>OY759266.1:54245509-54845509 GCA_963662155.1 Lamellibrachia columna
TAGACGTAACATGTTGGAATCTGTCGTGAAGGTGAAGCGGATGTAGACGTAACAGGTGTCAGTTATAGGAAGTGTATGACGATCGGTCTATTTCAACTTACTTCAATATCGGTTCCATGTAACCCCGATTTCCCTATGTTGAAATTAATACCGATGTTTAATATTATATTACTAAATTTTTTTTTAAAACAGATGAGGCCAATTACTTGTATACAAAGAATGTCAACACAAAGCAAGACAAATCCAATCTAAACAAAACATATGCCACACCCCACGTTTTCTGGCACTGGACCCAAGTATTGTAATTAAATTAAGTATCTTGGCTGCCTCAGTAGCAACTACGTCATTGGCACTGACTGGTGTCCTTGTCTAATTACTGGCGCGCGTTGTTTCTCGTGTCCGGCTTTTCATCCGGACTTCCGGTGGCAGCACATGTTTTTTATCTTTCAATAAGCACCTCACAAATCAGTGCCAAATCATTCCTTATATTTAGGGTAACGTGAAATACGCATTAAATTTAACTTTTCCCCATGTGCTGCATCAGTCAATGGGATGAGAAAGAAGTTTAATAAATTTAAGTTAATTTTACATATGTGGGTCTTATCAGACACTATTTCAGATTATCAGTATTGTGCAAAGCGGTAGGTATAAATGAGTTGGGAGAACAAGCGTAAGATAATCATTATGAGAAGATACCTTTCAACGTGTTATGTAAAATCCCAACGAAACACGAGTTACGTGTGTAGACGTCTATGCTTAGAATTAACCAGGTGTCAATGTCTGGTGTTTACCGAATTCTGATTTTCGTTAACAGCTGATATAAAGCATCTTTGTTAGATGTCTCCATGCGCATTTAAAATAACTTTTTTGAAAGTGCCAAAGTCGTCCGTTGTTGAGTATGCCACTAAACCCACCAGGGTGACGCGAACAGCAGTATAATACCAGGCACACAGACGCCAATAACCCGAAGGCGATGCACTATTTTTGTCATAATTTTGTTTCCGGAAAGATAGGGTAAACAAAAATCGAGGCCTAGTATCGATGTCAACGTCATCCTAGATTCCAGTGTCAACACGGAGAGCAACGACCTGCGTGCTAGGCAGGTTTCTGCGTGCATACATACACTCACAGCATTCCAAGAAGCGGTCCTATTGCCTGGAGCATACTTCGCAACGTCGCGCTGCTATCGTGCGATAACCTCGTATATATTTGAGCAGACTGGGTCATTGGTATAATGCCGAACGCAACACGACCTTGCCAGAAATCGCAGTTTAGCCTCTGTACCGAGGCCACGTTCCAGACGCATCGCGTATATCGTGTTTGCCGTCTGTCTTGTTGACAAGGCCCGGGGACCGTTGAGTGCGGACTGGTATTCCGAATTCACGCTAGGTGAAGACGAGTTCACGATTTCTTGACTGCGGTAGATGCCGCGATGCTACTGTGTGAGGGATATTTATCATCAATTTATGTTTTGCACTTCTTCGTATCTCTTGGGTTTCGAGAACTTGTTTAACTCTATAACGGGTCACATTGCGACGGAACTCGGTGGAAAGAGAAAGAAAACGTGTTTTTTTGTGCTTTCCTGAACCAAAACCCGGACAATGATTAAATCACATTCTCTAAAAGCCACGTGATACCAACACTAACACAGAGTGAGTTAATGCTGCACATTCTTCGATAACCGGAGAAACCTACAGATCGCAGAAGATCCTCCAAACGTTTGCATGAAACAAATGCATCAAACAAATATTAAATAAGGGCTAAACAAAATAAACTGCATAGCGGTCCATTGGCTGAGCGAGCCATTGGCTGAGCGATCCATTGTCCATTGGCTGAGCGGTCGATCGCGAGGAATCCATCAAATGCGCCAAACGTAAACACCGACACTGGAGTTTTCTGGGATAGGAAATGCCCCAGCACGAAAACGTATTGAAAATAACATATCAAGTCGACATTAACGATTTTATTAAATACAACTGATTCCAACATTTCCATTACGTGTGTGTTTTATTCCATCTAGATTCTAGAGCAGAGAGTCCCTATGTATCAACCTTGGCGCACACCTGTAAGGCTGGTAACAGAAATCCGTAAGATTGCAAACGAACCCAAATCATTACCTAAGCCCACCGGTTTGCCGCGCATGCTCAAAGGGACCTCGCTGTCCAAACTTGATTGGTTCTCGCGACACGATGGCGCAGCTAACTGCGCACTGCTAACATATTCACGAGGTTTGCTCTTCGGACGTGTCTTGAACTGGTGGTCTGTAATTCCAATGCCATTTGACAAAGGCAGGCCGTATCCCGTAATGTAAAACAGCCATGAAGCCCGTGAGGAACGACTCCTACGCCCGTAAGACTGTCAACTTTGTGAAAATCTGTTATACTTATATATGAGTTGGGGCATGTGACACATGTAGTTATGTGTCTATGTATTTGAGTGTTTGCTTTTGTTGACATTTCAATATATGAAAATGAAATTAACAAATAAAAATTTCCATTCCCAATTTTTTTCTCAAAATTTCCAATTCTTGGCGACGGTATCGACCGGTATCCCGCCAACACGCGTGCCAGTTGAAGCACATCGGTGGACCATAGTTTGTGGTATGGATGATGTCGTCTGACGCAATGAACAACAATGATATCATAATGATTTTTTTATCGCGAGCGCCACGTGACAACAACATAAACGAACAACGGTGCAATTGATTTGTCTATCTCAGATTGGCACAGAGTCTAAATCAATCGTAAGCAGACTAGAAAAAAGAGCTAATTAGGCCTCTACCACACAAGCTGTGATATTCATTGTGCAAGAGTACGGTATCTGTGTAGGAGTGGCAATACCCGACACTTGCTGGGTTAATTAGTTGTGTAAACCTACATATGTGCGGTCGAAGCCCCTGGCCATACACGAAGCGAGGGCTGGTGTGGCACAGTTCCATAATTAGACGAAATTTTTGAATAGTAATTGCACCGTACTCGTAATATTGTCGCACTCAGCATGCATCTCTCCGTGGACAGAAGTGAGAGAAAACACGTCCTTCATCCGGTATCCGGACAATCCCACAAGACATATTTAATATCATAGTACGTAACCACACAAGGCCGATGGAATGGATCAAAAGTCAATACATCCTGTACTATTATTTACCACAGAACAATGCTTCATAAAGCAAGCCACAGTCACTTAAATTAGCTGTATGGTTGCACCATGTATGGTGCACCATGTATGGGTGCACCATGTATGGTGCACCATGTATGGGCGCACCATGTATGGGTGCACCGTGTATGGGTGCACCATGTATGGGTGCACCATGCTTGCTTTCGATAGAATAATTAGTAGAATATCCCGGGATTTGTTGGGGGGGTTTGTCCCATTTAACACTGAGGGTTTCTCCACCGGAACTATGTATAAACTGTGGTTTTTTCCCGGATTCCAATTAACAAGACCTACTTTTCGACCAAGCTTGCATGTTTGTCAACCTATCCCCAAACTACTCACGTATCACGAGTAGGTGTTAGTACCGTACTATTACGTACGTATAACGAAACACTAACTCCGAACAATCACGTATGACACGAAAGACGTTATGAACAAGTGTACGTAAATGCGAAATACGAAGACTTCGTGAATCGTGTTACGTACGCGAGGGCGTGCGGAGGTGTGCTTGTGCGCGAACGATTCGACCCCAGTAGAACGCTAGATCCTCATGGTCTGGGTATTCTTTGCAACTATACAAACTTACAAACTATGAATTACAAGACGCGAAGTCGTTCTTTTATGTGTTCAGTGGCGTGTGTAGGTTCTCGCAAACGGGGAGGCCGGGGGGACGGGGGGGGGGCAAGCTTAGTCACCCACTAGTTCACCATGCTACCGTGTAGTGGCGCAACAGGTTAAATACGAAAAAAAAAATGGTCATGGTCCAATCCCCCCCACTAAATACGACACTGTACGTGTTACAGGTTTTCGCATTTCTGGCCAACCCCACGGTGCTATTTCCTAACAAATAAAATAATATTACCTCATACTTTGTCAGGTGGCAGTATGGTCGAGGATAACAAGAGCAGAGAAAAGGAGAAGACTGTGGATCAGAAGAAGAAAGATGACAGGAGGCAGAGTATGCAACAAAAGAGAGGTAAGCGGGTGAGTGGAGAGGGATTGCCAGGTGGTAAGACAGTAAAGGTTGATGATAGAAGAGAAAAGGGGCATAGTGTGCGGCAGGAGAGGACACTTAAAGATGCACGAGTTGGACAGATTGTATTGTCGGTGATATTACCAATAATGGGAGGCAGGGGTGAGGAATATAGGAACTGTAGGAGGATGGTGATCAACACACAAGTACAGAAGGTATGTATGGAGGAGGGAGTAGGCTTCATAGACATGTGGTTAAACTTTGTGGGAAGAGGTTACTTTTTCATGAGAGATGGACTTCATCTGACAGGGAAGGGTGCTGCAGTCTACAGTGTACAGGAAGAAGACACACCGACCAATACTTGAACTTTGCGTCCCACCACCCCAAACATCAGAAGTTAGGAGTGGTCAGAACCCTTATGCACAGGTGTGAGACGATAACTTCAGTGGAGGGGGACAAGAAGGAAGAGGTGGAACACTTGAGAGAAGCTCTAAGAGTATGTGGCTATCCGTCCTGGGCCTTGAACAAGGTGACAGATAGCTGTAAGAAGAAAAAGAATAAGAAAAAAACAAATGACAGAAATTACAGGAGCCAAGTAGTCATCCCATACGTAGAGGGGGTCTCAGAGAGAGTACACCGAGTACTGAAGAAATATGGAGTAGCAACAGCTATGCGTCCCCACACCACACTCAGGCACTTGTTGGTACATCCCAAGGACAAAGTAGAGCTAGAAGAACAGGGTGAACTGGTGTACCAAATACCATGCAAGAACTGTGGTGCTGAGTACATTGGGGAGACAGGAAGACTACTAAAAACACGACTGGAGGAACACAGAAAGGATGTAGACAACACGAAAAAAGAGAAATACACAAGGAGCGGGAAAAAAAGATTGATGTCTACCATCAATAAATCTGCCCTTACAGACCATGTGACAACTGAAAACCACATCATAGACTGGGAGGGAGTGAACATTGTAGACAAGGAACCCAACCGAAGAATCCGGCACATCTGTGGTAAGACAGTAAAGGTTGATGATAGAAGAGAAAAGGGGCATAGTGTGCAGCAGGAGAGGACACTTAAAGATGCATGAGTTGGACAGATTGTATTGTCGGTGATATTACCAATAATGGGAGGCAGGGGTGAGGAATATAGGAACTGTAGGAGGATGGTGATCAACACACAAGTACAGAAGGTATGTATGGAGGAGGGAGTAGGCTTCATAGACATGTGGTTAAACTTTGTGGGAAGAGGTTACTTTTTCATGAGAGATGGACTTCATCTGACAGGGAAGGGTGCTGCAGTCTACAGTGTACAGGAAGAAGACACACCGACCAATACTTGAACTTTGCGTCCCACCACCCCAAACATCAGAAGTTAGGAGTGGTCAGAACCCTTATGCACAGGTGTGAGACGATAACTTCAGTGGAGGGGGACAAGAAGGAAGAGGTGGAACACTTGAGAGAAGCTCTAAGAGTATGTGGCTATCCGTCCTGGGCCTTGAACAAGGTGACAGATAGCTGTAAGAAGAAAAAGAATAAGAAAAAAACAAATGACAGAAATTACAGGAGCCAAGTAGTCATCCCATACGTAGAGGGGTCTCAGAGAGAGTACACCGAGTACTGAAGAAATATGGAGTAGCAACAACTATGCGTCCCCACACCACCCTCAGGCGCTTGTTGGTACATCCCAAGGACAAAGTAGAGCTAGAAGAACAGGGTGAACTGGTGTACCAAATATCATGCAAGAACTGTGGTGCTGAGTACATTGGGGAGACAGGAAGACTACTAAAAACACGACTGGAGGAACACAGAAAGGATGTAGACAACACGAAAAAAGAGAAATACACAAGGAGCGGGAAAAAAAGATTGATGTCTACCATCAATAAATCTGCCCTTACAGACCATGCGACAACTGAAAACCACATCATAGACTGGGAGGGAGTGAACATTGTAGACAAGGAACCCAACCGAAGAATCCGGCACATCAAGGAAGCCATCTGGATCAGAAAAACTAGAACACCCATCAACAGAGACGAGGGCAATTATGAACTGCCTCACGTGTACGATGAAGTCATCAAGCGTCATAGGTACTGATGAAATCAACGTGACACGTTGATGAAAGCCTCTACCAGGTAAACTAAACACACCTTGGATATGTAAAATGAAAATTATCTGATATGAGAAAGTACTCTTTCTCACAGAGGGTGATAAATGATTAGAACAAACTGCCAAATGATTGTGTTAATGCTAGTAGTGTGAATATGCTTAAAAATAGAATTGACAGATATCTGAAATGGGCGGGCTACACATAGATGATAAAATTGTTGGACTCTCAATAAGCCAATGGCTTCCTTGTCCACTTACCATCTGGAACTTGTTGTTTGGGATGGCAATCTTGTTAAATCCTGTTAAACCTACTTGTACCCAATATAAGTGTACATGTAAATTGTATAAGATGCCCTGTCCGAGTAGGCCTATGCCATCCCGGCATCAGTTATATAAAAACACATTGTTGAATAAAATAATTTTCGGGTATGGCCTAAATATTTATATACCATAGTATGTATAAAAGTTCACTCGTCGTTGAATTTCCAAATAACGCTGCCGAACGCATTTCTTTGACCAAGAAGGTTCATCGAATATAAAGCTATCATTATAGTTGTGACAAGGTGTATAGGCAACAATAAGCACGGATTATATACAAACATAAGGACGGAATTTGCAAGCAATTTGTGCTAAGGCAATGTTTAAACACAAAACTGGTTAATTACGAAAAAGTTTTGCAGAAATAAAGGTAAAAGGTGCGTTCTTATATTGCACGGTATCCAGTCCTTGGGACTGTTCAAAGCGCTTTACACTTCACCCCCTGGCAGACCTGTTCATTCGAAAGCCATTTCGACTTCTCTTGGAAGCATTCAACCACGCTGCAATTGCTGCGCGAAGACTATTCACACTCATTTATAAAGCTGAGTGAACTGTAGCAATGTGGGATGAACGAAATTGCCAAAGATTCGTAACGGCAGCAAGAGGATGCGGGTGTAATAATCATGTTGTGGGTTTGTGTGGGTGTAGCAATCATGTTGTGGGTTTGTGCAGGTGTAATATTCATGTCGTGAGTTTGTGCGGGTGTGGTAATCATGTTGTTGGTTTGTGTTGGTGTGTTAATAATGTTGTGGTTTTTATGCATGCGGGTGTGGTAATCATGGTGTGGGTTTGTGCAGGTGTGATAATCATGTGTTCGGTTTGTGCGGGTGTAATAATCATGTTGTGGGTTTGTGCATGCGTGCTAATCATGTTGTGAGTTTGTACTGGCGTGATAATCATGTTTTGGGTTTATGCGGGTGTAATAAATCATGTTGTGGATTTGTGCGTGTGTGGTAATCATGTTGTGAGTTTGTGTGGGTGTGATAATCATGGGAGCTTGTGCATGTATGGTAATCATGTTGTGAGTTTGTGTGGGTGTGATAATCATGTGAGCTTGTGTGTGTATGGTAATCATGTCGTGAGCTTGTGCAGGTGTAATAATATTTGTTGTGAGTTTGTGCAGGTGTGATAATCATGTTTTGGGTTTGTGCGGGTGTAATAATCATGTTGTGGATTTGTGCGTGTGTAGTAATCATGTTGAGCTTGTGCGGGTGTAATAATCATGTTGTGGGTTTGTGTCGGTGTGTTAATAATGTTGTTTTGCGGGTGTGGTAATCATGTTGTGGGTTTGTGCGGGTGTAATAATCATGTTGTTGTTTGTCAGTGTATTTAATGTTTAATGTTTTTTTTTTTTGCGGGTGTGGTAATCATGTTGTGGGTTTGTGTCGGTGTGTTAATAATGTTGTTTTGCGGGTGTGGTAATCATGTTGTGGGTTTGTGCGGGTCTGGAAATCAAGTTGCAGGATCGACACGGATGCGGGTAGCAAACAAGAAGAACCACTTCCACACGACGTGTACAGGCACGGGCATTCCTCAGGTGACGGAGTTAACAACAAGCATTACACGTTTTGTGGCATATTGGGGGGGGGCTCATGGCTTAAATATTTGAATTTGCTTAAATATCAAATTTTTTTCTTATGTAATCTGTTGCACAACTGCATGGTAAACTGATGGATGATTAAGCTTCCCCTTGGCCCCCCTTTGCGAGATCCTAAATACGCCACTGGAATCAGTCATTTATTTGCATCCATTCAATGGCAGGCCTCGTTTCTGTTGAATTCCGTTACACTCAAATCGAGTGATATCCGAAATGCCATGAAAACTTTGCTACGTACTTGTACAGATAATCTTTTAATAGACACTGTGTGAGAGATGCATGATGGTGCCGTCTAATTTAGAATATGGATTCAGGCTACTGATGCAGACAGATAGATTTCTATTGTGCTGCTATCTAGCAATCAAGAAACGTACACATAACTACATTACAGGTGTAAGGATCTGCTTCATATATACATTTTATATAACACGCATCCATATAAACATACAATAACAGTACTGTTATTTACAATAAAAAAAATTATTCACAAGGTACATGACGGCAATAATGATCAACTGATAAGTAGACACCTGGCAGTGAAAGTATGTGGTCACATGTCAGTGAAAGTATGTGGTCACATGACAGTGAAAGTATGTGGTCACACGACAGTGATGACCATCATCTGTATGTTGTGGTCACCTGGCAGCGTTGACCCGGCCAGATGTGGATGGTCAGCTTGAAAGCTGGACAGTGCGATATGTTTACAAGTCATCCCCCACTTGACCAGCAAGTGTTCTATGCAACGCTCAGAACTGCAATGAGAGAGAGAGAGAGAACTGTAATCACTACTATCCTTGGCATTCTTATAACACCATTGGCACTCAGATGACTATGTACTGTCATATATCAGTTATACTAATCCATTCACATTATCACATACTTAGCTAGCAGAAGGTATTAACCCCCTTGCTGTCACCAATGTCGTTGCAACACATGTTTTATAAACTCCATGTAAGGCAAGTTTTCCTGGTCATTAAAATGTTTAATAAATATTAAGAACATATTGATAGGCCTCTGGAGGACTATCAGGTGTCTTATTCTGTCGGGTAGTTTTTAAGGATTTGTACAAATCTTATTTATAAATACAGTTTAGTGAGCAATCTTCTTAATGTTGCTTTAGAAGTTAAATTTATTCTTTGGTTCCCATAAGTGATGTGCCATGTTAATTGTTTTAAAGAATACCATTAAGCAAAAATTATCGTCTTTTCACCATAAAATATTTGTTTGTGTCACAGAGAGCATGACTATGTCGAATGCATTTCTTTTATTACCAAAGCATGTGAAGGAAATCACTGCCACTCTCACCCTCGTGGTTTGTAAGCTCCTAGGAACCCTTTCTGTATCAGTGGTGTAAGCCAAATGAAATGATTTACCTTCTCTCTTGGTAAGTCGTCCAGAATTCTGCTTTCTGGTTCTTCTCCAACAAATACTTAACAGTGACTAGTACATCCTCAAAGTCTGAAAAATTCAGTAAAGAAATTGAGATGTGCAGTGCAAACATTAATAAATTCAACCAACTCACTGGTAGTCCCCTGCCTGGCCAGACATATTATCCTGCTAGATGGGGAACTGTTTCAATTCAAACAGAATCTCCAAACCTTGGACAAGTGGTGATGTTTCTGCCAGCAATAATTACACTCTTCACTAGAGTTGACATATTATATATTAATACCAATAAAATTTCTATAGCGCATAAATCATCAGGAACCCAAGCCTAGATGTGTAACAAACCAGATTCACTAAGCACGAGATAATGAACAGGACCACACAACAGTCACCATCAGAGTGACAGACCACCGAGGATTTAAGGTGGAAATGCAATTATTTTTAATATGTCAAGTTTTTTGCTGAAGGTAGCTTTAGTTTAAGACAGGGTTGAAAAAAATCATGATTTTTATAAAAAAAAAAAAATAGGATTTTTTAAATTTAAATCAGATTTATTTGATTTTTTTTATTTATTGGATTTTTTTGAAATCTGTTATATAGATATTTATATAGATGTTTAAATTTGTAAACTCTTTCAAACATGTTCTATTCGAATCGATTTGGGTTCTTGTCTTAACAGAGGGTACATGATTTTTGCTTATATAAAGACATTAGACAATGTCCACAAGGCCTCACCCCCTGTAGTTGCATAATCTGTCTTGGAAAGGAAAGCATGCTGTGTGTCTGTGGCTGTAGCAGTGGTAATTATTGTTTGCCTATAGGGTGAAAGGAGATACAGGTCCAAACCAGAATCTCTGAAACTGAAAGATGCAGATGGAAAGATAATCACAGTCGAGAAAGAGAAGATAGAGAGATGGAAGGAGCATTTCCAACAGGTTCTCAATCGTGCAGATCCACCCAGACTTGCAGACATCCCGGAGGCAGCAGATGACCTTGAAATCAACCTCGACCAAATCACAGAAGCAGAAGTCAGAGAAGCCATTAAAGCCCAGAAGAATGGAAAAGCACCAGGAAGCGACAGCGTCTGCGCAGAAATGCTGAAAGCAGATGAACAAGAAACACCCAGAATCCTCTGCCAGATCTTCCAGAGAATATGGGATGAAGAAGACACACCAGATGATTGGAAGACAGGCACAATTATCAAGCTACCAAAGAAGGGCGACTTGGGGAACTGTAACAACTGGCGGGGCATAACCTTGATATCAATGACATGCAAGATTTTCAGCCGCATAATCCTGAAGAGAATATCAGCAGCTACAGATACAATCCTCCGCCAGGAACAAGCCGGTTTCAGAAGAGGAAAGTCATGCATCGACCACATTTTCACACTACGGCAGATTTTGGAACAAAGCACGGAATGGAACAGTACGATCTACATTGCCTTCATTGACTTTGAAAAGGCCTTTGACAGCCTTCACAGAGAATCCCTGTGGAGAATATTACGTCACTACGGGATCCCACAGAAGATGGTAAATGTGATCAAGATAGTTTACACAGACGTCCAGTGTCAAGTCGCCTGTAACAGTCACATGTCAGACAGCTTTAGCGTAAAATCCGGAGTAAAACAGGGATGCATTCTCTCACCATTTCTTTTCACCCTTGCCATCGACTGGCTGATGATAGAAACCATCAAAAATGGAAACAGAGGCATCAGATGGACACTTACCTCGATCTTGGAAGACCTGGACTATGCAGATGACATTGGACTGCTGTCTAACAGGCACAAGGACATGCAAGAAAAGATGGACAAACTCACAAGAACAGCACCACAGATTGGGTTAAAGCTCAACACAGCAAAAACCAAACTGATGAGGATCAACAACAAGACAGATAACCCCATCACCATAAACAACATAAACAACAGTGAGGCTTTGGAAGACGTTCAGGACTTTGCATACCTGGGAAGCAAAATCACAACAGATGGAGACTCTGCAAAAGATGCCACGGCTAGGATCAGAAAGGCAAGTCAGACCTTCGCTATGCTGAAGCCCATCTGGAAATCCAAGCAACTGAGATTGGAAACAAAACTGAGACTGTACAATAGTAATGTTCTCAGTGTACTTCTCTATGGCTCCGAGTGCTGGAAACTGACAGCCAAGCTAGCACACAAGCTTGAGACATTCCAAAACAAGTGTCTACAGAAGATCCTAGGAGTATTTTGGCCCAACACCATCACTAATGAAGAGCTGCACCACAAAACAGATGCAACATCCTTGGCCACACAGATAAAGAAGAGAAGATGGAGATGGCTTGGACACGTGTGCCGAATGTCACCTGGTGCACTGCCCAAGACAGCCTTACGCTGGACAGCAGATGGAAAAAGGAGACGTGGTCGCCCAAAAGAAACATGGAGACGAACAGTGGAGAAGGAGATGAAAGAATGCGGCCTGACATGGAACACCATCACCAAATGGGCTGCAGACCGACAGCAGTGGCGCTCTCTTGTTGATGCCTTATGTGCCACCGGGCACGAAGAGGACTAAGTAAGTAATAGGGTGGATTAGCTCCTGTCCAGGGCTCTGTGTACTCTAAGGGTATCTAACCAGAATACAAACTGGTACAGTATTAAACAACTGAGTCAACATACTGAATTGGTAACACCTAGCACAAGCTATAAGTGGACTTTAACTCAGGGCTTCTGACTTGAAAAGATACTTCCTCTGGAAGACAAGTTTGTGTGGCTTCACTGCATTCAGAAAGGGAATAGCTCAAACATACACAATGCCATAAAATATTTGACTATCAGACTATCTGGTGTCAATACAGCTACACAAGTGTGTGCATTTTGTGTTTTGTATTAAAAAACATACAAAACTTTGTTGATCTCAATGCTTGTAAATAATTATTTGTGTTAAATTCATATAAATCAACGATTAAAAAAACCAGAAGTAAAAAAAATCATAAATCAATGATTTTTTTGATTTTTTTTGGAGTGATTTAAATCATGATTTAAATCAATTATTTAAATCAAATGATTTAAATCAAACAACCCTGGTTTAAGATGATTCGAAAGTGATCGGGAGTTAATTGTAGATTTTGGATAATGCTTACTTTTTTAGAAACAAAGCATTGTTGTGAAACAGATGATCTGATCTGCCCGGGGGAGATTTGAAAGATACAGTAGACTAGCCAAATATATATATATAATAATCTATTACATTTAACATATTCATGCACCATATTGTCTTCACCTTTTCCATCATAGAAGCAGTCTGACCCGAGAATGACATCCACCAGTCCCAACTGCAACATCTCTGGTGAGAACTGACCCCATGTCAACCCTATGACCTCCACTGACATCAGGCCGTTGGCTTGACAACTGCGATGGCAGTTTTCGAGGCAATGTGGCAGGTGACAGGCGTCAGACAGGGTGACATGGGCCCCCAGTCTGGCCGCCAGCACCCCAGGCAAGGCCGTCCCAGCGCCCAGCTGACAAGGAAAATGTATTCACACAATAACTGCCATGATTGTAATAAGTACCACATCAAAGATTACTACTTAAATTAAAAGCCCATCGGGGAGAGCATAACTGACTGGATAGAACAATGGCTGACTGACAGAAGACAACGAGTTGTAGTAGATGGAGAAGTTTCAACTTGGAAATCGGTTTTGAGTGGGGTACCTCAAGGATCAGTATTAGGACCTATATTATTCTTAATTTATATCAATGACTTGGACGACAGTATAACAAGTAACGTACTGAAATTTGCGGACGACACAAAACTGTTTAGAAAAGTTAATACTGATGGTGATAAACAACATTTACAAAATTATCTAGACAGATTAGTGAAATGGTCTGAGAAATGGCAGATGTTGTTCAATTTGGGGAAATGTAAATGCCTACATACAGGACATGGGAACTTGAATGTAAACTATAAAATGGGAGATACTGTTCTGGGTACTACTGTAAAAGAAAAGGACTTAGGAGTTACAATAAGCGCTGATATGAAAGTTTCAGAGCAGTGTGGTATTGCAGCTTCAAAGGGTAATCAAATTCTTGGATTGATTAGAAGAAACATAACATACAAGGGGAAAAAGTTAATTATACCTCTTTATAAAGCAATAGTTAGACCTCATTTAGAATACTGTATACAAGCATGGAAACCATATCGTAAGAAGGATATAGATACGCTTGAACGCATACGAAGGAGAGCAACTAAAATGATTCCAGAACTGAGAGACCTTAGTTATGAAGAACGCCTGAAAGAATGTGGTTTAACAACTCTAGAGACAAGGAGGTTAAGAGGAGATAAGATTGAAGTTTTTAAGATATTGAATGGGTATGAAAATATTGATAGAAATATGTTTTTCTCACTCAAGAAGGATAGCAGAACTAGAGGACATGAGGTAAAATTAGTAAAGGATCAATGTAGATTGGACATCAGGAAGCACTCGTTCTCACAGAGGCAATAAATGAATGGAACAAATTGTCTACAGATTGTGTAACTGCTAGCAGCGTGAATATGTTTAAAAACAAGGTAGACACATATCTCAGGAGGGCGGGTTATAAGTAGATGAACATTGTTGGACTCTCGATAAGCCAATGGCTTCCTTGTCCACTTGCCATCTGGGCCTTTGGCTTGGATGGCAACTCTTGTTAAATCTTGTTAAATGGTGGTACAGCAAGCATTGACAAAAGTTATATTGACTATCAGGTCACATGTCTAAGTAGGGTCACGTTTTCACCAAGAAATAGACAGTAATACTTGTACAAGTTGACACCTGGCCACAATGCGGCACTTAAATTATGTGTTCGTCTTTCATCACAGGTAAAATTAAAACAGGCATGGCTAACAAACTTAAAATTGCAAACATGTTAACATTTATTATTTTATAGAGTTTCACTGACGATATAGCCCTTTACTTATTTGTATCTTAGATAAGACAGCTATCTTTAAACATAAAGCACGCCCCTCGTCTTAGTGACATTGTAAGCATGACCCTAGTTTAGGTGATGCTGTGATCATGACCTTAGTCTTGGTGACACTGTGATCATGACCTTAGTCTTAAACCTTTAGCCTTAAACGACTAAAAATAAACACATACAAACCAAAGTTGTCAAATTCCACAAATACAGACATAAAAAATCAAACTGGATAACGAAAGGTATATTAAGATCAATTAAATATAGAGATAAATTATACAAACAACTGAAGATGTTAGATCCTGATTGTGCACAATATACCACAAGTTGCACTAATCTAAAAACATACAACGTAATACTTAAGAAGAACATTCGTGAAGCAAAGAGATTACACTATGTACAACTTTTCGACAAATACAAATTTAATGCAGCAAATACATGGAAAGCAATTAATGAAATTATATCAAGACACAAATGTAGTACGCAATTTCCAACATATTTTAAACAAAATAACAAGACATATACTAATAAGATTGACATAGCTAATGAATTTAATCATATCTTTACGGAAACAGGCCCTAATCTTGCGGAAAACATACAATGTACAACTGTAAATAATATCACTAAATTTCTCAAAAACAAGAATACAAATGGTTTCAGATTCACAGAAATACAAGAGGAATCCGTATCACAAATAATCAATAACCTTCCAAATAAAAATAGCTATGGTTGTGATGGAATATCCAGCAAATTATTAAAACTTATTGAACCAGATATAGTGAAACCTTTAACATTATTAATAAATCAAGTGCTGAACACAGGACAATTTCCTGACAAACTTAAAGTAGCAAAAGTTATTCCTATATTTAAGAAAAATGATCCCACATTATTCACAAATTATAGACCAATATCCCTTTTGCCTGTTATTTCAAAAGTATTGGAAAGAATTATGAATAACCAATTACTCATGTATTTTACTAATACAAAACTACTGTCTGATAGTCAATATGGATTCAGACCCCACCATTCAACTGAATATGCAGCTCTAGAAATAGTCGATAGGATCACTACACACTTGGATAACAACCAATTACCCATCAGTATATTTCTTGATTTATTGAAAGCATTTGATACACTTGACCACACAATCCTCTTAAAAAAATTAGAACATTATGGGTTGGAACCATCAGCATTACAATTACTAAAGAGTTACTTAACAAACCGTGAGCAATTTGTAAAAATTGATGACATAAAATCAAATGTCTTACCTATAAACACGGGAGTCCCACAAGGCTCAATACTAGGTCCTCTGTTATTCATTATATATATTAACGATTTCTCACAAGCCAGTAATGTCTTTAAATTCATTACATATGCCGATGATACTTCTCTAGTAAGTACGCTCGGGTCTTTTACAAATGGTACAAACAATCCAAATACTGAACATATGATAAATACAGAACTACACAACATAGCAGAATGGTTAAAATTAAATAAATTAACATTAAATATCAACAAAACTAAATATATGATTTTTCAAATGCCAAACAAAAAGGTAACAGTACCAACACTAACAATAGATGGTGTAAACATTGAAAGAGTCCAACATTTCAACTTCTTAGGTTTAATATTAGACACACATTTAAATTGGAATAAACACATTGAGAAAATAGCAAATAAGTGTTCTAGGACAATCGGAATTATAAACAAATTGAAGCATGTCTTACCAAAAAGTATCAGAATTATACTGTATAATTCATTAATATTACCCCACATAAATTACTGCCTAATGATTTGGGGCTATCAGTGTAATAGGATAATAAAATTACAGAAGAAAGCAATTAGAATAATATCTGTAACCAAATATAACTCACATACGGAACCATTATTTAAAAGCCTCTCTGTTCTAAAGGTTGAAGACTTACTTAAAGTACAGATACTACGATTTTATTATAAATTCATACACAAACAATTACCAGCATACTTACAAAGCTGGCCGATAAACCAGAATACACACATACATAATCATTTCACGCGTAAACACAACAAAATACACACATTTAGAACACAACACGAATTTGCAAAAAAGTGTCTGAAATATAATTTACCACATATCATCAACAATACTCCAGACATATTAAAAGATAAGGTGACCACACACAGCTTACAGGGATATATATCTTATGCTAAAAAAATTATTATAAAAAGCTATGTATGCATATGCACCGAAGTTAACTGCTACACTTGCACGCATGGTCAATAATAAATAATTAATCTAGCTGTACGTGTTAACGTTAATCTACACAAGCGGAAATATACAATAAATTCAATGAAAACGTACCAAGGTGGCTCCTATGAGAGCGACTTCTTTAGTCTTAATAGGAGTCTCCCAAATCCACGTTGTACTAAATATATTAATTAATAGGAATTACAGTTACGGTAATACTATGTACAAATGGATAAATAAACGATTTTGTCTGTCTGTCTGTCTGTCTGTCTGTCTGTCTTGGTGACACTGTGATCATAACCTTAGTTTTGGTGACACTGTGATCATGACCTTAGTCTTGGTGACACTGTGAGCATGACCTTAGTCTTCGTAATACTGTGAGCATGACCTTGACAACTAGTTTAAAATATAACTCCCAGAGTGACAATTAAGTGTCCCGACTCACCTCAATGACACGTTGACCCTTGACCCTGTCTCTGTGGTGCCACACATATTGCGCGAGGACAACTGCACAGGGCCACACGTACATCCCATAGTTCCCATCCAGGACCTGCAACAACCAGGAACCTATTAATTACCATGCTTCCTACAAATGTGAAATAGTTTAGAAATAAAAAAATGTCATCTGTGCTTTCACACAGTGCTTGAAAGCCACACACATGTATTTGCCTATAATTGCTCTAAATTCAATATAGAGAGGGAGGGAGGGAGGGAGTGGGAGAGGGAGGGGGAGTGGGAGGGGGAGGGGGAGGGGGAGGGGGAGGGGGAGGGTGAAGCTATTGCCTCTTATAACAACCAAAATAATACAATTTCTAACTTCCCACCTGGTCTTGTGAGCTTTTATTTGTATTTTATTAACTAGACTAATTATTGCCACATTTATTGCATAATGATGCGCTTTATTATGTATGTGTCATTATAATGTGGATGTTAGTCATCAAGTGTCCTATTTAATTACACTTCTACTACAGTTATTAAATAAGTAAATTGTCAACTACCCGGGTCTACCAGGGGAAGGTGAGGCATTTCCGCACAACTAACGTGTCATAACAAGTGAACTGTTTATACCAGAAGGGTAACATTTCATAGTGTTAATCTGTATATTTAGTAGCTTACTTCTGCCAATTACCAAACTTAAACTCCAAGAAAAATGTAAATGTTTTCAATATTTAGTGATCACTGAGTTGCCGATATGCCCTAGAGTACTGGGGCATAACCGCTCAGGTATGTGCTAACATACCTCATGTATTTCAGTATTTTGCTACAGAGCATAACACGAACTGCAATGGTAAATTTAAGGCTGCTGAACATCACGTCTTGTTAGGTATATCCAAATGCATACAAATAATATAAACACAACCAATATTGCCTAAATGTGGTAATGTCTGGTGAAGTGGATGATATTGGTCTACACAGAATAAAAGCAGCCTTATAATTGTACACTTCAAGACATGAACAATGAACCCACATTAACAATCGTGTTATATTATTACCGGCTTTAACACATCCTACCTCAAAATCCCACCTCCCACATTAAGCCAACCACCTCCCACATTAAGCCAACCACCCACCTCCCACATATTTTTTAAGCCAACTTCCTACCTCCCACCATATTTTAGGACCAACTTTCCACTTCATGCCAAATGAAACTAGCTGGTGGTTTAGCTGATAAATATCCCCATAGGCATAAGGCGTATATATGTCATATATCACATAATGACCCATGCATCTAGCAAACCAAATTAAATATATATTTTAATAACATCTACATCATACCATCACATTATGTAAATGAACCTGCTGCACTGGGGCATATCCGCACCCAACTGGGGCATATCGCTGCCACATATCCGCACACGGCTGTGCAGATGTGCCCCAAACGACCGGTGGGAGATTGTAAATTTTCACACATACGCGATCTATGCCTATGGTGGGAAAGGTATATTTGTGCAACAACAACAACACACATTCCAAAAATTCATAAGCCACTGACATGCATATATTATTGTAGGTCTGAGATACGTATCAATATAAATATAAAATTAACTGAAATTCTGCACAACCAAATTTTTTTTTACCATCGCAAATGAGTTCAATTCGCTGGATCAGTTATTTGATGTATGAGTTAGATGCTACCGCAGACCACAGTTTTTAAATCAAATACTACGCGGGTTGATCAATAATGAGATGTGCAGACATGCCTCAGCGTTTGGACATGAACCACCTTCCACTACTCAAGATTTGAGCAAATTGTTGAGTGTTTACGGTAATTTACCCACGCGCTTTTCGTTACGTTGTGCTAGGTACCTACCTCAGGAATGCGTACCAATGTCACCTCATCGGTATCTTCAACGCCAAAAGAAAACTTTCTAACCGAAATCTGCATTCTACATTACTATTAGTTACGGTAATCGTTGACATTCGAGTTAACTACCAACAACATGAACAACATTGGTCATTACCATTGGCATTGCCAACTAGCCGGTTAGCCAATCGCCAACTTGTCTGTTACCGTAAAAAGTAAAGAATGACATGTTGTGCATTACTTAGCGGGTCATATTCTACTGTATGCACTATGATTTGGTAGGGCACACTGTCGATTTGGGGTGATATTCTGTGTTAAATATAACAGTTCACAGCCGTTGCGTTGACACCCCGTTGTATTTATGAATTACGGTACACAATAATCCTTATCGCAGCGCGGTGTCTGATAATTCGGATTTAGCATCACATATACTCAGCAGATGGCGCTACCTCACTAATACGTTCAGCTAACAGCAATAAAATAGTTGAAACGCTTTTAATAACACTAAAGGTTGTTCACTAGACAATGCTATATTAGCAAAATGTCACTTATGTGTGCGTACATTCTATCTGCCTCTTATACTTCGTATGTTCTAATTAATGTTGACTTGAGTGAATATACTAGCTGGACATTGAATAGGCACTTCAAAGAAAAATTAGATATCATGACAGAACTTTGGCAATTGATTTAAATGAAAGGAGACATGTAAAGGAACCAAAAACTGCTTATTTTATTAATATATCTTTATTAGATCCAAATATATTGCAATTTTAAAACGGTAAAAATTTTTGCATCTCGTATACAGGAAAAAGACTAATTTTTGTGTTTTCTTTCAATCAATGTACGATTAAAATTGCATAACTTTTTTATGATATACATCACACACTCATTTCATAACTCAATTGATGCAATTAATAAGTCAATATTGGCTAATTAATGCGCAAACTCAACAGGCCAACACTTTTTTTATAAAAGGCCATATCTTCCATGATTATAAAGATATTTGTATAATTTGTTCAGGGTTTACAAATTCATTAAACAGGGTCATAAAATATACATCACACAGTCATTTCATAACCCTATTGATGTAATTAATCAGTAAATATTGGCTAATTAATGTGCAAATGCAACAGGTCAATATCTTTTTTATGCCAAACTTCCATCATTATGAAGATATTTGTATAATTTCAAAACACATTAAGTAGGTCATAAATATACATTAGTCATTTATCATTAATAGTAACTCAGTTAATAAATCATCAATGGCTAATCAGCATGCTATCTCAACAAACCCATACATTTCAATAAAAAGCCTCAACTTCCATGATTATGAAGATATAATTTTTTTGTAATTTTGGCAGAGCCTGGGCTTTCTTTCCCTGCCAAAGAACACAAAAATAGTCTTGCATGGTGACTATGGTAAAATAATTATTGGACAAATATATACTAGTTGGTGTTCCATATTGAGTGTTAAATGTTTGTGTAAAAAAACAATGTCATTGCATAAATATAACACAATTTATTATATATTTTGACATTTTGTAATTTCCTGTATGTACAGTTTACTG
Source organism: Lamellibrachia columna (assembly GCA_963662155.1). Lineage (NCBI taxonomy): Eukaryota > Metazoa > Annelida > Polychaeta > Sabellida > Siboglinidae > Lamellibrachia > Lamellibrachia columna. The sequence continues at coordinate 54,266,069 of OY759266.1, forward strand.
CAGGTTCAGTACAGCAATTAATTAATTATTAACTAGTGATTTAGAATATCTCTTGCGCAGTTTTTTTTTAATCATTGAAAAATTACATAATAATTTCATTATTCTAACTTAGCACAGCCAGGCCCAAAATGTTGAAATCAATATCAATAACTCTTTTATTTTATACAAAAGAATACATGCAATATGCATTATGTAAATATACTACTTGATATTATATTAATATAGATATACAAAATAAAAAATATATATATATAAAAATGTACCATTACTAATAATCATTAATAAAATTTGTTTTGCAAAACAAATATCAAACAAATATTGGCTTTGTATTATTTGTAATGAATTAAAATCATAGAAATGTAAATTAGTCATGATTTCGGTCAAATCGATCTCGCTCTCCAACTCCAAGAATCAAAATCGGGTGAAATTTCACAAACTAGGGAAACTCAAAAACACCCATGTGCATTCGCTTAACAGGAAAATATTTCGTACACAGACTAAGACCTCTAGAAGAAGTCATGAACATATGGATGGAGTCATGAATAGCTTTGTCTGCTAAACTTACACTAGAAATACATCTATGTCGTCTAATTGATGTATTTCACCTTAATTTTGGTTAAATTTTAATCAAAAACAGACGATCATGAAAAGGAACTTACTATTGTCCAATTTGCCGCTGTAAGTCACAGGAAGGAACGGAAACAGTCGACAATACAGGATGTAAAACAAAAGGAGAACCCGGGTGCCGAGAATCGCGCAGATAAACCGACACGATTTTTTGGCACGCTGCGCGAGCCGCTCAGCAGATTTTGTTGAAGTGCCTACTATAAAAAAGCAAGATCGAACAGGATATTATCCATTTACGATGGTTCGATCACTTGAAACATTACACTTCAGTAAGTGTTGGCAGTAGCTGGGCAGGACTAGGATGATGGATAAAAAAACAACAATTGATACAACAATAAAACAAGGCATTGCTTTATTTCAATTATGTAAACAGAAACTGGGTATCCAATTTTACAATTAACTATAGGCGTTCTTTTATCTACAACTTGCAACACAAGCTCAGAGCAAGGCATTCCTTTTTTCAATTCTACAAACTGCAGATGCAATCATTGTACAAACTTGTACATTCTCAAATATTACTAGTATGATCAATATGACGTAATATCTTTTATACATGCGCCACAGCCAGAAGAAAATGTCTGTAAAAAGACAATATTTGGTAGCACTTTCAAGACATACAACTAAGAGTTAAACAGCCTGTGGTTATCTTCTCATTCAACATCAGTTCTATGTCAATAACAATCCAGGGTCTACCACAGTCATACTCTTTATGCAGATGATCAAATAAATGTCCGCCCTGAATAATATAATACGTGACAAAACACGACGGTTTACTGCAAACATAAACTGTCATCAGGAATGGCATAATGTTGTGTAGTTACATATGGCTGAATCTGTATATTGTACAATCATGGAATGTTCTATACCCATTCGGGGCAAGTCACTCTGAGGTGGTTCCATCGATTAGTGGCCACAATAAATGTGTGAGGCCACAAGGAATGACTCTGTGAACTGACTAATTGTGTGAGTAAACTGGTGAATGTAAGACTGCAGCTGACAAGAGACTAGGGTTGCAGCAGAGAGTGACTCTAGGGCCAGACTAATGACTAGAGTCGCAGCTGACGAATGACTCTAGGGCCACAGCAGACAAATGACTCTAGGGCTGCAATAGACGGATGACTCTAGGGCCACAACAGATGGATGACTCTGGGGCCGCAACAGATGGATGACTCTGGGGCAACAACAGAAGGGTGACTCTAGGGCCGCAACAGACGAATGACTAGGTAGGGTCACTAGAACCACCGCATGAGTGGCTCTACGACCACAGAAAATGAGCAATTTTAGGGCCACAGCAGATGAGCGACTCTAGGGCCACAGCTGACGAGTGACTCCAGGGCTGCAGCAGACGAGTGACTCTAGGGCCGCAACAGCTCGGCCAGCTGCTTTAACTTGTGTGCATTCTTATGGAGGTAGGTCTCCGTGTCCCACAGCATGGCTATAAGTGGACCGTCCTCCGCACAGTCTAACTGCACCTGTGACAGGAAGAAACTTGGCTCACAATCACACATCATCAGATTTGTTAGTCTCGCATAAATGCATCATTTTATAGAAACTGAAAATTGACTATCAGCTAAACATGCACAGCCCCTTTCTTACAGCTGAATGATGTGACTAATACTATGTCACTATTAAATAACATATACAAAATCAAATGTGAACGCTTGAAAAAACTACAAGTTCACGGACATAATAACCAATCTGGCAAGTTTGTGGAACAATGAAGTCTTATCCAGTAATGCCATCAACATTGTAACCATTCAATCAGCAGTTAGTGCCCACGTCTTGCCAAACTGATCAGAAAGATGAATGTGAGAAGTGATTACCTCCTCCATGAGCTGCGGACTGAAGCGGTAGTGGGGCACGCCAATCATGGTGCACCAAGCCTTTGCCTGCCGCACTGGCTGCCCCTCGGACTGCGTCACCTGCAGACAGACAAGACATACTGTCAACACTTGCATGGTTTCTCCTTTCATGGTCAAGTTCAAACATGCGGCTTCATCACTTGGTCGTAATATGGCATATTGCACAAATGTTATTTTGGGGGAACCAGCAGCTGAGTAATGCTTCAGTAAATGTGCATTTGTGGTGACCACTTCTCGAATATGTCTCCTTACGGGTAATATAAATGGCTGCGCTCAGACTCCAGAAATCCGAAGAAGGGTACAGTGAGGAGGTAATCTACAGTAGTGTAATGCATTGTATGGGAAATACGTTTACCTAAATCAAATGTTAACCCAATGAAGTTTGTATGTAACCTAGTTCATGCAGTAAAGTCTTAGGCAGGAACTGTTCAATTACGTCTCAAAGATGATGTTAAGATGTGTGCTGCCACCTAGCGATGTCACCCGCCCTACTCCAGCCACTCCTCTACCCTCCCTACCCACTACCCTCCCTACCCCAACCAACTCCTACCTGATCTAGAAGCATTGCTCCCAAGTTCTTGGCACCCACTGTGACACGGACAATGTCAAAGAGCCCTTCTGGTCGATAGATATCACACGCCTTGACTCGTTGTGGGGGGTTCTTCCCTGTCCCCAGGGATACAACTACATGCATCTGTCGCTCTAGCTCAGGCTTGCCCTGTTGGGAAGATTACCAAAAAATTCAAAACACCACCTATTGATTAGAGGCTGCCAGCTGTCAGCAGACAAGGCATTGTCACTGTTATCTTATAGTTGTTAGAAATTGTTGCTTAAACATAGTTAAAGAAATCTACCAACTCAATGTGCTTGATCAGTCTGGTGTAGTTGGAATAATTTGAGAAAATTTTAATTCATGAACATGGAAGAAATGATGCCAACGTAATGGCAGTTAAAATTAAAGGTAACAAAAACTATAAAAAAATGCAACTATAAATCAAATGATGTTTATGAACTGCCAGGAAGGGGAAAGAAAAAGTAGTCATTTAATTACATACACAGTTTTCTGCACTAGAGTACTGGGCAGTGAAACCAACCACATCGGCTGCTCTCCTTGCTTACAGATGGCAAGTTGTTGTTTGCATAAGAATAAACTCACCTTAGAAGTTAATAAAATGAAAACGTCTTTCGCACCTAAATCCTCCGAAACCAGGCTCAGAGGCACATCAAAACAAAATGTTTGGTCAAGCTAAAAATCGGTAAGCAATATTAAAGCTGTCAACAGATGGATGGACATGCTGGGACACTAATGACGGTGAGTACAGCTAAACTGTTAAAATATAATTCTTACTCAAATGGCCTGCACAAAATCTACATTTACTGGAAAGATCTGTGCAAAAAGTAGAGTTTAAAAGCATGGTGATACACAAGAAATGGTCTAGAGAGTGAATACATACAATGGCCTTGAGTCGTAGATTGTGTTCGTGCACTTCTGTCATGATATCAAGAGTCGGGTTGTTAGACATGAGGCCGCCGTCAAGGAAACGACCAAAGGCACGAAAGTAGGTTGGAGCAGCTCCACTAGAGCGCGCCGCTTCCCACACATACTGTTCTGAAATGAACAAAGAACTTGCAATGATGACTCTGCACTCCAGGGGGAGGTTGGCCTCAAAAATAGGTGGACTTCCAAAAATGGTCATAGATAGGAAACTGGTCCCAATAAGCAGATGGGAGATGGGACGTTGGCCCCCTCATTCAATAGGCGAGGAATGCATATTAGTGCCCTGCACGAGCCTACAATTTGAGCCCAAGCCTGGCCCGCAATTAGCAGTTAGATTTCAGGCCCGCAAAAATTAGTCAAGCCCAGCCCAGCCCAGGCCCGCAAACTAGAATTTAGGCCCAGGCCGACCCAGACCGTTTAATGTTTGGCCCAGACCGGGCCCGGCCCGCACATTTCAGCCCATACCTGCGGGCTAAAGACAGGTAAGCCCGCTGCCCGCTAAATTTTTAAAAGATAAACTTATTATCTTATAATAAAAACGAAACACAAATAAACTGTAATACATACGTATTGTTTTATTAAAAAAATAATAATAATATATGAACATTGTATAATGTCTACTAGTCTCCTGTCTACTGTCCATAGTGTGCTGGACGAGTTCTAGAAATCCAGCACCACCAACTGCTTCAAATGGACGAATATCCTGAAGAAAAGTAATCAACTTATTATAGTCGTTACTATTAAGCATTATAACATACTTTTATACATGGCTTTAATTTATTGGCTTATGATTAGGGTAGGAGATTTGTTTATCTAACCCTAACTTAACCCTAATGCAAACCATAACGTTAATTTAAGTTGTTAATTGAATTAGCTCAAGTTAACTTAATTTAATTAATTAATGTTACCAGTAAGGGCAGTTAATTTGGTATTAACTGATATTTCAATTAAATGTCACCCACTGGCACTAACACCCAGTGGCATTTCCAGCAGGCCTGCAGTCAGTAGCCTGACACAGATCAGGTTCAGACATGTGTGAATTAGTACAAGTGTGAATTAATCAGTACTGGGGAAATTGTAGACACTAAACAGTAGACTAGTTAACACATTTGAAAAATACCAACTACTAACTGGGGTGGGCACTGGACAGTGGGCAGTTGCCAATGGGCAGGTCATTCAGGCAGGCAAGATTAGTAGGGAAGACAATAGAATGTCCACTGATAGGGTCAAAGGGTGATACATTGATGGTTAATCATGGCTTGATTGCCTCTGCAAATAATGTCTAAAGTAAACATTTGGGGCTGGCTACTTCCAGCCAAGTGAACTTATGGGGCCATTAGATCTATGCAAAAGGCTACAGTCATGCAAAAAATATGCATCTGTAACATCTGTATTCTGCATGTACTATGTAGTAGTAATATGTACTGTGTAATGTGTGTGCTGTGTATGCAATACTGTGCATTGCTATTATATGAAATGTCTCTATTAAAGCACATTATTAAAATTATACCATTGGAAGTCCCATTGTTGAAAAGAGGTTAAACTACATTCCAATATATAAAGCACTGGTGTCATTCATAATTCGATGCAAGGTCTCAATTTGCAACTATGTAATACTAAAGAAATAATTTTAAACATTCATTAACCTAAAATACAATTTATAATAAGTTTTTATTAAAATAAAAATTCTGGGTTTAGTATTAATATTTTTATTAGGTCCAGGCCCAGCCCAGGTCCGGCCCAGCCTGCTCACACTAGGCCCAGGCCTGGCCCAAGCCCGATGTGTTTACTATTTTTTCAGCCCTGTCTATGCATTGCATATACAGTGAAACCTCGTCAGTCTGGGTTTTAATATTATGTTTTATTCAGTAATGTGCAGTGAAATAGTTTCACTAAATAAATTAAATGCCCAACACTACTTGGATTTTTTTTAATTGTCTATACATTTATAAATGCAGTTGATGTTGAAAGGATTACAGATAATCAACAATTAAAAATCTCACCCATATTTCATAAATTACACAAAAAGACATATTATACATATATAAACATCTAAATATTCATGATGTATTTTAACAAATGAAAATTACTAAGTAATACAAATATATATATATATATATATATATATATATATATATATATATATATATATATATATATATATATATATATATATATATATATATAGTAGATATTACTAAGTAATACAAATGTATATAGTAGATATTATAAGTAATACAAATATATATATAGTAGATATTTACGTTTTTAGTAAAGAAAAGTAGTTGACACAACACTGTTGTATTGGCCAGGTAGATTCTCACTAAGACGAAGAGGTCACTATCGTCAGAGCCACCCTTAAACATTACAAAGTTAGATTAATTAATAATTCATTAATTATTAATTAAGAGTTAAATTCAAAGTTAAATTCATATTCATAAATATTATGAAAAAAGAGAGAGGAAAAAAGGAAGAAAGGAAGGTTTGCACGTATGAATATATAGGTTTGTACGTACAAATATAAAGTAGACATAAAGTAAACATCCTAGGGAAATTGATGCAACAATAAAACATATACGTATTACATTATATAATATTCATATAATCACATGTATCTTTAGATACTTTCCACACATCAAACACACAGTATTACTTGTTTATGAGAGAATTGTCCATACAATTGGGACTCAGCAGTAATACATTAAGTGAACAATAGTTAAGATAAAAAAATATATATATATACCTGGTATATATATAAATATATATATATATATATATACATATATATATACATAAATATATTGTCAAATTGTTTTCATAGATCAATTTTTTTAAGTAAATTTTAAATGTAATTTTAGTTTGAATGTACACGTCATTGTGTAATAGTGCTTAATTCAGCAGATTGTGCTGTACTCTGAAATTAAATAGGTTTTTGTGTACACACTGAAGCCTTGGAAAGAGTGGGTTTGGATTTTATCCGTGATTGAATTAGGGGTATTGTTGAATACACGAGCGATGCCATGTCTAATGATTTTATTCGCCAGTTCAGTGTTTGTACTTTCTGTGTGGATATGTTCTTGAGTACGTCAGAATTAAGTCGTATGGTTATATTTTGTAGATATTCAGGAAGGTTTCTATTGACGTATTTATGATACAATTTGAATTGTTGTAGTTTAAAGATGTCTTCCACTTTTATCAGTTTTAGACTTTTGAACAAAGGGTCAGTGTGTGCGTCATACTGACTGTTTGTTGTCATTCTTATTGCCATCTTCTGTAGTTTGTTATTCTCTTTGGTTGAGCTCCCTACACCAGTATACAACAGTTGATGTGGGGAAGGATTAGTGCGTTGTATAGTATTCATAAGACATACCAGTATACAACAGTTGATGTGGGGAAGGATTAGTGCGTTGTATAGTATTCATAAGACATACCAGTATACAACAGTTGATGTGGGGAAGGATTAGTGCGTTGTATAGTATTCATAAGACATACTGAGGAATGAACCATCTTGACTTATTTATAATTCCAATCATACCTGACATTTTGGAAGCTTCTATCAATGTGGCTATTCCATTTAATATGTTTGTTTACCGTTAAAGTTGAAATTATATATATGTTCAATTGGTGTATTATCTATATGTTCAATTGGTGTATTATCTATCTTTAAAGATAATTTTGGGACTTTTTTGTGGAGACTGGAATAACGTATATTTTTCTTTTCCAATGTCTAATGACAGTTTGTTAATTTTTAACCACTCGTTTATTTTATCTAACTCAATACTGATGAGAGAAAAAAATTCATGTTTCTAAAGTCTGGTTTATTACAGTTTCAAGTGGCTCAAGTAAAGGTGTCTTTTACTGTTTCAACAATTTTGTTGACGAACCCTCTTTGCCACAACTGGACTTTTGATGAAGACGATCAATCACAATAACTTACTGTCACAGGTTGAGAACAAATCTGGCTAAAGAATAACCCATCTTGACGAATAATATACAAATGTGGTATGTTATGCACATGATTTAAATAAACATGACAATATGAAAGTGGAGTGTGCTATAAAACTGCCACACTTGCCATTAGGCCTCGGCGGCAGTTCAAAGTTACATGGTGCTCTGTCTCGTTCACTTGCTGGAGGGTCGTAATTCCTGAAGAAATGTAGTTCCACAGGGTTCCTGTCAGCCAATACTCCAGTCACTAGAACTCTGCAAGAAACAAACCATTTGACACGCACACACAAAAATGTAATGGCAGCAGTTTACCGATATAATTAAATTCAGACACAAATACACATATAATGATACATATATAGGTCCATATAGTCATACACGACAGTTCACAAAATAATGTAAAAACAAACCCAAAAAACAGGTGAAACATACATACAGTATTGTCTCCTTATCCTTGATTTCCATCTGATGTCAGTACCAAGTGTACCACAATTATCAGTGTGTTTCTAGATTTATCTAAACGTGACATGAATTTATATACAAGGTTTCGTATGACTGCTTTACAGTCAGGAGTCAGTCTCTCTGCAAACATAGCTAACGCACTACAGTATTTGGGTAGTCTGAGTAATCGTATAAACGCATTATTGTAACATACATGTAATCTGTGGATGCTATATACAGTATGATTCCACCACAGTTGAGCTGTATACACAGATGAGCAAAATGTACTAAACAGCTTTCAAGATCTTGACATCATTTGTGCACATATAAAATGTCCTAAGTAGTACCTTACCACGGGCATACAACTGACAACACTGACGCATTATATCTGTCATCCTTAGAGTCACTGCATATAATATGACCCAGGTATTTTACATTACTCACTTCTTTAACATCCTCTCCATTTAACTTAAATGCTAAGATTAATCATTAGCATTTCAGCAACAAGTGTGATGCCTTCATTAATAAATCACCAAACTTCTGATAGTTAGTCTAAGCATTTCGGGTGTTACAAAAAACTGCTTTTGAGTTGAACCAAACCTTTTTGGTAATTTTTCACGAAATCTCATTTATTAGTACTGCCAATGATATTAACTTTTATATAGAGGATAATAATAACGTTTTGTTTAATCAATTTGGTAAAATTAATAATTATGACACTTTCAACAAGAGGCTGTCATTGTGTGGTTTGTATAAGACCCCAAAATAAAAACAGACCACCCTAATGAGCCAAAAAAATTCATGTACAATGATCACCTGACCTGCCACCTGGTGGTCATACAGTGAAGCAGTGCACTGACCTGGGATACTCGAGTTCTGTCATTCTTGTTGTCTTACCAAATTCTTTCTTCATGAAACACTCAAGGGGCTCTGAATCGTATGGCCTCTTGCCAATGAACACCTCATCCTTCAGGCGGAAGTACAGGGCTTGTAGGTGGCGCATTGTCTTACCTAGATGCCAAAGGATAACATTTTAATGACAACTCCAGTTTTTATGAGCTGTGTCTGAGCAGAGCATGATCCTTTTGTGCAAACTGTAGTACAGTAGCAACATAACAGTCATTTTTCTCCTTAGTTTGCTAGGGAGGACAAATCCCTTCAAATATCTGTATTCCCAAAACGGGACATTTTCTTCCAAGATGCTGAATCATGAACTGTATATCTCAATAGTGTGGGTCTGAGGATAAATAACATCAATTTTATGTAGTGCTGCACATCAGTGACCTGGCATCATCCCTGGTATAGTCCCAGTGACATTACACGTTTAGTTGCATGAAACAAAACTATTCCTTTTTTAATGTCAAGCTACCAGTAGTGAATTTGTTCATGGATACCGAACTGATTAATCTTGATAAATGAGTATATATTTGACAGACCATGGCCAATGGCTAGAGCGAGGATTCCACCAGTACTTGTGCCACCGATCCAGTCGAAGCTGTCACGGATCAGCATGCCTGTCACCTTCTCTATGGCTAGCAACATTTGGATGAGGATGAGGCCACGGATTCCTCCTCCATCCAGACACAAGATCTACAACAGTTGGATGAGGATGAGGCCGTGGATCCCTATTCAACCCAAACTCAAGATCTACAACATTTGGATGAGGCCAAAGATCCCTCCTCCATCCAAATACAGGATCTACAAAAGTGGATCTAGTCATCTCTATCTGCTCATCAAACATGTCATCTCTAAATGTTTCTGGCATTCTTCAAGACTAAGGTTTTAATAATTTTCAGTTTCAATACGTTAAAGAAGGAATGGTTCTAGACACTGTCAAAAAGGATGAGTAATAGTGGAGGATCACTGGGCATGCACTGGGTTGAGGATCACTGGGCATGCACTGGGCATCATCACTGGGTATGCACCAGGCTGATGATCACTGAGCATGCACTGGGCTGAGGATCACTGGGCATGCACCAGGCTGAAGATCACTGAGCATGCACTGGGCAGAGGATCAATGGGCATGCACTGGGCTGAGGATCACTGGGCATGCACTGGGCATCACTGGGCATGCACCAGGCTGAGGATCACTGAGCATGCACTGGGCTGAGGATTGCTGGGCATGCACTGGGCTGAGGATCACTGGGCATGCACCAGGCTGAGGATCACTAGGCATGCACTGGGCTGAGGATCACTGGGAATGCACTGGGCTGAGGATCACTGGGCATGCATTGGGCATGCACGGGGCTGAGGATCACTGGGCATGCACTAGGCTGAAGATCACTGGGCATGCAAAGGGCTGACAATCACTGGGCATGCACCGTTCTGAGGATCACTGGGTATGCACTGGGCTGAGGATTACTGGGCATGCACTGGGCTGAGGATCACTGAGCATGCACTGGGCTGAGGATTACTTGGCATGTACTGGGCTGAGGATTACTGGGCATGCATTGGGCGGAGGATCAATGGGCATGCACTGGGCTGAAGATCATTATTTAAAATTAAATGATTAACAGTTTTCATTTTGACACATTTGTCAAAACGAAGTGTGTCAGCTATTACTTTTGTAACTTTTTGATAATGAATACTGACTAAATTTGTACTAACATCTTCTTTTCTACAAACAGAATCCTTTACTTCAATATAAAAGGAAGTGGATCTATGTATAAATGCTACCATACAATATACATCCAGAGAAAAACATATTAAATATAATAGTGCTGGTATATTAATAACATGATTACAATTTACCCTCTAGATTATTTACTTTTTAAAATTATATTTATTTTTTATTATTTATTAAAATTATTATTTACAATTACTCACCATTTCTATCTTAGCTGCATGCCTTAACTATGTTATTAATTTTCAAAAAATTTTCCACCATAACAAACAGTTTTGTGAATCGACAGTCAAATCAAGCGGAAAACCAGAATCATATGGCTGAGCATTAAAATGGGTTCTATGGTATACAGACCCGGTCTCCTGGGTGGGATTGGGAGTGGCTGCCACTCCCATCTGTTCCATCCAGACTGGAAGTAGGGGTCGTCTCAATGGAACTGCTGTGGCGATACATTGCCGCACCTAAAGCTATGTCTGTTGCCACATTGTCCAGATCTGTAACAATTTATTTTGTGTACGGCCACATGAAATACAGCTGAAAGGGATTTATAGAGAATCTGTTTAAAATACGACACTGTGGTAAAACAATACATGTAATATCATAGTAAAATTATAATATTTTATTTTAAAATAATTAAAATGGGCATGTAAATATAATCATGGACTAAATAAAATATAATAGCAGCATGACATGTCATAGAATAAAATAAGAAATTAAATTATCTGCTTAATATGAAACAAATAAACTAATATAAACATAAACAACAATAAGTTAGGCTAAACAGTTGCAGCAGTGAATCAACAGTGAATATATTCTGCTTAGTCTACTTCCTCTCTCTGGTTTGCTATACATTCACAAATTGTAAGTTACCCTTCATACCTTACTTACAAGGAGGACATTGAGCACACAGGTCACAATGAGATGACAAGGTATGTTATGTAGTGAACCTATTAATCACATTAGGAAGGCAGTCATCTACTTTCAAGCTTTGTTCACCCCATTTTGCCCATGTCTTCCAGATGAGACGCAACAACAGGAGTTCGTAGTTACTGTACGTACAATTATTAGCAACGCTACGCATGTTTTCTATGATTGTTAGTCACATGATCTACGTCAAACGTCCACATAAATTCCTTCATACGATACAAACGCTTTGTGAAACCAGTAGTTGGGCGTGAAGATGTCATTGCCATTGGCATTGCACTACCAAAACTTGACTGGGTGGTGCAAGGAGTCATAAACTTGACTGGGTAGTGCAAGGAGTCATAAACTTGACTGGCTAGTGCAAGGAGTCATAAACTTGACTGGGTAGTGCAAGGAGTCATAAACTTGACTGGGTGGTGCAAGGAGTCATAAACTTGACTGGGTGGTGCAAGGAGTCATAAACTTGACTGGGTGGTGCAAGGAGTCATAAACTTGACTGGGTAGTGCAAGGAGTCATAAACTTGACTGGGTAGTGCAAGGAGTCATAAACTTGACTGGGTGGTGCAAGGAGTCATAAACTTGACTGGGTGGTGCAAGGAGTCATAAACTTGACTGGGTAGTGCAAGGAGTCATAAACTTGACTGGGTAGTGCAAGGAGTCATAAACTTGACTGGGTAGTGCAAGGAGTCATAAACTTGACTGGGTGGTGCAAGGAGTCATAAACTTGACTGGGTGGTGCAAGGAGTCATAAACTTGACTGGGTAGTGCAAGGAGTCATAAACTTGACTAGGTGGTGCAAGGAGTCATAAACTTGACTGGGTGGTGCAAGGAGTCATAAACTTGACTGGGTAGTGCAAGGAGTCATAAACTTGACTGGGTGGTGCAATGAGTCATAAACTTGACTGGGTGGTGCAATGAGTCATAAACTTGACTGGTTGGTGTAAGGAGTCATAAACTTGACTGGGTAGTGCAAGGAGTCATAAACTTGACTGGGTAGTGCAAGGAGTCATAAACTTGACTGGGTAGTGCAAGGAGTCATAAACCTTGACTGGGCAGTGCAAGAAGTCATAAACACTTGCAGTGGCTGCATTTTCTCCGGTGCAATGTCGAGTAATATATCATAAGACATTCACTCACACTCTTTGGTGTTTTCCTCCGAGGTACTGATTCTGGCCGGTGGACTGCCAAAGTGTTTGCCAAGACAGGAGCAGCCGTCCACGCAACCAGCCATGGTGTGGCTGCAGCGGAGGGCTCCCACAATGTGTAGGTAGTACAGCATCGTCTCACTGCAGGGAACACACAGACAGCTGCAATGCTAACTGCTCTTTGAGGTGCGCAAGTTCAAACAACAGATGTGATTTATTATCTAATATTGTTCTGTTAAAATAATGGAAATTACCATTAACATGGCTGGTGTGTCTTGTATGTCGGATATTTCTTCTTCTCATAATATGCTTGGAAATATTTGTTTATCATATTGATAAAACGGCATATTATGAACACATCTTACAAAAAAATTGTGCACATGTGTATATGCATGCATGGCATGTGTACATATCCATAGCATGCTGCACCTAATTTATAGTTTCTTAAACTGTGTCAGTTACATGTTTCATTTGTTCTCATAACATGCTGAGAAAATATGTCCTCAACAACCATGGCACAAATAAATATGCAGCACCGACATCATATTCTGAGAAGAAAAAAATAAATAAAAAGTAATATTTCACGATTTGTGAGATCACGTTTCCTGTCCACCAGGGTAAATCTGCTCACAGTGAAGCTGAAACTTACGGATGGTGATCCTGTTTATTACATCATCTTTACAACTGTGGTTTGTTGCAACTCCTAACATGGGTTCCTGAGGATTTGGATGCTATAGAAGTTTTATTATTAAAAACTTCTACTGAAACAACCTAGAAGTAAATGTGCAGTTTTCTTACCCCTCCTTGTGTGTGCTGGTGGCTGCGAGGTGCCTGGCAGTACAGCGTGCTGTGTTGACAGCATCTACGTCCACACCAAACACTATGAGCACCTGCACCATTTCTGGACTGCCGACCTGCAAAAACACAACCACTCATTTAACTACCAGTAACACAAATAGACCACATAACTCAGACACAACACTAAACCACATAACTCAGACACAACACTAGACCACACTCGCCACTTCGCATGGATTTTCCGCATGCCATGCAGATTTCCGACAAAACCAAAATGGGACTTTATTTGATTAAGTATATTATGTTCGATTGGATTAAAGGCCGGTTAACCAATGAAAAGTGCTTTATGGATTTGTATGGCTTTGTACGAAATTTCAATTCAAAACTACGGATTTCAACCAAACAAATGTTGCAGGTCTGCTAGATTCCGATTCCTGCCATTGCAAATAAAGCAAACCCATTTAGCAGATTACAAAAAAGCACCCACAGTAACTTTGGTCAAACTAAAATTCAGAGTTCTGAATACTAAGGGACTTTATAGAAATTGTGAACATTCACATTTACCTCGACTGCCATGTGTAAGGCATTGCTTCCTTTCTGACCGATGGCGTTGGTGTCGATTAAAACGTCATCGGTCACTAGGGCCATGACGGAGGAGAGGTCATTGGCCAGCACCCTCACATGCAGAGGGGTGTTCTCATTAGCATTCGTGGTGTTCACATCACAGCCCAGGGCTGTCAACATTCTGATGCACTGTCAACAAATGTCACCAACAGCACAGTCAATCAAAGTTTACATTGACAGCCATGTCAACTAAATGTGGACAATTACCACGGCTGGGGCTATTACAACTTCTATTACACCTACAAATGTTGTGTGCATGCATGCATGACCACGCATGCGCGCATGTGTGTATGCATGCATGTGTGCGTGCATGCATGTGTGTGAGTGTGTGCATCTACATGTACAGTGTATATGTAGACATATAAATACATACCCGAACAAAAAGATACAAATCAGACTGTCACTAAATGACCTGTCATGGACTGTCTCTCACTCGAGGCTGTTTCCCCACAGTTATGGGGCGTGTCTCAACCAACCTGTTTGGTATGCGCCCTGTGCAGAGGGGTGTTGCCACTCTTTGAGTCTCTCACTGCCAGCTGCTGCTTCGACCATCTGTGTAGAGTCTCTATACATCTACAAACACACATACAGTACTACTACACACACAACAGGATGGATTGGATAGCAGCGGATATAAACAACATGTTCCGTAAGCACAAGGCTGATTGTAGCCACTTGTTTCCACTTGAAGAGGGGATGCATTATGATTTATGTAAGCAATTCACTTTTAATCTGTTATGAGTCTGAGGCTCATTAAGATATCACTTCCTTAAGTTAAAGAAATAATGAATACTTAATATCTAAATGATGTGTATTTAAATCAAATACATCAAATCAAGTGAGAATATAACAGATAATTACATGTCTAAACTTGGCAAATACAAATTAAGGGTTTATCCACAAAATGCTTTATATCCACTTTATACGTTTTGAGATAAATTGTTTTCAGTTGTACATTGTTAAGTGATAGTTGTGAAAAATGTTATGTAAACAGTCATGCATGTCACTTACTTCCACCACTATTAACTAGGTGGCAGCACAGCATTTTTACCTAAATTTATGTGGTTTTGGTGTAGACATGTTTTGTAGATAAACACTTCAAATATTGACTTTCGTGCATTTCAAATATAAATTTAAATTGTATTTGCCCCCCCCCCATGGTGGGACATACTCTGGCTTGTCACTGTCGACTGCACAGTGCATGGGGTAGTCCCCCGACGCCGTGAGGTTTGGGTCAGCGCCACAGCGCAGTAGATACTCAAGGATGTCAGCATTGCCCTTGCGACTCGCTATGTGTAACCCACTCTCGCCCTTCAAGTCAAGCTGGCCGATTGTTGACCCGCTCTTTGATGCCAGTAACTGCACAGACAGGGTTACTGTTACGACACACATGGACAGAAACCATTAGTATGTCATCACGTTATTCCAACTTCACAAATATGCAAAGAATATGACTATATTCAAATAACCTCCTGATGATTCCTAGAAGCTGCTAAACTCCCTCCTCAATTCACTTATCCCACCGCAAATCAGGGCCACATCATTTTGCTCTTTTTTCCGGAGAATGTTGACTGGATCTGGTCGCAAATAACTTAATTTTTAATATAAAAAACTGATTTTTTTAATTCATTTGATTTTAAAAAAATCTGGTATATAGACATTTATAGAGATGTTTATATTTATAAACTCTTTCAAACATGTTCTATTCAAATCGATTTGGGTACTTGTCTTAACAGAGGGCACATGATTTTTGCTTATATAAAGACATTAGGCAATGTCCACAAGGCCTCACCCCCTGTAGTTGCATAATCTGTCTTAGAAAGGAAAGCATGCTGTGTGTCTGTGGCTGTAACAGTTTAACAAGATTTAACAAGATTGCCAGCGCAAACAACAAGTTCCAGATGGCAAGTGAACAAGGAAGCCATTGGCTTATCGAGAGTCCAACAATTTTCTCATCTATGTGTAGCCCGCCATTATCAGATATCTGTCAATTCTATTTTTAAGCATATTCACACTACTAGCATTAACACAATCATTTGGCAGTTTGTTCCATTCATTTATCACCCTCTGTGAGAAAGAGTACTTTCTCATGTCCAACCTACACTGCTCCTTAACTAATGCTGTGTCCTCTGGTTCTACTGTTTGAAGAACATATTCCTATCAACATCCTCATAACCGTTCACGATTTTAAACACTTCTATTTGGTCTCCTCTTAGTCTCCTGGTCTCTAGTGTTGTCAAACCACATTGTAATAAGCAACTTTCATAACTAAGGTCTCTCAATTCTGAAATCATTTTAGTTGCTCTTCGTTGTATTCTTTCTAGCTTGTCTATAATCCTTTTTACGATACGGCCTGCTTGGATACAATATTCCAAATGTGGTCTAACTATTGTGCTAATTATTGATTGCTGCGAGGGTGGATTAGCACCTGTCCAAGGCTCTGTGTAATCTATGGGTCTCCAACCAGACTACAAACTGGTACAGTATTAAACAATTGTCACCAAGACTGTCTCACTTGAGTCAATATACTGAATTGGTAACAACTAGCACAAGCTCTAAATGGACTCTAACTAAGGGCTTCTGACTTGAAAAGATACTTCCTCTTGAAGTTTGTGTGGCTTCACTGCATTCAGAAAGGGAATAGCTCAAACATACACAATGTCATAAAATACTTGACTATCAGGCTATCTAGTGATAATACAACTACACAAGTGTGCGCACATCGTGCTTTTTCATTAAAAAAACATACAAAACTTTCTTGATCTCGATGCTTGTAAACAATTATTTGTGTTAAATTCATATAAATCAGCAATTAAAAAAATCAATGATTTAAATCAAATGATTTAAATCAAACAACCCTGGTTGTGGATACTAGATAGATTTGATTTTTTTGGCAAAATTATTTCAAAAAGAGGTGAGCAAAAACATTTTATTGGGTACTAGGACCTTTAAATGACTTGATCTAACAGGGCTAAGTAGACATTTGCATAAGTGTCATAGCTACAACTTGTACACCTAACACAACATAGCTACAACTTGTACACCTAACACAACATAGCTACAACTTGTACACCTAACACAACATACCTGAATGACGGCTGGATTGTTGCCGCTGGCTGCATAATGAAACACATTCCTCCCTTCACTGTCTGCCAGGTCTAAATCAACGCCTTTGATAATAAGCTCCTGGATCACAGCCAAGTTACCACCCTCAATAGCCACCATCACTGGGGTAACCTTGGTCATCAAGTCGGCATCATTCAGACCCCTGAAGTAACAATTTCATATAAAAAGCTTACAAACTGAAAAGAATGTTTGTTGTTCTTGTGGCAACAGCTGACATTTTCACTTCCGAGTCGTTATTATGTAACCTTTTATAAGAATAACCACTACAGCTAGGCCGAGTTGGACACTCCAATCAGTGGTCAGTGAATATAACAATGTCATCCACCTCGTCTAAGCAGAAAGAGAATCAGTTAGTGCTTGTTGTCTCACACAGGTGGCAAGCATGACTTGCAGCATATACACATTGATGTACTCCAGTGTCGCTTTACTAGCAGAAATCATACTTGTATATTATGAAACAAAAAACCTATACAAAGAAGATACTACAAAGTGGTAACATATCTACTTATTTTCTATGCGAGTAAAATCAATGTACTTAAAACTACCTTAATAAAAGTAAAAGTACATTCTAAAAGAAACTACTTCAGAAAAATAGGCTACCACCTATTGGTTAGGCAGGACTAATTATTTATTAACTAGTTTGGATTGTGTGAAGAGAGATTCAATTTGGCCTAAGAGAACTGGGATGAACTTACTCAGCCATCGTGGCGTGTGTGAGGAAGTCAAGGAAGCAGAGTTTGGCAGCCAGATGAGCACAGTTCCACGTTGGATGATCTTTGAGTACGTCGCACATGTGCTGTAATTTGTCGCACTTGAGTAACTTTGGACGGTGCTGAACAAGAGGCTCCAGCTTGTGGCTCAACGACACAAACATAGCCTGTGCAGACGCCTCGGAATTTTCTCGGAACAAGCTTAAACATTGAAGATGGCGATGAAACAGCAATGTTGTGGATAACTTAAAGAACGTTATCATAATCGAGGTTGAAAATTATGATCTGATTCAGGATATTGATATAGTTGACAACGAATGTTACAACAAATGGTGGCAGTTTGGACATTGAACTGTAACACAACACTGAAATACAGACTGCTGAAATCCTTCTCATAATTTTTTTTAAATGTTATTTTCCATTTCTGTGCACCCAGTAGACCCATTGTCCTATCATACTTGAATTTTGCATATATAATCTGCACCAATATGTCTATATATTCAGCAAATTTCAGATATGTAGCTTGTGAACTTCTTACGTTAAAAAGCACTTGAAAACAGATCAAAATAACTGGTGTGTTTTGGCCGCTTACCCTCTGTTCACATCATAGGGCGTTACATATACAATTAGCATGTAAATGCTTAGTTTTTTGCAGAAGAGCTCATTGGTTAAAATTTAAACAAATTCTGAGACATCAACTTTTGAAATTTCTTGAAAATTGGTTGATTTGACACAGAATGACCCAAATGCAGTTTGTTAAATTTCACAATGATGTGCATTTAATTTATATTAAATACATCACCAAAAAAACACAAATAGGCAAGACAGATTGTTGGCAATGTTAAGGATTTACCACATTTCAATTAAATTAAATGCAGTTCATCAAGTTTCTCCATGGTGTGCAATTTATTTCATTTCCACTACACATATTTAAATCAAACAAACTGCATATTCATTGTGTTTAAATGTCTGCATGAACCAGTCACCTGAAGAGTTTACTTGGAGAAGGCTCAGGCCAGGCAAATACACCACAGAACATTGTGTCATTCTTGTAGAGGACGAGACACTCAGACCTTGAAATAAGAATCATTCTGCAAACAAAACGGAAACTCATAATTTTTATTAGTTCATATTTAAATGTGGCAATTTCAGACAAAATCTTAACAGAGCCTAATCTGAACATAGCCAATGACTAGCTAATACTGCAAGTAATTGCTTTTAGCTTGGCTATTTACAAACATGTTAATCTTTCATCTAGTGTGCATATATATGCAGGGTTGAATAAAATCATGATTTAAAAAAAAAAATTTTTTAATCAGATTTATTTGATTTAAATCGGATTTATTTGATTTTTTTTCAATCGGGTATCTAGACATTTATATAGATGTTTATATTTATAAACTCTTTCAAACGTGTTCTATTCAAATCGATTTGGGTACTTGTCTAAACAGAGGGTACATGATTTTTGCTTATATAAAACATTAGACGATGTCCACAAGGCCTCACCCCCTGTAGTTGCATAATCTGTCTTGGAAAGGAAAGCATTCTATGTGTCTGTGGCTGTAGCAGTGCTAATTATTGTTTGCTTAGAGGGTGGATTAGCACCTGTCCAGGGCTCTATGTACTCTATGGGTCTCCAACCAGACTGCAAACTGGTACAGTATTAAACAATTGTAGCCAAGACTGTCTTACTTGAGTCAACATACTGAATTGGTAACAACTAGCACAAGCTCTAGGTTGACTTTAACTCGGGGCTTCTGACTTGAAAGGATACTTGCTCTGGAAGACAAGTTTGTGTGGCTTTACTGCATTCAGAAAGGGAATAGCTCAAACACACACAATGTCATAAAATATTTGACTACCAGAGTATCTGGTAACAATACAGCTACACAAGTGTGCGCACTTTGTGCTTTTGTATTAAAAAAACATACAAAACTTTGTTGATCTCGATGCTTGTAAACAATTATTTGTGTTAAATTCATATAAATCAGCGATTAAAAAATCGGAAGTAAAAAAACATAAATTAATTCTTTTTTTAATTTTTTGTTGGGAGTGATTTAAATCATGATTTAAATCAATGATTTAAATCAATGATTTAAATAAAATTAATTAAATCAAACAACCCTGTATATATGTACACATGCATACCACTAAGATTCCTATCAGTTTGTTTTTTAATATATGCATTGAATCAATACCGGTTTTAATTGTGAACAGTAATAGGAATAATTAATTAACATTAATACCTTTCTAAGCTTTGCTCAGTTATTTCTGTAACTTGTGTTGATGGCTTTTGTCCAATAACATTGGACATCACCTTGGATATGCCACTCAAGGCACGAGTCAACAGGGACATGATGAAGTTTGACGCTCAAACTGCAAAGGAATTGCTCAACCTCTACATTGACACAACAGTGAGACAACACAACATATATGTAAATGCAAGTTGAAGAATACTATATATTAATAGCATAATAGAATATTTTATAAAAAATGTGGCCTGATGCAGAAATGGCTAGTTTCTTGTATGCCAGGATAGTTGTGCACTGCATACCCAGAAGCATAGGCAAGAAGAATGTACAGCAATACGTTAATTTCCATGACAACATAAGATGCCTGCAGAAATTCTCTTTAATCTACTAGGCCACAAGAGTCAGGTTAGCAGTTGTAGGGATACTCCAAATTCATGCTCTCTCTCTCTCTCTCTCTCTCTCTCTCTCTCTCTCTCTCTCTCTCTCTCTCTCTCTCTCTCTCTCTCTCTCTCTCTCTCTCTCTCTCTCTCTCTCTCTCTCTCTCTCTCTCTCTCTCTCTCTCTCTCTCTCTCTCTCTCTCTCTCTCTCTCTCTCTCTCTCTCTCTCTCTCTCTCTCTCTCTCTCTCTCTCTCTCTCTCTCTCTCTCTCTCTCTCTCTCTCTCTCTCTATATACTCACTCTCTCTCTCTCTCTCTCTCTCTCTCTCTCTCTCTATATATATATATAGCCTATCATCACAACACTAGTTCCTGCACTACCCACATACAATACATATATAAATATATATTACTGCAGTACAAGTGGATGCTAGAGAACAAGAAAAGTAGTTTAACTGGACAAGTCTAAGTGTATTTTAGTCATAAGTAGCAATGCCGGAGCTCGTTAGGCGGCGCTAGTAGTGCTATGATCAGCAAGTCGACCAAAACGTGTACCCAGAGAGGCCCGTTTATAGGGGGTGCCTTTAACGGTCCATAGCAGCCGACATAGACCACCTATAATAAAAGTGTGCATATGCCCGTAAAGCTGAATAAACGTTCTTTACTCCGATGTACATCCCGTTTTATTTCTTTAGGTGAAAGTATTTTGTTTTTTAAGGTGAAAATTTCACGATTTTCGCAAATCCGGGATTCACCTTGATTCACGAAAAAAACAATTGTATGTCTTTTATTGATCAATTACTAACACAAAAATATGTTTTTGGATTTTGGCTAGTAATGTACTGTACAACTAAAACAACCCCCTATCACTATCCACCGACGCCAAGAATTATCTATTTGAACGTTAGGTGGCGCCACACACGTCAGAATAATAAATTATGCGATGTCCTAGCCCGCTGTTCTTTCAAGTTCATCTTTCTCGTCGTAGTTGTTGAAAGCTCATAAATATCCATTCTTCAAGTACGTGTGTAAGTAGTAATTGATCTATCTAACTATATTATCGTGTTGCAGTATATTTTTGAAGTTCTGGAGGGTGTATTGCTAATTTTGGCGGGAGATAAAACATGTAAACAAACTTGCAGTGACGGCGTGACTGACCTGTCAAACGATGTCCCAGCAGACAAGACGAAGAAAGGCATCCATTACCCACATTAAGCTCAAAGCTGAGTCTTACACTTGGAATGTTAATATGATTTACACTGTGCTTTCTGATTGTTTTTCATTATAAGTACTATCATAACTGTGGATACGACTTATGTATAGTGACTAATGACTAGTATTAGTAGTAATGTAAATATTTGTTTATGCCAAATTTATCTATTTTGGATATGATGATGGCCTAGATGATGGGTGAAGGTGTATGAAACTCTAAAAATTATGTACAACTGATAGTTGGTATGCAATATTGTGTCAGAATGGTTATTCACTCAACGATCCACACATATTGATTATGATACTTGTAATGACGTACATATTTATAGTAGTTGTTTCTTATTTTAACTACTAATACACCCAGATAATGCAATAAGTATGACAATAAAAGCTTACATTTCATCCTACATGATACAGCTGTGGAAAGGCTTCTGTCAAAATCTGCATAATAGTTCGCAGTTAAAACCTTGTAAACCATATTTTCATATACATAATAATGCTAATGATCTATACACGTCAATCATGCTTAGAACTAGACACCAAGTTTTAAAATGTCTCTGTAGGGTATATATTGTTTTTTTTTCCTTTTTACCAACTGCCCCTGTATAAATGTGCAAAATAAGTGAAAAATAGCACTGTTTACAGATTTCTTGCAACCAAAATAATGGATGCACTGGTGTGAATGACCCCCACACAGGTTGAGAACATTTAGTACTTCCACAGTATGTCAAAAAAATTACATTAACATTAATATTAGTAATTTTTTTAAGCCAGGTACACTTTTAATCAAAATAGAAAAAACGTGTTTTGGAAATGTTGATGGGGGTGTCTTTAAAGTGCTCTAACATGAAAACTAATTAACGTTCAGCCACACAACTGATTCCATGATGCATCTTAATAATATATCTTTCCAATGATCATCATCCTACATGATACACATGTCAAATATTCATCTTGCATTAGCATGTCTTCAGCTGTGAACATGCTTCTGTAAAGATACATAAAAGTTTGCAGTTTAAAAAAATCTTGTAAAAACTATTGTTCACATATATAATAATGCTAATGACCTATACATGTCAAACATGCTTAGAAGTAGATACTGAGTTTTTAAAATGTATCTTAGGGTATATACTGTGGTTGTTTTTTACTTTTTACCAACCACCCCTGTAAAAATGTGCAAAATAAGTGAAAAATAACACTGTTTACAGCTCTCTTGCAACAAAAATAATGGATGCACTGGTATGAATGACCCCCACACAGGTTCAGAACATTGAGTACTTCCACAATATGTAAAAAAAATACATTAACATTAATATTAGTACATTTGTTAGACCAGGTACACTTTTTTGATCAAAATAGAAAAAACGTGTTTTGAAAACGTTGATGGGGGGTCTTTAAAGTGCTCTTAAATGAAAACATACAGCCATACAACTGATAGCATGATGTATCTTAATAACAGGCCTTTCCAACGATGTATAATACTTTGCAATAACTTAATTATCTCAAAATGGTCCAGCATAGCTATCATAAGACTCAAACTCAAGCTTGGTGTCGATCTCCAACTCAATGAGTAATTACAGTGACACTCACAAACACAGTGCAGTATCACAGTGACAGTCAGTGTCAGATTCTGTCACAGATGACAGTATAGGTGATTCGTTGTCAGTCAGTGCTGGCAGTGGGACATTCAGTGATGATTCTAGAATCTAGTTTGTTTGCCTAACATCACTCATCAGCGTGATTTGGAGAATTTCAACTTTTCACGGAAACAAGTAATAATGCTTCTAACGCCATATACCACTTTCAAGTTGTTATTCTACAAGCCCTCTGAAAACAATACTGTTTTCACTACATATAAAATAAAAAATCAGCAACACATCTTAAAGTTGTACTTTGCGTCCTCCGCTTTCGTTTTATTTTATGATAGATACTGGAACCGTTTGTTTGGTTCAGCGTACGTTTCTGCCCAAAACAATTTGCACAAATACGTTGTAAACTTGTATCATTTTGATATTCTGAATCGACAGTTGGCATGGATTATCAATAGCACCTATATTTCCTTATATTTTAAATGAATCGTTTACATATTAAGCAGTAGCTAGGCCTATTTTTGCCCAGTGTCGTGAAGAGCTGCCACCTATTGGCATCTTGTAGAAACAGGCACGTGTCGTCATGTGGCTCTACGAACATCCGGGCGTTTTAACTTCGCCATTTTGCACTTGGAGATTGTTAAAGAAAAAATTTTGCTACAAGAATCGTAATAAATTCGTTCACATTTTAGATAATTGACGTTGAACAAGTATGGGAAGAAAAAAGAAGAAGCAGATGAAGCCATGGTGTTGGTATCCTTTGCAAATAGTCACATGATCATGGTACACAATGAACTGTGAAATTGTGCTTATGCATTCGTTTTCGCGTGGGTTTGCCAGTTTTATTCTACGATTTGACACACATGTTGTGGTGATTATACACTTGTTTTAAATAATCCTAGAAATCGCATCTTGTGCCTAAATACACAGTTCAGTAAACGCTTATTTAGGCTAGGACCAAGCCCTGCTCCTAGGGTCTGTAAAATCAATTCAAGAAGACAATTTCGTCGTAAGTTATGATAAGTGTTCACGATGTAGACGTAGTAATTTCATTCTGGTTTCAAAGCTCTAAGTCTTACAGCGAGTAAAATGATAACATTTAACTAAAAAGTGGCATGAATCCTAAGCAATGTACACATCTAATGAGACCACCTACTGGCTGGTCATGTAAGCCAGAGATGGGTGATTACACCACATATGTAATTGATTATGATTACTCATTTTAATGTGTGATTACAAGTATGATTACCTTTAAGAACATAATTGACATAATGAAAAAACTTGTTATTATTGTCACCATGTTGTTCAAGAGCACAATCGATAGGGAGCACAAACGATAGGGAGTGAGAGCGATTGCTCACCTTAAAAATTATGCCCTGGCTAGCCATTCCAATTGTGGTCCATTGGTGTTGTGCAGAATTTGAATTATAGCCTTATCTCAATCGCTTGTAGTCGGCAGTTACAAATTCCTTTATGTTGACGTTATTTTACAGTAAAGAACTCTAGTTTGTGTGGTTTACTGATACTGGCAACCGTATGATATAAATACGTCTAACAGTAGTAATAGCATAGTAGTAATTAGCATGCTAGTTTCTTTCACTGAGCAAAAAAATTATATAAGCGTGAATGGATGTTTGTGTACATGTATTTTTGTTTAAGTGAATGAATAAAATTGTGTACATGTGTGCAGGTAAACAAAATATTATAACCCATTCAGGACAAAAGCCTCTCTGTTAAAACTTCTGCCGGACAAAACCTTACCATTTGATTCAAGAACAAAAAAGAAACAGTGGTGTTTATAAATGTAATTGAAAAAAGTGCCAGAGTACAAGAGTACTGACAGTCAACTTCATAGGCAAGAATGACACCCTCAGAATTAAGCACAACACAAAAACATTCACTGTACAATGATATTTAAATCTGTGCAATATCATTAAAAAGGTCATTGCAATTTACAGAATTATAATGGTTGACTTAAACTTTCATCACCACTGTTCAGTTATCAGTGAAAATAGTTTTACTTGGTAGCAAAATGTCAAATATATTTACTATCACAAGCATTGCAAGTTTATCTCCTATGCAAAACTGGGATTTTATTTCCATCCACAGGAGACGTTTACATCAATAAAAATAACAAAATACATTTAACCAAGCAAATAATTGAAACATAGTTGTTGAAATTAAACAAGCCTTGTTTTGGAATGACATGCACATCAGCAAGGTCTAGCCCAGGAAAGTTATTCAATAATTCATGCCATTGTAATATAAGTACTGTACTATGAAATGAACACAAATGCAAATTCAGTCAAGCACATGTTATGACCTAAACCACACATAAGCACCTCATACAGGCACCTCTCACTATATCACCATCGGCCTATTCCAGAATCGCTCCGATCCCAACTTAGACCCGAGCAATGCTACACAAATTAAGAGAGAAAAAACCTACTTGCATTGGTGTTGGGAATTTGGCAACATACATATTCACAAGGTAATTGTGATTGTAATTGTGATTACTTTGACAGTTTAATCAAGTACGGTTACAATTGCTTGGCCTTTTTGACCCGTGTAATTGAATATGAGTACGATTACTCCAAAATGTTCAACGATTACTCCATCTCTAATGTAAACATGACACACAAGTTATAATTTGTCTCCTTGGATGGTAGATGACGATATTGAGCACATTTCTGTAAAAAAAAAAATCACCTTGTCATACACACTAAACTAAACCTGAAAACCATATCTTGCATATGTGCACTAAAATCGTCTTGCTTCATATGGACAAATACTCTCGAGTGCCAAATAAACATAGGCCAAATAACAGTATAGGGTGGCAAATCCCGAAATTGGTCAAATTTAATAATAGTATAGTGCTGAATAACCGTATGGGGGGACAAATTGTTCGAAACAAATAATAGTACAATGCAAAAAAGTCACTAGTATATTTGTCTTTTTAGCTCCGAAGCAATTTTTTTACTCTACATGAAGCCAAAGCGTCGCTAGAAAATTACGCTGATTGCCATGTATTTAATATTTTTCTTACCAAATATGCATAAACTTTGTGCGTATTTGCATTTTATATCTGTGAAAAACCGGGGAATTTTCTGTTTTTAAATGGACATTAAAATTTTATTAAATAGAATATGCAAGCCCGTTTCAGGGGAACCGGCGCCAGCTCATTATGACCGGTTTGAGGCGCTGCACATGACGGCCATTTACATGGTGATAATGCTGTTTTAACTAATAATATACCATGTCGAGCTCCCAAAAACTAAGGATTCTGATCGATTCATCTAATCATGGAAATGGTCTAATACTTCGGGATCAAAATCTAGGATCCTCAGAAGCACGGGCTTGCTAAATCTCACCCCTGTAGTATAATGCCAAATAAGGTGCGTATAGGGTGGCATTTTCCTTCAAATACGCGTAAAGGGACGCTTATTCGGTACTGCCTTTGAGTTAACGTTTAATTAAGATGATCACCTTTTGTTGATGCCGTCTCTCTGGAATTTCGATACTAATGAATTGTGTCAAAAGATGTCGGCTACTGGGTCTGTCAGAAAAGACACGAAAAGCTGTTGGTGCCTTCTGTCTGATGTCTGTGTAGGGGGAGGTAAAATATCCCAAACAGGGAAATGGAAAAAACCTGTCAGACTCGCAGAGCCAATGGTCTTGATCTACAATAACTATTCTGACCCTGCATTAGCCACTGCCAACATTCTTGCCCTAATAATGAAGTAACCGCCACATTATTATTTTTAATGTCCCATTATAACCTGTTCATATGCATAGGTAATTAAAAAAAAAAAATTTCAACTTGTCTACAATTGTTGTGGAATTGCTGCAGATGTGTTAGAAAGCAGTGTCAAGCATATTTACAGTGATTCAGCCAGCTCTATGAAATTACAGCAGTTTCTTGTTTTATACTCCTCCGATAATATATACACCCTCAACTGGTAACAGAAAATATCCACCAAATTGGCCTGGCTTTTTCAGTAGGAAGAAACCAGAAGTGGTTAAGGGGTTAAATAAGTCTAACACATTGACTGTGAGCCAAATGAATGATTACACGTAACCTCAGTTGTCAAAATAATTAAGAGTCTGGACTGGTATTGAAACCTACTGAAATAGTATTTCATAGTTATTATCGTGTTCCAACTTTTTCTCGTCATTGTACAGTTCATAATCCCGTCTAATTATACTGAATTAAATTCTTGTACCATATATTTGTATGGGGTTATGCCTATTCAGTGAAGAACTTGGTTAGAAATGTTGACCATTTCCTTAACGTTGGCGTCCAGGTACTGCAACCGAGAATTTGATGATGAGAAGATTCTGATTCAACATCAGAAAGCAAAACATTTTAAGTGTCACATATGTCACAAGAAACTGTACACGGGTCCTGGGTTGTCCATTCATTGTATGCAGGTAAGGAACAGTTGGTTGGATGAAATGTTAATGTCTCATTGGTAGGTCAAGGAATGACTGATATACACACAATGCATACCACATTCGACCTATTAAGCGTACATGCCCTAATTAGTGTACACCCAATTTTTAATCAGCAGGATCCATAATTGTAGTTTGACTAGTGTGGAAGAACTTAAAAGTGTCGCCATCTGGTGTTAAACAGTTGACACCACTTCAGTTCTACACTGATCATCAAATAACACCACTAGTGTTAAACAGTTACCTTATTATCTAGAGAAACACATTTTAGTGTATGCTTATAACAACAGATTCCTTGGCATTTGTCCAATACGGTATTTCGTTAACAGTGCTACAGTGTTGTTACTGTTTTGGTCATATAAAGTTCGCTGTCAGTAATTGGATGTCCTTAGGCTTGGGTTAAGCCCATTGAGGTTTTGTCATGTTGGGTTTCATCCATAGCTACTGGTGTCATCCCATAGAATCCATTAAATTCAACATTATAATTTTTCATCCAGGTCATTTGGAGCGCTCCATAAATACAATGCATTCATGCGTCACATATCAATTCCTCCTATGCAGTCCTTTTGTAGTTGTGCACCGGTCTCCAGTGGTACTTTATTGCAGGTCCACAAGGAGAAGGTCGACAAAGTACCGAATGCGTTACCAGGTCGACATAACATAGACATAGAGATTTATGGAATGGAAGGCATTCCAGAAGAAGACATGAAGGCACACGAGAAAGAGAAGGCAGGCAAAGGTAGCACAACCATTGTGACAGTTTCTTCTACAGTTTCCATTTTGCTTCGTCATTTAATATGAAATCAGTCAGAAGTTTTCTGGGTCCATTTTTTTTTACAAATATGTAACCTAGCTAAAGGCCGAATTTGGTCAAAATGGCACATTTTGGCCAATATGAGTGTCAACTAAAAGTGGACTTTGTCGTAGAGAAAATGCTGCTGAGAAATGTAATCCTGAGCACTGTGTAGATAATAATTATTTTTGATGACACTTGAACTCAGTGTCTAGGTTCCATGCATATTGTTGATATCACCGTTTGTATGTCACACAGTACCAAGCAGTGATAACCAGTATCGTCTGTTCCTGTTATTTTTTACCTAAAAAACCGTTGTAAAAAAAATTATTAAAACAAACATCAGTACATAAGGTATATAGATTCATGAAGGCCATTCCTGACTGTGAAACTTTATGCCCACCGGATGATTTGGTCAATTTAATGTCAGGTAAATTGACATGACTAAATTTCTTTCATCAAAATGTATAAACAAATTCAGTCACTCTCAGTTCAGTATAAAATAACTTGACTGATAGCTGACAAGGATCATTCAGTCGGTATGCCTGGGTTTCAGACGGCAGTCAGCCCAAGAGAGAGACTGAAGCAGGCCCTTCCACATATTGCACACCCGGTCTACTGCCAACACCCGGCACTACCCCAATGATGCCCCCACCTGGCATGCCACCGATGGCACCATCAACGACATCTAGTGGCATGGCACCTATGCCACACATGATGCATGGACCCATGGGTTCTATGCCACCAATGGGTATGTGGCATGGTTTCATGGTTTACATTTATTGTATTAACAAGCTCCGTCTGGTGTGTCCTGTAACTTACGCACATGATTTTTATATTTTGAGATTCTGTTCGATAGCAGTGCTGGATAAATATGTAAGGTTTATATTTTGAACAAACTCTGTTGTGATACATGGATTTCCTTGCAGGTATATGTTATACAAGTATATAGGTACAGTCATATTTGGCACCTACCTGTTTTATGTGTTTAATGCAATGCTACCAGTAAATGGAACAACATGTTCTGTTTTATGTGTTGTGCAATGTGCATATACAACTAAACCTATGTGTGATACATTTGATTAGGCATTAATTTTATATGTGGGTCTATTTGTGTTAACAGGTCCAATGGGACCAATTGGACCGATGGGACCGTGAGTATTAGTTTTCCATCACCAGTTGTAGTAAATGTAAGGGGGCGGTGAGATGTCTCTTGAACTTTCTTGTAATATCGAAACCTGGCATATAATATATGCATATTGCAAGTATTCAAAAATATGTGTGTATTGGTCAGACGTGTTCACACAATGCAGCCAAACTGAAATATAGTTGTATTTATAATTAATTCATTAAAGTTTATTCGCAGTACATTACTAAACCAGCCCCGTTCTAACATAGGAGCTATTCCCTGTTTATTTTGGAAAATTTGCAGCGTGCTGGTCTTACCACAGATTTTGTTGGTCAAGCTAGTTCTTTTACCCTAGGAGTGACCAATGATAAATTTCCACGATTAATAAATCTTAACATTGCTAAAAAATTATTGCAGAAATGTGATTGAGGTATCATTTTGTTGCTAAAAACCCTCTACTGTAATAAAATGAAAAAAAATACAGCACATAATCTTATCATGATATTACTTTTTCAATTTGTTCAAAAAAGAAAGCAAAAAACTGTTATTTTCAACACCGGACTGCCGATTCAGACAGGCCCATCAGTCCCGTGTCATTTACCATGGCAGTGCGGGCTGTCGGGTTGGCAACTTGCTGATATTTACCTCAAGATAACTTGCAACATTGTTCTAACTGTCTGAACTAGTATAATAACGTGATTCACTAATGCTGTCATTCAATTGACGCTGAAACTTGAAATAATTCTGGCTAAAATGAACTGACGCAGAATGAAGTGAGAAAACAAAATGGCGGATTAGTAGATAAAAAGCTCAGATGACCCAGACAACACGTTTGTAACGACAATGCTCATTCGCTGCATAAAACCCGCTCGTTCATTCACATGTATTCGAATGGGACAATCATAAAGCTTTCTAAAGGTATAACTTGTTACATATTTAGATACTATGAATGGAAACGTAAATCGATTCTGCAGAGCATAGTAAAAGCAGCCAAATATGGGCTCCAACTGTGTGACGCATTTTGTAAGCTAGATCGTCACTAGCTATCATTGACTATGCTCGTGAATAAATAGAATGAAGTGACTCAGCTTTCCAATGATACCATTTGTTCCCGTGTGAGGTATTGGTCATGGAAACAAAAAATTTTCCCACAGAGTGATACCAAAATTGGCTGGAACGCTTTTTGCGCTTATCGTGCGGGCCGAATTCGTTCTGGCTGTATCTTTGTTTCAAGCATTTATGAAATATCACCGTGTACACTGGCTGCAAGCACTGCCATTTTCTGTAATGATATTAATATACATTTCCATTACTTACTCACTGAAGTGCTTGTATCATGTTTCAGTATGCAACCCATGGGAATGCCGAATGGTCCAATGCCACCTATGCCAATGCAGATGATGCAGTCATCTATGCCGAGGATGCCGGCCAACATGCCAGTCAAGCCACTGTTCCCTGCTGCTGGTCAGGTACAAAGCATCGTGGCATCAGCCGCCCATTACTGATTACTGCCATTCACTGATTCACGTCACATGGTTGTGAGATGGTAGAACTGTTTGTTTCATTCACAATGGCACTAGCACTACCTGGGAAAGTAAAAGATCCCACACGTGATAAATGTGTAACCTGCTGTGGACTCCTTCTCTCAACCACATGGTCATGGCAAAGATGTCCATGGCACAGCTCTGTCAACTACCTAGCACGAGGACACGACTGATGAAAACTAAAATACACGTTGCTGACCCATCTGACGATCAACGCTTCTCTGTTGACAGACGAAAGTGACACTGTCCTCCGCCCCGGTCGGACCAGACTTCAAGCCGACAGCGGCGGCCGCAGGGTCAAGCTCCGCGGCAGGATTGGTTCGCCCGACATTCCCTGCGTACTCCACTTCCTCCGCTTCCTCTGTTTCCATGGCAACATCGATATCGGCCAAAGCAACAATATCGGCAGCTCCAACCATCAAGAAGCCAGAGTCAAGCTCGGGGATGGCTATCAAACTGGTGCATCCGGATGAGGATATTTCTCTTGTACGTATGGTTGACGTTTCTATGTGACGCTGCGTGAGAACTGTATATTATATTTTGAGAACAATTGCACTAGTTTGAAGAGAAGGACAGTGTATGTTAAAGAAATGTGCCTAAAAAATTCACAAATTTCACCCACAGATCAGAGAAATTAGGTACGCTGGCTTATACATACTTCACTCAACTTTTGTCCAATCAAGCGGTTACCGTGAAAGCAAATTTGATTCCTGTATATTATGTGTTCACGGTATTCGTGGTCAGAATGTTGGCATGGTGTTGCTGGGAATTCAAGACACTTGGTTGTCTAGTTTTCTAATAAGATTCTGCCTGCTATACATTACGGTAATCTCCATGACGTGATTGTGAATTTTATTTGTGTAAATTATAGCCAACGAGTACCTATTTTTTGTGGGTGAAGATCTCCCATCACATGCTATTTTATTTGCACATCTTGGTTATAATGCATTAATAGGAGGAGGTGCGTGCCAGTCTGCCTAAGTACCAGATGCTCGTGGAAGGCAGTCGGGCACCAACATCAGTCATCTCTCCCATGCCAGCTGCCTCCATGCCAGCGCCCCAGATGTCCATGCCATCCGGCATGATGAGTGGCCCACCTAGGTCGATGCCTATGCAAATGCAACCAGGTAATGTCACATGCACAAGTGAAATGCATTTAGGTAAAATCTTTGTTATGGACCGGCGACTCCACCTGCTGCTCTTTTGAAAGTTGAGCAAGTTTGTTCACCTCATTTTGTCTCTTGTCCTTCTGAAGAGATGCTAGAAGCCGTTGGTCTTTTCTACCTGGTGTCTATGCCTATGGAAATGAAACCTTTCTACCTGGTGTCTATGCCTGTGGAAATAAAGCCTTTCTACCTGGTGTCCATGCCTGTGGAAATAAAGCCTTTCTACCTGGTGTCTATGCCTATGGAAATAAAACCTTTCTACCTGGTGTCTATGCCTATGGAAATAAAACCTTTCTACCTGGTGTCTATGCCTGTGGAAATAAAACCTTTCTACCTGGTGTCTATGCCTGTGGAAATAAAGCCTTTCTACCTGGTGTCTATGCCTGTGAAAATAAAACCTTTCTACCTGGTGTCTATGCCTATGGAAATAAAACCTTTCTACCTGGTGTCTATGCCTGTAGAAATAAAACCTTTCTACCTGGTGTCTATGCCTATGGAAATAAAACCTTTCTACCTGGTGTCTATGCCTGTGGAAATAAAGCCTTTCTACCTGGTGTCTATGCCTGTGAAAATAAAACCTTTCTACCTGGTGTCTATGCCTATGGAAATAAAACCTTTCTACCTGGTGTCTATGCCTATGGAAATAAAACCTTTCTACCTGGTGTCTATGCCTGTAGAAATAAAACTCCCGCATGGAGTAAATGTGTAACTTGTCGTGGATATGGAAAACCATAGATATATAAAACTAATAAACCATGCTGTCGTAGTTGCGAACACAGTAATAGCAACAGAAAAATCTTGATGGCGGACAAAAATGGAGGACATTGTGATTCGAGGACACCTACTTGACACATCTTTATCATCAATGTGTAGAAGTTGTAGGTTCTCTTTTGTCATCTTCTTGTAGTGAAGGGTCAAATAAATCGGTAATAAAAACATTCTTTTTTGGTCAGGAGCACCAATGATGATGATGCCGCCGCGACCAGGAATGCCGCCAATGGCAGCGGTACCACAGACGATGCCAATGTCGATGGCCTACCCGTACCCACCCGGCATGATACGACCACCAATGTCGCAGCCAGGGTGTAGATTTTAGAGCAAGGCGGAGAGATAGAGACAGCTAAGTAGTGGTACCCACCCCTTGTGTTGTCTGACAGGCCTGTAATCATTCCTACACCGGCGACATGATGACGCAAGGTTTGGTAATCGGACATTATCAATACCATTGGTGCATGTTTTACAGGGTTGAACCTCAGAGTTGTACATAACTCTCGGTCGAAGAGGTCGAGTTAAATTGTTACAAAAGGTATGTTTGGTTTTTAACTTCACCACACCTATCGAGGTGCACATGCTTCAGTTTTGTGTCCAAACCATGTTTTAGGAAAGTTGTTTATCGTGGAAGAAAGTTGTCAACAATTTTCTGTCCGTTGAAATCGAAGTCCTGGTTACTGCAGTAATTTGTCATGTGTACAAGAATGAAACATTGCACGATGACCTGATTTCAATTATGAGAGTTCTATTACTGGTAAGTTTTCAAATAGAAATGTCAATGTCGGTTCTACTTATTTCATAAGTGCCGTGTTTGCAACAGTAAAATAATCCAGTGAAAATGTTTTTATATATTGGGGTGCAACTGAGTAATATGTTCCCATGCTGACAGCATTTAAACAGACGTCCATGTGAATGAATGAAGTTTACTGTGTTATTAAAACAATTCACGTGTATGTTGTACATGTAATAATAAAGATGGTTCAAGTGATGGTTACGAACGAGGGTATTTGTGTGTGTGTCAATGACAGACTGAGGGTGGGAAATCGATCCTAATTTATCGTCTCGCTAAAATAGAATTTTCAGTTCAGTAACTTGTTAAATTTAAAACGTAACAGCTGCTGTAATAGGATGTTTCAAACAAACGGCCATCACTGCAGGCAAGTGGAGTGATAGAGTTAGTCGACAAGTGAATAACATCACCACTTATGGTTGCAAGGCAAGTGTTTGTTGCATGTTGCCTCTGTGTGTGGAGGTGCTAGTTGTAACATGGCAGTGCATGTGGGCAGTGGTTTCTACAAGCAAGGCAAGTCTTGGACGTCGCAGTCATGTCTTCTGTACGAGGCTGCTGGGTTTCAGGCCCCCAACGCTATTACTGTTGGCGACACAAGTTTCTCTTTTCATTGGTTGCAAGGTTCTTTTACACGTTGTCATGAATTTGCGATTTTACAAATATCCACAACATAGATGAATAGTTGTTACAAAGTGCCACTTTTAAAATCTACCTCGCTAATCAGTAACTCAACCAGTCCTGCAGTGGTGTTCATAATTATTCACTATTGAATGTTCTTCATGCATTAGGGTGTTCTCACATAATTCAAGAATTCTTGTCAAGTTAGTGTAGGTCTCGGCAACAACAACATAGATGTTGAATTTTGTGGCCCCAACATTTTATTTATTTAGAAGATTACCTACTGTTTTTTGTCCATAACTGTCATGATTGTGGTTGACCATTCCCAGACAGTTTTGAAAATCACATTTGATAATGGTTGAACACCAAGTGATACAGCAGAAGTAGAATTTGTAAATCTTCTCTGTTGTGGTTTTTCTACTTGTTACAGAACTGATGTACATTCTAGCCAGCACGAGTGCAGCATTGTTATTATTTACATGCAGGTACAAGCGAAGGGCGAGTGTGTGTTCATAGCAACAGACTGTCCATGCATTAAGTAAGACAAGTTCAAGGCAAGTGTACAGGCTTGTCACAGCAAAACCACTTTGCTGTTGGGCATTATGCCCCCAACAATGTCGTTGGTGACATTTTCATTAACAGTGGCACAGCTCTCGCATAATTCCATAGCGTTTGTGCCCCTTTTGCATAAACTTAATTGTAGAGTAGACATACTTAATTTTAGCCACTGTCCATTTATCATCCTGCTTGTGAAAGTTTTTGCTAACAGTGGCCCAGTTCTCACATAATTCCTGTAGGGTTTGTGTCCCTTGTGTACCATAGTAGTAGTGTACAATTATTTTTTAGCCAGTGTCATTCATTTATTAGCCTGCCTGAAAGATTTTGAATGCGAGACATCTAATACACTTAATTAAAAAGTCACTGGACAGCTTTAAGTATGAAAAGATTCTTATCCCAATTGCAGTAACAGTTGTGCACTATTTGTGCAGATGAAGAGATGAAAAGTTTATCTGTTGACCTTTATTGATCATTTTCATTTGCCGTGCACATTTTGGAAGTTTTTAAATGCTGCTTCACACTTACCGGTATAGAGTTCCTCTGAATGCTGCGTGTGCTGTTTACCCCAGGTCCATATGTGGAGAGGGTTTATGGCCAGGGCACGTCTTCACTGCCTCAGGCAAGTGGTGTATGTCGGTCGTAGCCACTGTAGCAGGCTGCTGGGCCACGCGCCCCCAACACACGTGTTGGTGACAACATTCAGTGATTGCTTCCTGCTAGACTAGATTTCTCACACTTGCTGTGGTTTCATGTGTTGTGTGTCGCATGAATTTGTAATAATAATTTGACATCTTATATGGCGCCTATTCCGAGCTCAGGTGCACATATAAAAAAATAAAGTTTGACAATCTCGAATTCGATATATTTGTGCAATGCAAAAGCTGGATGGATACAGTAGGAAGCTAAGGAAGGAAGGCGTAATTAAAAATTGTTTCCTACTGACCTAACTCTAGGTGTGAATTCCACCCTGGTCAGGAACTGTTTACGGCATTTTCTATAACTAGAGAAGTGGGGGTCCATATTCCATTGGACGATGAGGCACATCATGGCTCAAGATTTTTGGGGGGTTATTAGTTTTACTTATTGTTCTTCTCCCTCTTGTTGATTTATAGTAGATATATGAGAAATTAGCTGTATATTGATAACAGATGACACTAGTGTTGGTGGCAATTAGTAAAGTATTGGATGTGTGCAGCCTTAATTTTAACAAAGATAAACCATGAGTGAAGACCATGTTGAGCACAACATTCATATTCAGTTATGTTATAAGACCATGTTGAGCACAACATTCTTATTCAGTTATGTTATAAGTAGACATATTTATTTAGTTGGAAATGTACAGTTGATTTATAACTGCTATGCTTAGCTGCAAGTAAATTTTCAAATCACTCGTTGCGTTGACCTTATTTTTAATGAGGAAAAGTGGTATAAATTGTAATTTCCATTTAAGTTAATTCAGCAAGAGTAGGTAATCCTCCGTTTGTGTGTGAGGCAATATTAGAGCTAACGTTTTCTTTGTTCCCAGTCCTGCTGGCCGTTCAGCAGCCGGGTGCGCCTCCCAACTCTTTGTGTAGGTAAGTCCTCGAAGGACGGGAGGTAAGCGCACAAGACAGTATGCAGGTTGTAGTGTTGGGATTATGTCAGCGTGCTGGGCCACTGCTGCACGGTGTTGGTAAACATTCTCACAGGACAACTCTGTAAATTGTTAGGGGATTTGCATCAACTCCCAGTCAACGTGACGGCCAGAGAAATACAGCACAACCTGTTTATTTTGTCAGTTTCTTGTTGAAACACCTGCATGCTATGTACTGTCCATTTGTTCTATGGCAACATCACTAAGCAGTTTTTTGTTTCCACAAATCTAGCGAGAGCTGTACAAATGATGGACATTGAGAATTATCTTGCGACTGCTAGAGCCAAACCGTATTTGTTTGAACCATATTACACATGCTTCCAACAGTGAACAGGTTGTCACGGGCTGCCGGGGACGGTGATGATGGACATCACGTAGTTGCACACTGAAGCACTGTTGTTTTCATTTTAAGTGATTGTTTCTCATTAGCAAGAATGTCTCAACTGCCTCAACAGAACTTGAGTAATTGGAATACAGAGAATACTTGTCTTTATTGGTGCAATACATAATTAGAAGTTTTCCATAGCCTCTACTACATCAAGTTAAACCATCAGAAGGACTTCTCAGTTCTGTCAAATAGAACAGTAGCAGCTGCTCTTATGAATCAGAGACAGTATATTATATGCACAAGACTTGGATATCTCTTCACGTTGACTTTGATTACATTCGTTCCAGAATAGTTATTGTGCTGAAGTGGTCTGGCCAACTTTCAATCAAGGAATTCAACTTTTGTGTACATTTATCAGCATTAAAATATTTAAGAGCATTAAAGATTGCTTTGTCCAGTATGTATGCTTGTCCTGTTTTGTCTGTCCAGTACGATTTCTCTGGAATGCTACTTCCAGGACCACCATTTCATCTACATCCACAGAACACGTAATGATAGCTGTGTTTATGAGTACTCTGTAGAAGCAGCCGATTGCAAACAAAACATTTGATGTGTTGTATGTAACCTATTGCGCTACTACAAGATAACATGGTAAACTCTAATGGCTGACTAAGCTTGCCCCCCCCCCATAACAGAAGTCTGAATAACCCAAATACTTGCTGGATGAATAATAAATACCAGAAGTCTGGGCAGCCAGACTACTTGCTCTGCAAACAAATAAATACCTGGTTATAGATGTGGAGGTGAAACTATGACACGGACAATCTGCATATTGAATATGTCGGAGCAAACGTGCTGTACTTTTTATTTGCATAGTTTTATTCATCACAGCCAATTGTTTCAGTGACGTGTACAACAGCTTTGCTGTATAAAAGCAAAAGCAGACATTACAAAGGCAAACAACAGTATCTATGAAAAAGACAATTATTGAAAAAAATGTTGTAGTTACTGCATATTTCAGTCTGGTTTAAATTGGAAATATGATGCACTAGAGCCACCAAACGTTGACAAAGAATAGAGCACATACGACACAAGTCGATGGTTCATTATATATAATATAAATATACATTACTCAATATTTTGTAGTAATAATTAGCCTCCCTCTCGATATTTACAACCTTTTACAATGCATGTATTTTGGATATTAAAAAATTTTGGTTGCAAAATAAACCTGTTCATATATAGTCATTCTGCAGAACATATATAGTCATTCTGCAGAAAATGTACTCTTAAACATAATATACTATCTGATGCCAGACTTCCATTTGATTAAGGTTGACAGCTTCATTTGGTTGAGGATGTCCCACACATTTAGATAATATGTGTCAGTGTAGTGTCCAGTAGATACATCTGGTGACCGCATGAAAGTTCTCAGTCGGCAATGATCATGTTGAGTATTTGCAGGGCTGTGTCGCCTACATCCTGTGGCACCTACAAACACCCGATGTCAAGTCAAATGTGCATGACCGAATGTATTAACTTTATGAATCTAATAAAAGATAAATTTTCCACTCATTTCCCTTTATATATAAACAAGTAAAAAAGGTACGTTCTTATATATTCTGCCAATTGATGTTCTAACCACTAACCATTCGTTGATACTGAACTAATGTTTTTGCTTGCCTTGTCCTAATCTCATTTTTAAGACAAATATTGCATCACAAAGCATTTTACATGTTGTACTTGTGAATCATTCATTTCACAATTTTTTACTAAAAGATGAAGGCGTACATACCATGTGTTACTAAGAGATGAAGGCGTACATACCATGTGTTACTAAGAGATGAAGGCGTACATACCATGTGTTACTAAGAGATGAAGGCGTACATACCATGTGTTACTAAGAGATGAAGGCGTACATACCATGTGTTACTAAGAGATGAAGGCGTACATACCATGTGTTACTAAGAGATGAAGGCGTACATACCATGTGTTACTAAGAGATGAAGGCGTACATACCATGTGTTACTAAGAGATGAAGTCGTACATACCATGTGTTACTAAGAGATGAAGGCGTACATACCATGTGTTACTAAGAGATGAAGGCGTACATACCATGTGTTACTAAGAGATGAAGGCGTACATACCATGTGTTACTAAGAGATGAAGGCGTACATACCATGTGTTACTAAGAGATGAAGGCGTACATACCATGTGTTACTAAGAGATGAAGGCGTACATACCATGTGTTACTAAGAGATGAAGGCGTACATACCATGTGTTACTAAGAGATGAAGGCGTACATACCATGTGTTACTAAGAGATGAAGTCGTACATACCATGTGTTACTAAGAGATGAAGGCGTACATACCATGTGTTACTAAGAGATGAAGGCGTACATACCATGTGTTACTAAGAGATGAAGGCGTACATACCATGTGTTACTAAGAGATGAAGGCGTACATACCATGTGTTACTAAGAGATGAAGGCGTACATACCATGTGTTACTAAGAGATGAAGGCGTACCTACCATGTGTTACTAAGAGATGAAGGCGTACATACCATGTGTTACTAAGAGATGAAGGCGTACATACCATGTGTTACTAAGAGATGAAGGCGTACATACCATGTGTTACTAAGAGATGAAGGCGTACCTACCATGTGTTACTAAGAGATGAAGGCGTACCTACCATGTGTTACTAAGAGATGAAGGCGTACCTACCATGTGTTACTAAGAGATGAAGGCGTACCTACCATGTGTTACTAAGAGATGAAGGCGTACCTACCATGTGTTACTAAGAGATGAAGGCGTACCTACCATGTGTTACTAAGAGATGAAGGCGTACCTACCATGTGTTACTAAGAGATGAAGGCGTACCTACCATGTGTTACTAAGAGATGAAGGCGTACCTACCATGTGTTACTAAGAGATGAAGTCGTACATACCATGTGTTACTAAGAGATGAAGGCGTACATACCATGTGTTACTAAGAGATGAAGGCGTACATACCATGTGTTACTAAGAGATGAAGGCGTACATACCATGTGTTACTAAGAGATGAAGGCGTACCTACCATGTGTTACTAAGAGATGAAGGCGTACATACCATGTGTTACTAAGAGATGAAGGCGTACCTACCATGTGTTACTAAGAGATGAAGGCGTACATACCATGTGTTACTAAGAGATGAAGGCGTACATACCATGTGTTACTAAGAGATGAAGGCGTACATACCATGTGTTACTAAGAGATGAAGGCGTACATACCATGTGTTACTAAGAGATGAAGGCGTACCTACCATGTGTTACTAAGAGATGAAGGCGTACATACCATGTGTTACTAAGAGATGAAGGCGTACCTACCATGTGTTACTAAGAGATGAAGGCGTACCTACCATGTGTCCAGAGTCAAGAACCCAGTAGAAATAGAAATTCTTGTAGCTTTTCACAAAAGCTACATTCTTGTCCGTCACCTTGCCTACAATTTCGCGGCGTTCTGCTGTGTTGTAGAGGTGCAGTCCTGGCCAGCGTAACTTCTGCACCCATTCCTCTGTGCCTGCAAATGCAATTTGGCCAAAACAAAATTTTTTGAAAGGAGAAAATATTAAAGAAAAACAATTTCCTGCAATTGTGTACTGAACGTGTATTTTAAAGTGGGAAATTTGACATTATCACAAACTTCTTGGAAAAATACATTACATGGGTGTACAGGCAATGGTGTTAACAGAATCAATCATGATTTCAAATACAGTGCTTTCATCGTACACAGCTACAATTCTGTAATCAAGATGTTCAGGCCTTTCCTGCTGTAATACTTTCTTAGTGATGATTCTTGGAAGCAATTCATTTCATGGATTATACGTGGCACGCCATGACAGTCAAAATGCAATATACAGAATATTGTCATAAAATTACATATACAGGACTCTGTTTAACAGAATCAGCCGTTTAGTAGACTCTTATATTTGCTGGGATAGAATTATTCCCGTTGTATCAAATTGCTCTGGCCCGAAGTGATTCTGTTAAGCCCATTGTATATAAATATTATATAGCAGATGAATTACCAACAATATTATAATGACAAAGACTTACCGAGGGTGTCAACAATCAGATCAAGCTGCCCACTGTAAATGACCACTTTGATGTCGCCTTTGTTCAGCATCCTGTCGACTACAAACCAGAGGTATGATGTAACACGCAGGCTACACAGCTACTAGATGGATGATACACTGGTGT
Organism: Lamellibrachia columna; assembly: GCA_963662155.1. Lineage (NCBI taxonomy): Eukaryota > Metazoa > Annelida > Polychaeta > Sabellida > Siboglinidae > Lamellibrachia > Lamellibrachia columna. The sequence continues at coordinate 54,307,842 of OY759266.1, forward strand.
ATTTGGGGCCATGGCCCCCTTGGGTAATTTTTTTACCAAAGGGTATATGTAATCTATTGCGCCAGCATGGTAGACTAAGTAAGCCTGCACCCCCTTTGTGAGATCCTAGATACGGCTGCGATAGCATATTATATTGCAAGAACAGATGACCAATTAGCATGTCTGAATTATTAATTAAGTTTGAAGGTCAGTTCATTGAGGAGCCAAGTAGGACCCTATGATCAGAACCTAAGGTAAGGTAGGCTGTCTAAAAACGGGTGCCAACTGTGAGTGGTGCACACCTGTAAGACTAGTAACAGAAATCCATAAGACTGCAAATAAACCCATATAATTATCTACTTCCAATGGTTTGCTGCACATGCTGAAAAGGAGTCTGCCATGCAGTCGTGAGACCAGGGCAGTGGACTGTGCACAACTCAAATATTCACGATAATCGCTCTTCGGAAGTGTTTAACTGCATGCGATTCGACAGACGTGGTTTGTATCCCATAGTGCAAAATAAGCCTTGTTCAAAATGCACAAAACTAAGGCATGTCTCCTATACTCAAAAGACCTGTGTCATATGACAGGAGTTACCCATACATACCTGTGTCCATGACATGAGTTACCTGTATATACCTGTGTCTATGACAAGTTACCTGTACATACCTATGTCGATGACAAGAGTTACCTGTACATACCTATGTCGATGACAAGAGTTACTTGTACATACCTATGTGTATGACAAAAGTTACCTGTACATACCTATGTCTATGACAAGAGTTACCTGTACATACCTATGCGTATGACAAAAGTTACCTGTACATACCTGTGTCTATGACAAGAGTTACCTGTACATACCTATGTCTATGACGAGTTACCTGTACATACCTATGTCTATGACAAGAGTTACCTGTACATACCTATGTCTATGACAAGAGTTACCTGTACATACCTATGTGTATGACAAAAGTTACCTGTACATACCTGTGTCTATCACAGGTTTCATGAAGTCAACCGACTGTTTCTCAAACACCATTTGTGACTGGGCTGCAAACAAGTCATCCACGTGGTGAACAAGTGCAGCGTGCTTACTGCTATTTGTGAAACAGTGCTTTTATTAAATTTAATAAAACCTACTAATCAGTGTTGTAAGAATTGAATAATTAATTTCTGCGACTATTCAATTGCACTATTACATCTCAAGAATAGAACTAATGGAGTTGTTTAGAGGCAAACAGTACTGTATTGGTTGTAGCAGTATGTAAACCGGTTGCTTTCTCAGTCTGAACAGCTGAAGAATATAGAAACTCTGTGTCCTAAAGGTTAAGCGTGGGGCTTGCTTGATTGTGGGAGGTCCTGGCGGTTCTTTCTCAGGCATCCAGTAGATAACTGAACTGACATTTATGTCAGAAAATTCTATTCATGATTGGTAGGCACAAGTGAAAACTTAATTAAATGGCCCACCATTGTTACAACATTACTGTTACAACACCATTGTTACAACATTACTGTTACAACACCATTGTTAAAACGAACGTAAACTTTTTGGACTCTGAAAGTTGTATTATTATGATGCCACTGTACAAGACTGAAGTCGTCTCCTACAGGCTGGACTCCATCTCCACACATGGAGCATAAACATGATCTACAAGTAGAAGCTGGTGGTCTACCTCCCCAAGTGACGTTGCTGGGGATGATGGCGAGTTTCTTGCGAATGGGTCCGTTCATCAGCTCTGACAGTGACTTGCCGTACAACTTTGACACGTGTCTGTGATATAAGCTTTCTGCAATGGGAACATTTTTTGAAATTAAACTTGTCCCACGCTCCTGTTAATGTGACACATCTGAATTAGTCGTTCAGTGAAGATAAGACTGGAAATGCATTGTTTAGTTTGTCACAATAAATTGCCTGATTACATATAGCTACACTCAACCAGCCAGACTAGATGTTGAGTTTATTAACATCAACATCAGTTGAACAACATCATCAACATGGCTAAAGATTGTACAGCAGTGATTGGTTGATCACATACAGAGCCATCTGCCGACATAACCGTGATGTCAATGCCAATGGTGCCATCAATGTCAATGAATAGAAGCTGGTTTACACGAGTGATTCATTGCCCAACTGGTTGACCAACAAGGCCAATGTGTGGCTACGACTGTGGAATGAGGACTGGTGCACCCGTCGGAACCTTTCACCAAATTTCATATTGGGAGGGGCGTGGATCAATATCTAGGTCACAGGGTCTAACTTATCGAAACGCACACATAATTTAGCTGCATATTCTCATGCAACATGGTATCACCTGACCGATTGACAACTCACCAATTGCAGACTGATATTTGATTTCCAACTTTTGTGCAGGTCCCCATTTCAGAATGTTATAAAAATTTACTCCATGCGTATATTTTTCAACAATGTTCTCTGCATCATTCCATAGTTCTGTGGCTTCAGCAAACTGTTTGTTGTCTATAGCTTGCTTGGTTGACATGGCAGCAATGTTAATGGCTGCCAAACCTTCACGGTCGACCAATGACTGCAACACATTGGGTAGTAGTAATAATGTGATTATGTTTTTTATCATATTTCTTTCAAAAGAATTGTTAGAGAACCTAAAGTAAGTAATATATAGTATTCTTCTATTTTTCTACCTTCTACTAATTTCTATTAGATACGTAACAGGAAATTAATGCACACACAAATCGGATTTGTTTGTTATGTGAAAATAAGTGGGGAACTAGATTAAAATTCCATCCTCGACTGATTTAGCCTATTGCAAATCCGGTTCATTGATGTCCAAATATGTAGTGTGTGAATAGTTTATGTAACACCCGCAGTGAATTTAATAAACAAAATGCCTATTTTTGTTCAAAACATTGAATGAATTGACTTTAGTCATTAGATCTGGTAAGGCTCAAAATTCACCAAGGGTGAAATTCATGAGTTTCCAGCATTTCCATTTCCACTTCACTTAATGTTTGACCAAAGTAATTTAATAGTTTGATGATTTCACAAAAAATTACATACAAAAGTTGTACAAATAGTGGATACTTAATAGCTTTGATTTTTTGCAAAATGAATTTGAAATGAGACTAGCAAATTGAGGAGGGAGCATCAAATAAAGTTAACTATTAGAAACAGTTCTGATATAGAAAACCAATTAAATTCCATTTACATGGGGGAAAATATTTAATTGATGTACAACTATAGCAATAGATTACGAATAGTGTAACAGTAGTCTAGATGACAAGATCATTCTTCAACCAGTCGGACAGACATGTTGGCAGACATTAGACTCGAATGTCACAGTACTCACGGTAGCATACAAATAGGGGCCCCACGTCAGCATGGAGTCTATGGGCGAGATCCATGAGTCTCCCATTGCAAAACCTTTAAAGTTACACTTGACTGAGCCTTCCTGTATGGCCTGCGAAACACAACAACACCAACTGAGCAAATGTTTATTAATAATAACATGAATTTTACACAGGAGATCAGTTAATTGATTTTGAAGTGCATGAAACTTTAAAGAAAATTGCTGGACACATTTTCCAAAAGTTAGAGGAAGTGCTATGACGACCAACAATGGCAAAAGTATCTTTGATCTCTCCATAGATGAGTCATTGTTACATTATTGCTCTCTGCTACGATCTCCTAAGCACATGACGTTATTTCATACACATTTAAAAAGTGCAAAAATTAAATAATTAATGGTATGAATTTTCTATGAAACACGGAACACTTTGATGTGCTGCTTACCTTGTACAGAACCTCGCTAAACGATGCTGTCATCTTGCCTCCGTATGACTCTGAGAAGATGTAGAAAGGCACTTTCTGTAAAAAAAAGTTACACATCACCTCAAAAGAAAATGCATAATGGCACGATGTACAGCAAGAGAAAACATAAATTTTTTCGATGATTTTAACAAAAGTATGCGGTCTTTTATTAAGCCGGAAAAGGAAACAAAAGTTATGGTTTTGGGCCTCTGCACCTATAAGACTCACTAAAACAACCATTTGCAACTACAATTTAAAATATCACGCCAGTGGTTTACCAGGAAAACCTTGTTAAACGCACATCTTAATTTCATGGGCTGCGCCCTACTGTTAGATAACCCTATGTCACGAGTGTCAGTCTGACAATATCTGCTCGCCAACTGAAAATATATCTGCATACACACATTACTATACTTGCCAATATGATACGGCCATGCTGTTTGCGTCCAAACTCAACTTATGCATTGTATTTTGGCCTTTGCTTACTAAACTAGTCGTCTTACTATCAAAACAGAACATTTATTTGATACTGCGTTGGTTCTGTGTATACCAGTGTGAGATAGTAAAGTGATGCCCCTATAGAAAAGTGACCCATAGAATTTTGACCTCTGTTGTTAATTATTTATTATTCAGACTGTACTTCAAAAATATTATAGGTATGTAAGTTTGATATACATTCTGAAGTTATAACACATTTGTTTAGGATGGGTGTCACAATTCTATAGTGGGGGGTCACAATTCAATGAGCACATTGCTACAGAAAAGTGACCACCATACAAATTTAACGTTGCTAATTATTTATTGTACAGGCTGCAATTTAAATATAAAAGGTATGTATGTCTATAAGTTTGATATATATTCGATTTATATTTTGGGTTTGTATGTAGCTTGTAAGATAAGATGAAATTTTATTTCCAATACTAATACTAACAACATAATAATAATACAATATTATAATATTTCTTGTTATTAGTTGCTATTGGAAACTACTACTAAATATACCAATGTAATATGTGATTTATGCAGGAATTCATTATATTTAACTAAATTAATAAATACCAAATGATTACATTGGGACTATGATGAACAACTTCATGACAACTACTATCTAATTATCCTCATTTATGTATTAGGTAATCAACCTAAATGTGCCACCAAACTCCTAACAACTTGTTTTTTTAGGATGGGGTCACAATTCTATAGTGGGGGTCACAATTCCATAGCTATAGGCAAGTGCTCCCCGGTATTGATTGATTTTAGTTGCACATGGTTAGTTTTATCATCTCTTTTCAGTGCTTAACCCAAAAACCATGATTTTTTTTCACTTTAAACATTAACACACTGAGTCTGCGTACCAATGAACCTGGTTAGTGATGGGCTAAATCATTTCTGGAGGCAATTTCAACTGTTACAATGTTCACTGCCACACATTCTGTGAGTATAATTTACACTGCAATGACGGGGAGTGCACTAACACTGAACTGTGGCAGCTGTGCAAGGAAAGACTTCATGACAGCAAGCAGATCAGACGCAATCTCATCAACGTTGGTTGTGTATGCATCATCAGATGTTACATAGCTGTAGCCCGTGCCAACAGGGTTGTCTATGAACAGTAGACTGGCTGATGATAGCTGCAAGTGACATGTACTCATTATAACAACATGTAGTTCCCACTGATCTGGACACTGCACAATAGAAGTTTTCATAATGTATTATTAGTAAATATATTATGTGTCCTAATGAGAACAAGTGGCTGAAAAGATTATGCCTATTTGCTGCATCTGCATCATAGCATAAACTTAGCGTACAGCCTTGTAGCATAATTCACATTTTACTTATTGCAAGTTGATGAGAAAATGAATGGAAATGGAAAGGTTTTAGCATTACAATCTTACAAGTTCAGATTCTTACAGGTCCTCTTATTTAGTTAGCTGGTTATTTAGGTATTTATGTCTCTCATGCCAGCTCTTTCATTTATGGCTATTGTCAGGTCTGATTATTCAGTAGGACACTGCAAATAAATGTACACATTTGTTTTGTGTAATTTTCACTGGAATTTATAAGGCACATTCTGTTGTGCGTTGTTATCTATCACACAGGGTGCTACTTTTAATTCTCCAGCCTACCCAGGTAGTATTCCTTGGTTTCAAGTTGACATCAAGCGGGCCAATCTCTTGGAAGTTTCCAAAGCCTGTTGATGAACCTCCCGGGCCTCCCTGGATAACACACAGCACATAGACAATGCAAAGACAACATGTACCACACAGCACATAGACAATGTAAAGACAACATGTACCTCACAGCACATAGACAATGCAAAGACAACATGTACCTCACAGCACAGACAATGTAAAGATAACATGTTCCACACAGCACATAGACAATGTCAAGACAACTTGTACCACAGAGCATGAAGACAATGTAAAGACAACATGTGCCATACAGCACATAGACAATGCAAAGACAACATGTGCCACATAGCATATACACAACGTAAAGATGACATGTACCACACAGCACATAGACAATGTCAAGATAACATACACTATGGTCACACAATAATAGTTATTTTAAAATATATGGTGGACATATTAATATAATGTGAAATATCTGATTAATTGCACTGTAATTACTGTGTAACATATTCAAACACTAACCTGTATCAGTATCACATGCAGAATTTCATAAAAAAAATCACTGGCCTCACTAAACCTAGTGTTCACATTCCATCCTATCAGTGTTTGAAATATTTCTTTGCTCTCCGGAGCTGTGATATAAGATGTTCAAGAAATGGAGAATAAATACTGTGTTACTGTTACACACAAATCATGTATAACTGTTACACACAAATCGTGTATAACTGTTACACACTATTTGTTCTCCATTTGTAACATTTTAAACCCGTACCTGCAGCCAAAGCACCAATGGTTTACTGGCGAATCCCTCTGCAGCTGTGCTGAAATACACCCACCAGAACATGTGTGCATCCTTGCGCACTTCAACATAGTTCCACTTCTGTGTTGGCTCAACAGATGATCCTAATGGTACCCAAAGGAATCAGTCTTAATATACTAGGCACTTCAAACAAAAATGAGATATCATGGTAGAACATTGGCAATTGATTTAAATGAAAGGTGACATGTAAAGGAACCAAAAACTGTTTATTTTATCAATATATCTTTGTTAGAGCCAAAGATATTATGATTTTAATGCAGTTAAAATCCGAAACTTTTGTGTATCTTGTATACAGGCAAAAGTCTCTCATTTTTGTGTTATTTTTCAATAAATGTATGATTAAAATGGCATAACTTTTTTGTTTGTATATATATTTTAATCATTTCTTCAGGAGTTGCAAGCACATTAAGTAGGGTCATATATATACATAGTCCAGTCATGTATCATTAATAGTAACTCAGATAATGCAATTAATAAGTCAATATTGGCTATTTAGTGCATGAATTCAACTGACTGACACATTTTGATAAAAGGCAATAACTTCCATGATTATGAAGATATTTGTATAATTTGTTCAGGGTTTACAAACTCATTAACAAGGGTCATACAAATACATCACCCAGTCATTTCATAACTCATTTGATGCAATTAATAAGTCAACATTGGCTAATTAATGCGCAACCTCAACAGGCCAACACCTTTTAATAAAAGGCCATAACTTCCTTTATTATGAAGATATTTGCATAATGTGTTCAGGGTTTACAAATTCATTAAACATGGTCATAAAATATACATAACTCAATTGATGCAATTAATAAGTCAATATTGGCTAATGAATGCGCAAACGCAACAGGTCAACAATTTTTTATAAAAGGTCATAACTTCCATCATTATGAAGATATTTGTATAATTTCAAAACGCATTAAGTAGGGTCATAAATATACATTAGTCATCATTAATAGTAACTCAATTAATAAGTCAACAATGGCTAATTAGCAAGCTATTTCATCAGACCAATACATTTCAATAGAAAGCCATAACTTCCATGATTATGAAGTTATTTGTATAACATTTGGGCAGAGCCTGGACTTTCATTCCCTGCCAAATATGTATATATACATGCATGCACGCACGCACACACAAAGAACACCAAAATAATTTTGCGTATTGACAATGATGAAATAATTGTTTGAGAAATATATACTAATTGGTGTTCCATATAGAGTACTAAATGTTTTTTTGTGAAGAAAAACAATGCCATTGCATAAATATTACACAATTTATTACATATTTCAGTCACTTTGTTGTCATAAAATAATGTTGACTTTACATTGTGCAATTCAACATGATGTAATTTTTATAATTTTTTTTTACAGTATTTCACTGTTGAATCCGACATTTCTTGTGTTGAATGGACAACGGCTGCAAGATTCTACATTATTCCATCTACGAGCCAAGTGCATGATGATTTTTCACAGTACACTATATGCTGTCTCAACCAATAAAGTATATATATTTTTTATGATATGTTAATATAATGTTACTAATATAAATATATATATATATACACACACAATGTGTTTTGCATTCTATGTGAAGCCCCTGCACAACTGGCCATAGACAAATATTTCACACCCGCTGACGTTGCTGGCTGGCAAGGGTGACCATGAACAACACTCCCAACTGCCCTCGACAAAGATCTGCTGGAAGTCGGCAAGCGTCTTCAAAACCAGCAAAGGCTGAGATCGCATAACCGAAATCTATGGAAGAACTTCAGCCAGAACATCTTTAAATAAAATTTATTTAAATGAATCATACATTTCTTGCTGCAGTTATGATTTGGTCTAATTATCTTGATTCAGCATGTAAATATTGTAACATTGTTTTTCATACCGTCATCCCCCATTAAGTTAATTGTGAAAATTCACATAATATATTAGGTCAGAAAACAAAATCTTGAAATTTGGTCTTGAGAGGTGTATCTATATTCAGCAGTTTTGTCCACTGGCACTGGCAGCTTGTCACAAAATGTCTTGTTGTAATTCAATAATTAATAGTAACTGTTTTACAAGTATTTTAACTAAAAAATGACAACAATTAGTTTCCACTCAATGAATAAAACAATTAATAACAATCAGTTTGTACTCAATGAATAAAATAATTAATTGTTCTTGTAATTGAGAATATAAATCTCTTGCGGTGTTTTTACGAATTTTTTAAATCATTGAAAAATTGCATTATTTTTTATTCTTGTATTTGTCTAGGTTTTATCCAAGACCCACACAACATAAACATTAATATAATATCATGTAAAACAGATGGTATTGGCTTTGTAGTAAATTCAATTCAGAGAAATGTAAATAAGCAATCATTTCGTTCTGGAGACTCGTTCTCACTGTCACAGATCCGTAAAACTTCACAATGTTGCGGTTGACTAAAACCACATTTCGCGTTCGCGCGGAAACAAGATATTTCCCACACATACTAACTTCGACCTATAGAAGGCAACCACAACATTGAAATATTCTGAGGAATTCGATGAAGTTGTGCTACTTGCATTTGAAATACACCTATGAAGTCTAACTTACATTTTGTAAGCTTTATTTTGGTCCAATTTCGATAAGAAAAACATGACACGAAAGTTAACTTATCGCTTTCAAAGGTGCCATCAAAGCTGACGAAAATGAATGGAAGCAGCTGATAAAACAAGCGGCGAAACAAAACGTTAACGAGATTCCAGTAATCGAAACGGCGTTAAATCGTGAACGGATTTTCGTGCGCGCGGAACGACCGAGTCAGCGCATTTTGTTGAAGTGCCTAAATATACATTAATATGTAGGCGGCTTTCCGTCTTCAAAACTACTTGCATTAATAGTACTATCAAAATGCCTCATTAGTCATGACATTTTACTGTCAACTAAGCCACAGTAAAATTAAATGTACAGCTCTAGCTCTGTAAATGGTAATGTCCAGCTAGGTTCCAAGCTGAATTTGTTTTCGTAATATTTCAACTATAGGTATTAAAACTCCCTCTTCTATTGATTTAGCTCATCATGAATGAGATTCATTGATGTTCAAATCTGGAGGTTGTGAATAGTTAAAGTAGCATGCACAGTTGCATGGCTTAATAAATGAGTGTGTCAGCCCACAGCCCACTTTTATTCAAATTATCAAAAGAATTGACTTTGATCGTTACATCAGGGTAAATTGCAAAGGTGTAAATAATTATAATGTCAGTATATAGAGCTCGACCAATTTTGTCCTTTTTTGACAAATTTTTACCAGACCCGGTCAACAATAATTTAATAGTTTGTCCTATGTCTATGATTTTACTGAAACAAAATAACAAATCTGTAAAAACGAGGTAGCGTGTTGGTTATAAACCGGATGGTTCTTCCAATTTACAATGTAGATGTAGACTACGTTTGTAGGCATTAGTGACTACACTTCCGGAAGTACAAGTGTGGTCTTACCCCTTTGTTATACAACTAATGTCACTGCTACAGTGACAGTGTCGACGACAATGGTGACAATGAAAATACTAAATTGCCAATATAGGTCATGAAATTATACTAATACACACCTACTAGTATTGCTGCATTACATGCAACACATATGAGGATGGAAACTATGAAATAGTTTGTGTTCATCCTGTATGTTTATTCCACGAAAATAAGAAAACGCTGTCAAGATAAATGACAAACTTCGTTGAACTGTGAACGACACAGCGTAATTTGTTGCGATATAATAAATCATGTGATACCCAAGGGGTATCACATGACAGTCAAGGGTATCATGTGATATGCAAGAGTCGGTCCGCACTTGTGCTTTGAAAGCCGGATATGTTCCCGGACTAGCGTCGTCTCCTGTTCTTTTAACGTGGATGCGGCATTAACTATATTTTTAATAACGCATAAAAGTCAAATAAAACTAATATAATAGTCATATTTCCACACAAAACTTCTCATTGTAACGAATATTAATACCTACGAGCCGCTACTGAGAAGAGTGAGCTGCTGAAACGTGACCATAAACATTACGGAAGTGACAGGCGGCCAGAGGAAGTCAACACCGGAAAAATATGGCCGAGGGTGATGGATCGACGTTTAGACTTCATGGCAATCATGACAATCATTTTACGTGTATCTTCTGCAAAAATACGTCTGACTGTCACTTGTTGTTGCCGTGCCTTCATACGGCCTGTGCTGGGTGTTTGAGCGAGTTCTTGGGCTCCAGCATTTCGGCCAACGCGATATTTTCATGCCCGGCTTGCGAGTTCAAAATCCAGATTCCGAAGGATGGAATTGCCGGTTTCAAACAATTAGGTTCCCTACACGACGACATAGAAAGTCCATATTGTTCCGAGTCTTCAAACGAACGACAACAGGAAAAGGGCAACACTGAGGATAACTCACAGTCGCTGACAAACGATATAGTATTAGAAAATAATGTCGGCTTCAGTGACAGCCCCAGGGCCAGCGATAATGTCGATAGAAGCCCACAACTAAACGAAAATGCAAACAATAACGCTCCTGCCGACAAAGCTCTCAGCAGGCGCCAGCACTCAAAATCATCATCTAACATATGTTGCCCACACGTTTTGACCAACATACATTCGTGCATGTACTGCACGTCATGTGACATGATCTTGTGCGACAGCTGCTGCGGTAATGCCCACGATGAACATAACTGTACAGATTTGTCACAAACTGCGAAGCAAAAGAAGGAATACATAAATGAACTGCTTACGCATCTTGAAACAAAAATGTCATTGTATGATGACGAAACGGAACAAATCGATAACTTCTGTGAACATCTGTATAACACCAAAGAACAGATGAAGGCAGCAATTCAGAACAGAGCTGATCATCTCTGCAGTGTGATACAAACTCGGAAACAAACTTTGATGGACGAACTGGAAACTGTCTGCAGTGCAAACATACAGTTTTACGAGAAGAGCCGCCAACGTGCCAAAAAAGAATGCCGGATAATTGGCGATTCACTGGACTTTGCAAAAAGTACCATCAAATGTGACGTTGGTGGTGCTGGTGATGTTCAGCTGTTGAACATTTACAGCGACATGATTTCAAGACTTCTACATTTGATCCACCAAGCCAAGTCAGACCTCCATTTAGTGAAGATGTTCAATATCCGCCTAGACGTGCCTGAGAAGAGGAGGGAAGAGTCACACCTAGAGAAGTTGTTTGGTTCGCTGGTTCAGGGAAACATCAACTACACAGACGTGGAATGTGTGGCATCCTTCAACATCGACCTGACATGGCCCGTCAGTCTTGCAATCACCAAGACCCAGGACATTGTTGTGGTTGGCAAGATGGGGGCATTCGAAGCCAGCGGACGGATCATGTTCTACAGCCGCCAAGGTCGGCTGTTGCACTGTCAAGAATTGGAGAGTAACCGACTGCCTTACGATGTCATCTGTCTACAGGATGGCACGATTCTCATGTCTGACAACTGGGGACAGTTGTCAACCTACACGGCAGATGGTAGTGTCATCTGTACGCGGCAAGACATGTTCAAGGGGATCGGTAGACTCGCAGTGACGAATAAGAACGAAATTCTTGTGACATCTTCGGAACAGCATTGTGTGTTGAAATACACAAATGACGGTAACCTGCTGGCATCACTGCCAGAGAACAAATCCAGTGGCAGTGTGAATTTACAGGAACCGCACTACGTGGCCACGAATGACAATGGCAACATCATTGTGTCAGACTTCAAACAGAACTGCATCTTTATTTTTGACTCTGCAGGGTCACTGCTGCTGCGATATGGCCAAGAAAATTCACTACAGGCCCAGTTGAAATGTCTATTTGCTCTGTGCTGCGATCCTTTCAGTAATATGCTTGTTGCTGACTTCCCCAATGATCAGATCTACCTAGTGTCGCCATCTGGCCAATTCCTCGGGTGCCTTCTGACAAAAAAGAATGGAATATCATGTCCGAATTTCGTCACCCTTGATCGTGCTGGTCATCTTTTTGTTGGGCAGTATGGTGGTGAAATCCTGGTGTTCAGATATCTCAGTTGCATGAAGCATGCTTAGATTGATCAGTGAATTGTCAGCAAAATGTTTTTGGGTGTGTCTACACAGGTAATATAAATATAAAAGGTAATAAGTGTATGGTGGGAAACTACATAATTGTGCAAATTGCCATGTCATATTTGTAGAATTTCTTTTGAGCACAACAATGTTTACTCACGACGTATGCCATATCATGCATGTCTTAGTTTCAGTGCATCTGTTTGATCCTCTTAAAATTAGATTGTGGCCACAAAAAAAGCACAAAAAGCTCAGAAATCCAACGAATTGCACTGTTTGTTTTCATCATTTAGGTTCCTCCTCAGTTCGATTTTTTTGCTTGTCTCATTTTAAATAAAGTTTGCAAAAATTCAAACCTACCTAATATCCACTAAACCAAACTAGTATCACTAGCTCGTTTGTGCAATTTTTTTTGTAGGTTTTGCGAAATCATCGGACAAACTATTAAATTTAATGCTTGATCCAGAATTGAAAGTGAAAATGGAAACACTGAAAACTCTTGAATTTTGCTCTTGGCGAAATTTCATAACTTTGTTATTATGATCAGCAGAGGATGGCACTGCAGTCACGCCCATGATCACCCTTGACCCCATAAAGTGTTTACCGTTTTGGATATCAACTATTTTGAGCCTTACCAGGTCTAACAACTAAAGTCTTTCACTGATTTTAAAAATACACACTTTTTTATTAAACCGACTGTGGATATTATTTATTTAAACTATTCACACACTACATATTAGGATGTCAATGAACCGGATTCGCTATAGGCTAAATCAGTTGAGGATGGATTTTATATATAATTTATAGACTATCCTCTTAGTTTATATTTTGAATTGCCGCATGTTTCGTAACATACACAGCACAATGTGAAACTTGTGTGACATTGAGACAAAATTCAGTCATGATTGTTTGTGATACAATCTCTGTTAGAAATTGCTTTCTTGAAGTTTGTTCTTGAGTCCAACAGTCTCTATTGTATTGATTCTGGTGCTCACTTAGAACATGTTTAACTGAATGGTGAAATGGTTGTGTTTGGTTACCTTCAGATTATTAATATAAATTCTGTATTATTGATTTTGTATATGTCATAGGTTACTAGTCTCAGTTAACTTGATGAAAAGCATTCTTGTCATTTTGTCAGTATTATATTATTTTAATTATATTTACGTATAAGAAGCATTTATTTACTATGTCAAATATGTATTCTGCTCTGTTCATTTACGTAACATCACTAATTAATTTCTTTTGGTTAAATATTTGTACACCTTTTGAGTCGGTCTTCTAACAATTCCAGCTGCAACGGAACAATCCATAAATAGTGAAATGTGGAAGTTATATGTGTATATTTTGTGTTGCTCAAAACTCCAGTGGAGTAGACTAGTGCCATGTAATTGATTGCCCCCAATATATGTTGACTGAATAAGGTAACATTTTTATGTCCATTATGCCTGTTACAAATTTTTATTACAGCCATAATACATTCAGTATCAAAAGCAGATTAAAAAATTAAAAAAATTGTTTAGTTGACATTGAAACATTGGGCAGTAAGTTTTTTTCTGATTTTCTTTATCAGTTCATGCTTATAAAAATTACTCATCATTTTGGACTCTTGGTGTGGGATAGTGAGGCTTGGAAATATTTTGATACATCATCCTTCAAAAATAACAGTACGATTTTGGTATGTTGGAAGCCAAATTTGTAAAACGTTTGGCGTGAGGTCTGTGGTAGTAAAAAAACAGATTTCTGTGGCAGATTGTTATGCATAACATCAAAATAATAATATTTGTTTTGGTAATTATGTGACATGTTGTTATTACTAGGCTTGTTGGCAAATGCATTTGAATGCACAGTCAAATGCAGCTGTGAAATTGTGTACTCTAAACATTTGCATTTAAATGCAACACAAACATTTGATTTTTAAATGCCAATCAAATTCCAATCAAATTCACACGTAATTGTTGAAATAATAATTTTTAGATTCTGCACCTGATATACAGTTTGATTGTATAGCTTAATAAGCCTAATACTCTGCATCATGCATAGTTTGGTTATTGCTTAATATGCCTCATACTGTGTACCATGCACAATTTGATTATTAATCATCATGAATAAAATTTACAAATTACACATTTGAAATTAATTCGGATGCATTTGCAAATGCATGTGATCCTGGACAAAAATGGCATTTGAATAAATTGAACCATCTGCATTAAAATGCATTGACATGCATTTAACAAGCCTCATTATTACAGTGTTATCATAGCACAACTATCATGTATGACTTTATACTAGATTACAGTATTTATTTGCATTTAGTTTATGATTGTTGTAAAGATATTTTATCTTGTTTAAATCTATCCTGGTTGAAAAGTTTTAAACAAAATGTTGAAATAGCCAAGTGATTATCTTGATTGGCTTTAAAGGCAAGTACTGTATTATATAATATATGTTTATATAACAAATATGCATTTTTCAGAATTCCTCTATTTTAATGTGGTGATGCACCAGGTTAAATTACAGTGGTTATTTACATAGCATCATGAAAGCTCAGTAACAATTACAGTACTTCCCCAACGATATTACACTTATATTGGTTCAAAGACATCATTTAGAGTTTTCACAAATCATTTACAGTGCAGTAGTGCTTTACAATCTTTAATTCATAGCTGATATAATTTTGGCAGTGATGATGCAAAATTATATTTGCCGAAACCCAGAACATCGTGTCTAATACTTCATACAGCAGTGGCAAGATTTGTATAAAAGAAGTTTTTTGTTTAAATAAAACAATTTTAATGAATTTTCTGTTGTGATAGCTTTAGTTTTGTGAATTGCATAATTTAAAACTTTGTGCTTTGATTCTGACACACATCCCTTATAAGGATGACTAAATGTGTACAAGGAAATGTCTTTGGCCTTATGCCAACTTGGATGAGAAGAGAATAACTACCTGGTAAGTAACAGACTTGTAATAGAACAGAAGTAATTGTATTACAACAAAGTTAATGTATTGTACAGGTTATTGAAGAAAGGTCGTTATTGTTAGAACAGAAGTGGAAAAAATAATTGAAAAGGATAATTACTGTAATTATAACAGAACAAAGATAACCAGTTGGATTGTAATTAAAAAAGATAACCAGTTGGATTGTAATTAAATGCATTTACTTGTAATTGACAACTTTTATCCAAATGATTAGTTATTAAAGATTAACAGTGATTTTCGGAGAGTAATAAAATACATATATGGTTTAAGGTAACTAATTTTTAAGTAGGTGGTCTGTGACATCACTGATGATTTAGCAACATGGGCAAAGATGCTACACATGTTCTCTTCATGAAGTGCAGGTATGCTGTATTTTTATATTAAAGTTAAGTTTGATTGAAATATAATTTTTATTAAGTACAAAAGTTCTATACGAGAAGAATAAAATGTACTGTGATTATCTTTTGTAATATAGTAATATATTATTTTAGTTATCTAGATTATTACTGCCACTATTTATTTAGTAATCAATAAATTTGCATACTTAATAAGAACATATTCAAACATTCAGGGTTTATTTAAGATTTTTCACACGGGCAAATTGCCCGTGTGAAAACCCTCCATGCCCATGTGAAATTCAAAAGTAAATAAAAAATATCATGTGTATATATGTGCGGTAATACGCCTGATAAAAGTAAAAACATGTTTGCCCGTGGCCTTGTGAAATGTTGCACTGCCCGTGTGAGCTGAACCTTAAAAACCCTGCCTACATTTAACCCTTTCGCTTGCATAATAGAATTTTGTTGTGCAATTCAAAGCACACATCTAGGATAGCGAGCAGAAAAGTCTTGTTAACATTAATTTTATTCATGTTTTATATCTCCTTGAAAAATCAAGTATAATCTTCAAATTTGAAGCAATTGCTCTAACATGGAGAAGAAGTTGACATACACCACAAAGTGTTAAATTTTATATGTTATTCTACTACTATGGAGCAGTAAATTCAAAAAGAGAGTTGTTTCTTGACAAACAACTTAAATCAATGAAGGGATCTGTTTTACACAACTAATTTCGACACAATGTCAAAGGCGAATGGTATCCACGAATGAAATCTAGCAAGGGTGGTTCTGCTAAAACATCAACGGAGAAGTCATATTTAAAAAAGTAAGAACAGCGAACATGTAAACCATTATGCGGTTATTTTTTATCTTTAGAATGATGATTAAGACAAACCAAAACAACAGTAGTAACAAAAATAGTACCGAATCAATAGTGAAAGCGTGAACAACGCTGACAGAAAATAATAATAATTATAGGATCGTATTTTCAAAGACCGGGTCCGCAAGTTAGTCAACGACCTTGTAGACCCGCTTTCAGTCGGCGCACTTTTGTTTGTAGAATATTCCGTTAGGTGGCGCTATATTGTTGACCACGTGATAGATACGGAGTTTGACGCTTCATAGCAACGGTAAATATTTCTGTGATGAAACCGTTGGCGACCGTAACTGAATTGACAGCAGCGTGAGGTTGTTTCGGCTTTTCTTACCGAAAACGTACACAGAAGCCTACACGATATAAACATAGAAGCACAAGGCATACGTAGTTGAAATCTGCAACAGTCCGAATCATGGCGACCGATGTAATATCTCCCGCCCTAGCGAACCGCGAGCAGCCGCCAGAGAAACCGTCGGCGGCGCCGTATCCCCAGGGTTCGACGTTCAACTTCGACTCTACATACACCGGCAACGTAGGCAACGACATGGGCATCTCCACCATGGGCTACCGTAGTGCCAAGGTGAACCCGCCGGAGTGGCACGAAACTAACTATGCCAAGTACTACCAGGCGTTTGCCGATCGCGATAACGCCGAGAATGTACGCAACCAGTCGAAAGACACGATGAAGGAGACAGATGCAATCACGCACAACACCCAGACTGAAAGTTCTAAGAAACTCGGCGAACGTCTGAAGGACATACACTTCTGGAAGTCGGAGCTGGAGCGCGAAATTGGTGACATGATCTCCGAGACGGACCAGCTGTGTCTACAGAAGAAGCGACTGGAGAACGCCCTCAGATCGACCGAGATCCCGCTGCACATTGCCAGCGACAACCTCAACTGTCGAATGAGGCGAGAGGGTATCGACCTTGTGCAAGATGACGTCGAGTTGAATCTACTGAAGGTACGTTCACTATCTCACCGTTATTTTGTCATGAACGGCAATATAACTACAGATTTAAGAAAATAATTAAGCCGAATGCGACCCGAGACTGAGGATGTGATTTTTATGCATACATTATGCCCAGACATTAGTCATCATTAATCCGTTTCTTTTTAAAATGATCATCTTTTTATCACATCATATAGGCATTTGAGGCTGTTGAATATTGCAGGCAGGATGAAGTTTGGTTCCTGCAAGCACATGGGGGGGGGGCAACACATACCTACCCAAAATCCTGGCCCCCAATCTTTCTTCCCTCAGGACAATCACTGTGTTGCGACATGCTAATCACAGACCACTGAAAATGACTTAATTATTCAACATGAATGATTGCAGCAAATACAGCCTATTGCCTGCCGCGAACAGTCTCTATTAGCCAGTTCATTGTCTCTGAAACTACGTGTCTAACTACACAATCCCAGATATGCTGAACTCCAGACCACCATCTGCACACTGTGCTGTACTGTAATTTGCCATTGTCTTTGCTTTGTTACTTACTTACTTGCTTTGTTACAGTTGTGCCATATTTCAATATTGTGTTGTTCATATTGCAGGAAGTGGAAGTCATCAACAATGTTCAAGATCTCCTGAGGAAGACGATCAGGGAATCGGACGCTCAGATCCAGTAATGAGTCTTTCAGTGTTTGTCTATAGAACCATCTCACAACATCCATGTATGGATAAAAACATCTGTCAACTATCCCATCATATTGAAATGTCTTCTACAAATATCTGTTCCTTTGTTTAACAATTTTCAAGAACATATACATACAAAAACCTATCAAATCCTTGTTCCCAGCACTTGCTAGATTACAGAATAACTTTTGTCACAATAAAAAATTATTTTTTATTATAATAAATTTATTTTATACTCGTTTGTTTAACATTTCTAACATTATTGCTTTTATTTTATGGGATTACAATTCATGGAGAATGTCATGTTTGCAGGCGAAACCGTGACCGGAAGCATGAGTTGGAGATGGATTGGAGCGATAAGAAAGAGGCGGATGAACTCGACACTTTTTGTGCCGGACTGCGCAACGAACACACCAACAAACAGTTCTTCGCAGCTGCCGCCAAGTTCCAGGAAATGTAAGTGTTGATTTTTTTTTAAATAAATGTTATTCACATAATGATTCCAGAGAATGAACTGTTATCAAGCTGATGATAAAGTTTAATATTTTGAAATACAACATACATTGTCATTTGGCATGACCACATTTTCAAAATTTATTATGTTGCTAAGGAGCTGCAAAGTCAAATTTCTTGTGATTGATTCAATGTGGATGGTGTGATATTCCACAGCCCTCTTCCTAGGAAAGGATGACAAATAATTAAGTGCTTCATCCTGCATTTGTGTAAAGATTTGTTCACATATTTCAGCCACTGTTTGAATTAATCTATGTTTGAGGATATCATCACATGACTTGTCTGGTGGATCCTGATTGGCTAGACAAAACAAACAAATGTGGTTGCTATGTTTACTGAATGATAGAATATATCCTACAAAGAAGATTAAAGTTAAACATCATTCCTGAAGGTTTGTCTAACTAGTACTAGGGTATATTTTTTATTGAATGAAATTATTATGAAATAGTTACAAACAAATAATTGTAATTTACAGTTATTTATTTATACCCTTACGGTAAGGTACAATAAAAATGTAATATTCATGAGAATTAGGGTGGAAGCTAGTTATCACTTATATACCCTGTAATATGTACCACAATATTGTATAGTGTTATATATATATATAGTATTATTATTAGTATTACATATATATGTGGCATTACCGTACAAACACGGCTCCAGTGTGACATGTGTTTGACAGACAGTCGACCCCAGAGTCGTGGGCTCAGTTCACACACGACAACATCACACGTGCCGAGCACGAGCGCATGGCATCGATACAGCTGCGCACGCTCATCGACAACGTCCTGCTCGACACATCACGTGACATGCGTGAACAGGCTGACTCGGTTGATGTCGCCTTCCACCGACGCGTCGAGGAAGTCGAAGACGCCAAGAATAAGCTTGAGGAGAATCTGCAGAAGGTAATGTTTTTTTCGTCCGCCAGGGAATGTGGTATTTACACAATCCTTTTGCGGGCTTAAAGCTCCTGGACCTCCTCGATTTCACTGATCTCATCTCAGAATATTTCAATAAATTAAACCTATCTAGTATCATGCTGGCTCCTTTGTGCAAATGTGTTTAGTTTTGATGAAATCATTAGATAAACTATAACATTATTTTGACTGGATTTGGTAAACATTTGGCAAAAGTGATCTGGCTCTGTATTCTGTGGTTAGTCATACTTTCAAAAGTTATCCTGATCTAACAATTAATCAATGATTTTAAAATAACTATGCAATCTTCTATCAAGCCCACTAAACTATTTATGCACTACAGATTTGAACATCAACAAACCCAATCACGATGGTCTAAATTAATTGAGGATAGAGCTTTAATCTAACTCTTTTATGTTCCTTTGTTTTGACACTTTCTTTGTGATAAACAAATTGTCTTCAAAGCTTATGGCCTGTCCCTTCCTCATTTTTTTCTGTCTTAGTTTGCTCATGATCAGTGGATTTGTGCAACGCAACATTGCTTCCCCATCTAATGTTCCATACTTTGTAAGTTTATCTATAAGTGGTCACTCATTGTTTCATTCCTTGTCCAGGTGTGCACTGAGATTGCGCAGACAGAGAGCAATATTCGCGAGCTCAAGAAGGCGATCAAGGCGAAGGAAGACCCTATGAAGGTGGCCCAGACCAGACTGCACCAGCGTGCCTACCGACCCAATGTCGAGTTGTGTCGGGATCCGGTGCAGTACCAGTACGTACACACACTGCTCTCATGACTCCATACTCTTCGCTTACAAATATGTTAGTCTACCAGGTGGCGCCACTGACATCGACTATTTCACACTAGTCACATGGACTATCATTCACAAAAATGTACTAGTTCTTAGCACCGATCTACTAGTCTCGGACTAGCATTAATTTTGAACCAAGTTATGCATCTTGATATTACTCAACATATCCTGTATAGCTTGATATTGCTGTACTGAATGTGTCTGACACATTTATATATCTTTGACTTGAACATATCCTATATAGCTGTACTGAACATACTGATCATATCCTATACAACACAGTTTCTCTGTCCTGAACATGTCCTACACAGCTGCTTCCTGTGTTCCAGTGTTGTGGCGGAGGTGAACGAGATTGCACGTTCAGTCGACGCCCTCATGCAAAAGTTGAATGATGCGGAGCACGCACTTAAGGATCTCCAGGACAACCGCATGAGTCTCGAGAAGGAGATCGCCATCAAGAAGAACAGCATCTTCATTGACCGCCAGAAGTGCATGACCCACCGAACACGATACCCAACCACCCTCAGTCTCCAAGGTTACCAGTAACTTGCCTGCGATGTACACCACTTCCCCGTCAAGTCATTCAGTTGTCTCGGATATACATCGAGCAATTTGTGAATGTTTTTACTCAAATTTGTGAATGTGTTTTTCAGCCCAGATCTGTAGTGTCAGTGTCTTTGAGAACTATCCTATCATGGCGTGGAAATGGTGGAATTTAAGCTCTTATATTATTATTGGGTAGTACCTTAAATTGATATTTAATAGGGAGTTTAACTCCAATGTCCTGGTACATATTGATGAATCAATTAAGGAAGCTAGTCCTATATAAGAGTTTCAGTATTACGTATGGTCATAATATAGAGGGTCATTGGTTATCATTAGTGGAGATAAAAGGAATTTTCTGTTACACCTTTCATGAAGTAGGGACAACTGTGGGAAGAGATGGGAGGCAGGTAGGGAAGCTGGAGCAGCACTGCTGAAGCAGCTGACCAAAACAGGGCATATAGATCAAGTAATGAATGAATATTATGAATATTCTTAACAGCTATATTTCTGAGTAGGAAATAAAGAACAAACCTGCAGGTATATATCTGTACTGTGGTGATGATCGGACATATACTAGATTTGGAGCACTAAAAGTAAATGCATGTGGTTTAACGTACTTGTGTTTTGTTGTGACTGTAGTAGACCGTTACCGCACTGAATTGTTGATCACCCGTTTATTGGGACATGAAAATCAGTGCCGAATAAACGATGAAACATAAAGAATGACTGTTTTGATTTGTTATTATGAACAGTACATTATGTGATGCTGATTTACAAAGAGAGCGACCACTTAGGCAGATGCATGCAGTCTCATACTCTCTGTGCCCATGTCCAATCCTGGCTACATTCTGTGTTGTAACAGACTGTTTACAGGGTAGCTGATGAGCCAGACAAGGTGACATACTGTTTACAGGGTAACTGATGAGCCAGACAAGGTGACAGACTGTTTACATGGTAACTGATGAGCCAGACAAGGTGACATACTGTTTACATGGTAACTGATGAGCCAGACAAGGTGACATACTGTTTACAGGGTAACTGATGAGCCAGACAAGGTGACATACTGTTTACATGGTAACTGATGAGCCAGACAAGGTGACATACTGTTTACAGGGTAACTGATGAGCCAGACAAGGTGACAGACTGTTTACAGGGTAACTGATGAGCCAGACAAGGTGACATACTGTTTACAGGGTAACTGATGAGCCAGACAAGGTGACAGACTGTTTACATGGTAACTGATGAACCAGACAAGGTGACATACTGTTTACAGGGTAACTGATGAGCCAGACAAGGTGACAGACTGTTTACAGGGTAACTGATGAGCCAGACAAGGTGACAGACTGTGGACATCTTGGTCACTATATCTGAATGAAGTAGGACATTCCTCAGTATGGCCAATTATAACTGGCAGCAAAGCAGTGGCGAGTACAGGAAGTGTTGTCCCAGTACCTGTTCACCAATACCATTTCAGAATCAGTAGAAACCGAACATTGCATGACCACAGCTATACGCATGACTGTTTCTCGAGTTAAAAGTTTATAAAACAAATTATTCCTTTAACATACAGAATATAAATCATGGATTTCTGCCTGCAACACTGTTAGTTTTCACTGTATAATAATCATTTGAATATCATTCACACTGTCAGCAGCTGGTGATCTGGTACTGATACTATACCGACCATGCCTTAACATTTATATTACCACTAATCACAGGCATATGGCCCATGTTATCAATCATAGTTTTATATTCATACATAGTACATACATACAGGTTGTACACATGTGCTGTACATAGAAACATCGATTATTATAGATTTATTATTTACAATTACCACCTCCATCATCAGTATCAGGACTTTATTTCAACAACAACACAAAAAATAGCCAAACATATAAGCCACAGTCTTGATGTTGAAAAGGGCCAGAAGAAGTGTGATGTTGAAAAGGGCAAGAAGACGTGTGTCACTTATAACACTTGCCCAATTACCATAAATATAACAAGAAGCAAATAATTACAGTATGCAACATGCATGATTACAACTTAACTATTTATATTTCAATATGAATAATGAAAATTAATATTAGTGTTTAGACTAGTCACTGTAGCATAAATCAAGAATAACATGTAAAGATCAGCATAAACAAAGCAATAATTTGTTTGTAGCTACAATAAATCAATAGTTTATACACCCAAGCTATTATATTTATACTTTATGACCGGGAATACAGGAAGCTGCAAGCCAGTCATAACTTTAGGTGGGGAACCGACATCCCACATCTGCATACAATGCAGCTTACCCCACGTGCCCCCCGCAACAACCCCCGCCCCCCCCCCCACCGAATCAGGTCAAATCAGGCCAGCGTCCAGGACCAGTGACAGTAGATGGCAGGGCAATCTGCAAACTGTTTAACACAAGCAGAGGTTGTAGCTATGTAGACTGCAAGTTTGTCCATGCCTGCTCGTTCAAGGGGTGCACTCAAACACACCCTGCCACGTCACACCATCAGGGACCAGGTCAAGCGTATAGCTATCCTAGATAGGAAATTCCGGCAGTGAGTTCCAGGCCAGGACTAAATCTCGGGGTATGGGGGACAGAATTAGCAGATGATGCAGATAGAGAATTTTTGTTAGGTGGGCTGGAAAATGGGTTTGACATTGTCGACAGAGATGTCCAGGTTGTACCGGTCAAGGTGGAAAATCACCCATCCGCCAGGCCAGGATCCCCATATTACCTAGTAATCAAGCAGCAAGTTCTCCATGAAATTTCTGAGGGAAATTACGTTGTGTGTGACAGCAAGCCGAATTTTATAAGCCCGTTAGGGGCCATTCCGAAGTCTACAGGCGGTATACGGCTGATTCATGATTGGAGCCGATACCTATGTAATTCCTTAAACGACTATGCAACTTTAGAATTTTCACAAAGGTTTCAAACTATTGATGATGCCACCTCCCTGGTACAACATGGCCAAAGTTGACTTAAAATCGGCTTACAGGTCAGTGTCAATAAGTGAAGAAAGTCAACAGTTTACTGGATTAAAATTTGTACTTAATGATCAAGTAGTATATCTGCGTGACACTAAGCTGCCCTTTGGTTCAAAACTGGCACCTGGTATATTTCACCGCTTAACACAGGCAGTCAAGCGGATGATGATTAGGCAGGGCTTTACTGCAGTGGTAGTGTACCTTGATGATTTTTTCATTTGTGCACCGACCTTGAATGAATGTATTGTAGCAATGAATACCTTAGTGGTATTATTGCGACGTTTGGGTTTTTCTATCAACTGGGATAAAGTAATTGATCCAACTTGTTGTCTTACCTTCTTGGGTATTGAAATTGATGCAGCAACTATGGTTAAGCGTCTGCCTTCAGGAAAATTGTTAGCGCTTAAAGTAGAACTAGAAGTATTTGCGAAACGTAAATGAGCAAGCAAGCGGCAGCTACAGTCCTTAGCAGGCAAACTTCACTGGGCGGCAGGGGTGGTCTATGGCAGGAGAGTATTCGTCCGGCGAATCTTAGACGCAATTTGTACATTACGGGTTGCAAATCACAAATGTGTATTAACACTAGAAATGCGAAAGGACATCCAGTGGTGGAAGGAATTTATGCACTCTTTCAATGGTATGTCCCTTATTATAAATAAGGGACCAGATGTTATTGTACATACAGATGCTTGTGATGTAGGAGCTGGCGGTTACTGCGAGGGTGACTATTTGTACTATAACTGGGCAGTAGACTGGCTTGAGGTTCAGGACCGTTATATCAACTTTAAAGAATTGGCTGCGGTTGTGTTAGCAGCACAAAGATGGGGGCCGTTGTGGGCCAACAAACACATTGTAGTATTGTCAGATAACAGTACAACGGTAGCATGTATTAATCATGGTTCATCACGCAGTGTTCTGCTAATGAAATATCTAAGACATATCTTTTGGCTGTCAGCAATGTTTAACTTCCGCTTGAAAGCGGTCCATGTTCCGGGAGAAGATAATGTCTTAGCAGATAGAATATCTCGGCTGCATGAACCCGATGCTAGGCAGTATCTGAATATATTGTTAGCATTGTCACCATTATCATGGCACATGTCTTATAATGGGTTTCTGTATATTCTGGACAGGTCCTAGGTTCCTGGACTCACTAGATGACAGGGTTCGTTGGCTACGAGAACAGGTCTTTGCGCCCAGTACGCGTCTTACATATGCTTCTCAACATAAGCTGTATCAGCGCTTCTGTGTATTAGGGGGCCTTAACCCGGTACCACTGTCACAGGACAACGCTTGTCGATATATAGCATTTTTGTCTCAAAAATTGGCTTACACCTCTATTAAGCAATACATAAATGTTGTTCGTATAATGCATCTAGAAGCAGGTCATGCCAACCCCTTTCAGGGCTCTTGGCAAATAGACATGTTGCTCAAAGGTACAAAAAGAGTATTAGGGGCTGCACATAAACAGAAGCTGCCCATAACTCCAGCTATCCTTCGCCAGTTGTTTAAGCAGATAGACTTCACCTTGCCACTGGAAGTAACCTTTTGGGCAGCATGCTTAGTAACATTTTTCTCCTTTTTCCGGAAATCCAATCTTTTGGTTAGAAGCAGTACGTCTTTTGACTCAAATTTACATTTATGTCGCAGAGATGCTACCTTTTCTGAGGACGGAGTTAGCTTAGCTGTGCAGTGGTCGAAGACAATCCAGTACCGGCAGCGCACACTGCACATTCCTCTTCCTCGTATCCCAGGCTCCCCCTTGTGCCCAGCACAGACACTAATCCTCGCCTTAAGGCTGTGTAACTCTCCGCTATCGGCCCCACTTTTCACTTACCCAACGCGCAATGGCTGGCTCCCATTGACAGTGCAAGTCTTCTAGGATAAGCTTCACAAATACTTGGGAAAGTTGATTTTAAACCCTTCGGATTACTCGGGGCATAGTTCTAGACGAGGGGGGGCATCGTTTGCCTTGGAATGCGGGCTTCCATCATAAGTCATTAAGGCACAGGGGGACTGGGCTAGTAATGCCTATGAGACTTACATCAATCCCTCCTTGGAAATGCGTAAACACCTTGCAGCAACTCTAGGGAAACATATACAGTAGTACACTCTACATACTACCAGGGTTTGGGTGTGTTCTGGGAGTTTGCATTGTTATGTGGCGATTGTCTGTATATATCCACATGTTTACTATGTATGGTGATTATTCGCACATGATGTGGTTATTGCATAACATTAAAACAATGCAGATCTACAAGTTCACCCACAACCCTGTCTTACTTTTATTTCACAAACCTGACCGAGTGTCAGGGCGGTTTATTACTAACAGGCATGATTAATGTGAGAATTAATATATTTTAATTATGCATTAATCAGGGGTGGTGGAAAGGTGGTTTCCTTTGCATTACTATGTACTATGTTAGTCACTATGTTATTCAAATCTTAACTTCGTAGGACACGGCCCAATCATGCAAAGCCAGGGCCAGCAGCCAATCAGCTGTAGGCACGGTCCTATTTAAACGGGTGTTTAGCAGCAAATCGGCCTCTTGCTTCAGCAGCCGCCGTTCTAATAAATTCGTCGATGGCCATCGACAGCGTTACTATGTTTTTAACCGGTTAATTTTAAGCTCCCACCCACCATCCCTATTAACTGTTTTACTTATGCTTGTAGTTAATTATTGTATAAATGTATTGTGTAGATGTTAGTTAGTAGGTAGTCTTAATTGTAGATCAGGGAGTTTGCATTGTTATGTGGCGATTGTCTGTATATATCCACATTTTTACTATGTATGGTGATTATTCGCACATGATGTGGTTATTGCATAACATTAAAACAATGCAGATCTACAAGTTCACCCATAACCCTGTCTTACTTTTATTTCACAAACCTGACCGAGTGTCAGGGCGGTTTATTACTAACAGGCATGATTAATACTACATAGCTAACCAAAATGTTAGCAGTGTATTTTGATTGTTCTAATATGCACACATGTATACAATTCAACACTAACTGATTGAATATACAAAAATGTACAAGTGCACCCAGTGTATTCGTGATGTTAGAAAAAGCTTGTAACATCATTAGCACTGTAGCAAAAGCTGCAAAACGTTTACTTGAATGGGGTCTCAGAAGTTCAGAACCCACCTTTATAGTTCAACCATGCACAGCTGCTGGTTGTAATCACGTGGTAACACTGGCAGTTACTACTCAGTAATTGGCTCATATATCCTGACCAGTCTTCCAGAACACGTAACATCACTATTCCTGTGGCAATGTGAGAAAGATGCCAGTAATACGCATGTGCAGTGTTTGTAAAATGTACGACCCTCTAGTATCACACAGCCAGAGTGTTCACATGCCTCAGTGTTCTGGTTCTTCTTGTCCCTCGTGTGCCATACACTAGCCCCACGCCTGTGTCATGCAATAATGAAGAATCAGTTTCCCGTCAGACCCAAAACACTGAAAACAAAAAGGTCATGGAAATCTTACTAGAGGTAGTGGTACAGAAATATTAATAAGTTAAATAGTCTGGGCTGTTGTTTGATTGATGTTCTGTCCAGTACTGTTACTTGTGTTATTTCATCCAGGCCTCCGATATTAAATGTTGTCCATATTAAACTGGAACCCCAAAGTCATGGATTCTGAGAAATTGTTAGCTGGAATTTTACATCTGCTTCAAGCGTGGGCCCTGCGTGGCCCACATAAAAATTACATTGACAAATGAGAGAGTGACTCAATAAAACGTGGTGGACACTTCTTCCCCAATGCTCACCTCATATAGCACACCTACGGACACGTCTAGACTCGGGGCAAACGACTGGTTCACGTAGACGAACTGCAAGAACACACACATGACATCAGTGTTCGACCAGTGTCCTAGACACTCACGCCAGATTGGTGTAATAGAGGCTGCCAAAAATAACCCATGGAACCTTTGATGCATAACATAAAACTACATGCATAGGTACATATACAACACATAATTCTGTACGTCAAAGTTAGAAGACAAGTCCGCAAACACTTAACAAATCATCGTGTCAGATATGATATGTGCAATAAGTGATATATATATATAAGAACGTGACGAGAGAGAGAAACCTAAACAAATAATGTGGAAATAGAATAATATTACAATTACAATGGAAGCACTTACAATGGACTGCTGTTGTTCACATTTGATGTATCTGCGGAGGAAGTCAATAATCCAACTCATGGTTTTACTTGTTTCTACTGACCACTTGGCCTTCTTCATTATTGGAGCACCTCCAGTAGCTTTCAACAGAATGTCAACTACAAAGTGCAAACAATAATAGCGTGTTTAGTAATGTGTTATTTCATCTGGAATATAATGCAGTACCCATTAGCAAGTTGTCATTAGTACACTAATGATTAATGAGTAGCATGAAACATTCACATAATTATGCTTCTAAATAAATATTTAAAAGCCACAATATTATTTTTAACTGAGCATTAATTTAAACTTCTGTTAAACTGGTTTAAATACAAAACATTAGGCAAAATGCATTAAATATGCTTAGCACTGATGTACATTAAAATAATAAATATGACATAACTACTTCACAAAATAACTTGAGTCTCACCTTTACCAGACTTTTTTTTCCGTGTTGTAGGACTACCAGTCTGTGCTGTGGGACTACCAGTATGTGCTGCGGGACTACCAGTATGTGCTGCGGGACTACCAGTATGTGCTGCGGGACTACCAGTATGTGCTGCGGGACTACCAGTATGTGCTGCGGGACTACCAGTATGTGCTGCGGGACTACCAGTATGTGCTGCGGGACTACCAGTCACTGGTACAGACGTATCTGTATTGTCTCCAGTTTCTGCTGCTACAATTTTACTTTCATCCACCATCACTGCATCATTACTGTTGTTTTCATCTATTTTTACTGCCTCGTTACTGTTGTCTTCATCTATTTTCACTGCCTCGTTACTTTTGTCTTCACCCATTTTCACTGCCTCATTACTTTTGTCTTCCTCCATTTTCATTGCACCGCTGCTGTTATCTTCATCCATTTTTACTGCCTCGTTACTTTTGTCATCATCCATTTTCACTGTCTCACTACTCTTGACATCATCCAATGTTGATGCCTTCACAAACGTGTCATCGTCTGATTTTGTGTCATCCATGTCTGGTCGCCGTCTGGCTGCAGAAATAAAACTGTATATTAACAGGCTTAGCCATAAATAATGTCCTGATAATTAATTCACTCACACACTTGATGCGGTACTCCCTAAATAGTTGGTCACAGTTAAACTGGGACACACACACATGTACGTACGCACGCACGCACGCACTCACATACATGAGCTATGTTCCCTATGTCAGTGACGCACTCCCACTGGTATTGACTATTTTAATGAAGCAGAGGCCCAGTGTGAATGAGTGATAATTTATTGATACATTATTATTACATCTAGGGGTTGTCTTTGACAGTGACAACTTTTGCCAGCATATTTCCCAAGCACACAAATCATGTTTCTACCATATATGCAATCTCTGTCGAATTCAGCATCACATATCTTTATCTACTGCTAAAACAATATGTGCTCTTCCTCCTTCCATAGTTTTCTATTGCCCACCCCCCCTCCATCTTTCATCCTCCCCGATCTTCTCATATACCTCCTCATGCAGTCCTCCCATCTCAGCTGTGGCCTTCCCCTTTTCCTGCTTCCTTGATGATTTTCCACCTCTGCTCTCTTTGCTAGTTTGCCTGCATTCATCCTTACCAAGTGGCCAGCCCATCTCATCCTGCTTCCCACCAATTTTCATGTTAGGCTGCATTGCATCCCAACCTCTTTCCTCAGGTCATCCATCCTTCTTCTGTCCACCCTCTTTGTTCTTGTTATTCGATGAACCCATTTGTTCTCACAAACTTGCAGCTTCTGTTGTTATTGTTCTGTCAACACCACTGTCTCCAGACCATTTAGGCATGCCGGTGTTAGCGGTGTAACACACGCTCTCAGGACGTTCCCTTCCAGTTTGTTTTCATTTTTCTGTCCAACATGACTCCCTCTTTCTCCAAGCATTTGTTCCTGCTTGTATCTGACATCGCACTTCGCACTTCTGAAGGCCCATCCTCCGTAACAATTCCTCCAAGGTACACAAAGCCTTCCACTTGCTTGATCTACCATCCAACCTGATGTTCAACTCCTCATTCTGGTGTCCAACCCACATAACTTCTGTCTTCTCCAGGCTCATTCTCAGTCCGTGCTTCTTGAACACCCCCTTCCATTCCTCCAACATTTCCTGTAGTTCTTGTTAGCTCTCTGCTATTATGGCCAGATCATTTGCATACATCATTTTCCCGAGAACAACATCCTTCGTGCTGATTAGTTCCATCACAATGATAAACAGTAAAGGGCTAAAGTCACTTCCTTGCCTCAAACCGATGTTAACTGGAAACTCTTCCGACAACCCAGATCCAACCACAACTCCTCCTTTTGTTCCCTCATACATTGCTTCCACCATCCTGGCTTCTGCTTCTGGCACTCCCATCTATCTCTCTGTTGCCGTCACCATCTCTCTTGGGACTATGTCATAGGCCTTCTCCAGGTCCACAAATCCCACTGCCATTTTCCCTTGCATCTCCAACCTCTTCTCTACCAGCTGTCTTAATGCAAACATCCCATCAGTCGTCCCTCTGCCCTTTCTGAATCCCTGTTGTTCTTCACCCAATTCTTGCTCTACTCTCTTTCGAATCCTCCCATCCAGGATCCTCTCTAGCAGTTTCAGGATGTGACTTAGAAATTTATGCCTCAATATTTCCCTGATTCTTGCACATCTCCTTTCCTCTTCCATATTGGGACAATTAGCCCTCTCCGCCACTCCTCTGGTACTTTACCTTGCCTCATACATGTATTCAGCAGCCTCTTTGTCCAGCTGATTCCACTCTCCCCCGCTGCCATTACCATCTCCACACGCATCAATCATCAATACCAGGTGCTCTTCCCTTCTTCATCCCTTTCATCCCGGTTTGCATCATATCTGTATCCGTAATATCAGTTAACTCAACTTTCCCAGTATCTTTCCCAGACCTTCAGCACCGCCTCTTTTTCTGTCACTAACTTCCCATTTCTATCCTTGATCACCGACCCACCCTTCACGTCCTTACTATTCTCATCCCTGTCTCGGGCCACTTTGTATATCATCTTCTTTCCACCATCCTCATAAAACAATATCCACAGCATAATTAGTAACCATCTTCTCTATTGCAATTCACTGCTAAACAACATTGCTAAACTCCAATAAGCACAGAATTGTCTGACAAGTGTAGTACTCAGGGCACCTGGTTTTTCACCATCACTACCACTGCTTAATGCATCGATACGCATACAGTGTATTGATGCAGTACCAAAATATGGGCCGAAACAGCTATTTATTTATACAAGTATCTATTTTTCCTATGATTCAGAGTAAATTAGTTACTCAACGGAGTTTATAATTTTCCTTGCCAGCAACAGATCACTGTCAAGGCAAAGTCCACACATGCAAGAGAAACCCCTGGCGTTTGTAACATGGATGCCTATTGGATAATTCACATTTAATGACATCAGTATCTTGGGGAATGCTGGGGAAACACCTAAGCAAAGATGGTGGACGAAGTTGCGAGAATCGTAGTTTGACTATTTTTGAAGGATATTACACCAATTTATTTCATACTGGTGATACTAAGGAGACAGGCAATACATTCTGATTAATGTGATATTTGGCTGTGAAAATGAACTTTGGAGACTTCGATTTGGAGTGAATCGAGAATGGCACATGTTACTTTCAACGACTGTAACTGTTTTGCAAATGAAATGCATATTGAAATGTTTATTAAATTTATTACTTTATTTTATTGGTCTGCTAGTTATAAGAAATGAACGACATGGTTTATATTTATTAAATTATTATTTATTCTAATTGAAAGCCGTGTCTGTTTTAGCTTTACGCACAAAAACTTTGCTGGGCCAGTTAATTTTTTTCTAATTTCACACACTGATATATTATATTGTTGAAAGCTGAAGTTGGATATAATGTGTATCATAAAGCAATTTTAATGCGTTTGCTGGCCTACAGTCAATACCTTTTTAATTTTAGTAAGTACCGCAAATGTGACTCATGTATCGCGAGGGTACTGTATCGTCATACCTCTAATCCCTAGCCTAGTTTCAAGAATAATAAGTTGTTGTGAAATGGATGATCTGAGCTGCCCAGGGTGCCTAGGCAACTCAGATCATCCATTTCACAAATTAGTGTTCCTAAAACTAAACTTAACTTGGGCAAATGTGCTTTCTCTGTCAATGCTCCTAGGGTGTGGAACCCCCATCTCCTTGAAAATATGTTAACCTATAGATACCTAACCAAAACACTTGACAAGTTTATTCCAAATTGCATTTCCACCATAAAATAGTAGTCCCTCATTCTGATAAAGACTTTTGCGCAAATGAGAAATGACACCATGAATATTAGATAGCCACATCGTAGTAATGTATACTCTACCAGAGTCACCACCACAGTGTTACAGGGCTGAATTAAACATTTCCCAATGGCTAAACTAGTTCACCACTGAAGTCGTATTGTGGTCCTACCCATTGCATCCCCACTAAGCGAAATCTTCGTATAGAGCATGGCCAAGGGAGACGTTCCAGAAGACCGGAAAAGTGTCAACATTACCCCACATATAAGAAGGGAATGAAATCACAACCCAGCAATTATAAACCAGTGAGTCTAACGTCACATGTATCTAAAGTAATGGAAGCAATTATCAGGGATGAGATCGTTGGCCATCTCCATAATCATGACATGGTCAAAGCTTCACAACATGTATTTTGGAAAGGACGGTCACGTCTGACGAACATCTTAGTGTACCTAAAGTTACATCCTATATCGATAAAGTGCTGCCGGTAGACTCTATTTATTTAGACTTCAGCCAAGCTTTCGACCGA
Source organism: Lamellibrachia columna (assembly GCA_963662155.1). NCBI lineage: Eukaryota > Metazoa > Annelida > Polychaeta > Sabellida > Siboglinidae > Lamellibrachia > Lamellibrachia columna. Next base: position 54,341,184 of record OY759266.1, read on the forward strand.
CTTCGACACCACCCACTGGCATTGAAATTAAAGGTGCATGGGATAAGAGAGGTGGGTATCGGAGTGGCTACCAGGCAAGGTAGAAATGGATCGAGTTTGGAATGATCACCCGTTAAGAGTGGTCACACCAAGGGTCAGTTTTGGGTCCAATTCTATTTTTAATACAATATATCAATGACATAGACAAGGGGGTGTGTAACAATCTTCTAAAATTTGCTGATGACACAAAACTGTTCAGTCAGGTAACATAATGAGAAGAAGCTGAGAAATTACAGAGGGACTTAAATACGGAGTGTCAAATGGCTAATGTTATTTAATGCAGAAAAATGCAAGTGTGTACACTACAGTCACAATAATATGCGGTATGACTACTTCATGTTTGATGACCCCATACAAACCTCACATGAAAATAAGACTCAGGCTTGAAGTAACATAGCAGTGTGCTAAAGCATCCAAAATGGCAAACATGATGCTAGGCATGATCAACAGAGCCATCAAATACACGACCAAGGAAGTAGTTGTACAATTATCAAGTCCCCTGTAAGACCCCATCTGGACTACTATATTCAGGCATGGTGCCCACTCAAGCAATAAGACATAAACTTATTAGAAAGTGTGCAATGTAGGGTGACCAGGATGATACCGGACTTGAGACATATGGAATACCCAAGAAGGTTGAGTGTTAAACACTGAGATTGTTAAACACTGAGAGTGTTAAACATCACGACTCTGGAGAGTAGGCGACTGCGAGCTGACCTACTGGAAGTTTTCAAAATATTCAACGGGCTAGAGTTTACTTCCTGCGGACAAGACCTGGGTCCGAGTACATTACTAAAAGCTGAGTACAAGTAAATGAGTACAAGTAAACGAGTACAAGTAAACGAGTACAGGTACAAGTATGTGTACATATTATAGTAAATTATTAGTAATAGCATGTTTTAAAAATAAAACTTGTTGATAACTTTATATAATTCAGGAAGAATTGATTATGCAAAGGCAGTTGATCAGACTTTTTATGAGAAAAACTGTAAAAAAAACTCTTTATTTCATGAACAAGTAACATAATTACAGAGCATTAAGTATAAGATAAAATTTGGATAATCAAGACCAAGCATTAAAATTAGGATGTTCATTGGCATCCTCATTTATTTTCTTTATTTCCCATTGCACCTAATGAACTTGAGCTGTTCGAATACAGCGTCTTTACTCTGCACAGTACACAATATGACGCTTGTTACGCAATAATATAAAACAGTACATCAGGTGCATAATCTAACAATAATTTATTTATTATAATACAAAATATAACCATTAGACAGGTACTTTAACAGACTGCATTTATTGGTCTCGCCCCAGAATTACCTATGTAATCAATGTAGTGAGTCTACTAGTGAGAAGATTGGTTCGAACTGGAACAAAGTGGTTGTGTGCTAATTTGAATAGACTACTGGTGCTGTGTGACTTGAGTCACCATAGAAATAGACTCAGCTAGTTCTTAACACTGTCCAATGTATGAGGCATTTTAAAGAGAATAACAATGACTGCTTGAAATCATATTATATTACATCTTGTAGTATATTTCCATTTCCACAACACTAATTTTTTTTTAGAATTCCATTAATTAATAATTCCAAATAATACTCTGTTCTACCGGCCTGCCTCGATTATGCATATTTTTTCTGTGCTTATCGGCAAGCTTCGACGTGACGTCACCAATGATAAGGAAGTGCAACGAGACAACCAGTGATTGTCACAATGGTTTATAGTTACAATTTTATTGTAATGCAAACAGTAGTAAGAATAAAGTAACATGTAGTTGGTTTTAGTTCCCTACGGTGCAACCTTTGTTTAAAAAGGCAAACATCAAGCCAACGAAGCACAGCTGGCTTTGCTTTGTTCAAGAAAACTTGCAATCCGGACCAGAGGTGGTAGCCCTGGATTATCCGGGTGCTAAAATCTCTTTGAAAGAGAATGTGCCCACATTATTCCTAGCAGGGAAGCTAAGTTGATGCCACAAATCCGTAGAACATCGACGACCACAGTCCATTTAGAATTGTCAGCACGGATACAGGTGATGTTGGCTCACAGTGAATTCGGCCCGGTAAATTTGGACAGCATTTTTTGGAGTGTTCAGCCTGCAACTCTGGTAACTTCGGATTCAGAGCACAACGGACATAGTGATCTTGGCCCAAACGATTCTGTAGCGAACATATGAAGTTTAAGTAGCGCGTGTCATGGATAAAGCATACTATTTATTATCTCATTTTGTTAAATGAGTTTGTTGCACATTAACCTAAAATTGTTACAGTACTTTGTAACTGCTTTTATAGCTTTCGCATAAAATATAGCACTATATCTTTTTCATTTTAACACCAGTTATGCTTCAAAGTTATTAACACCAGTTATGCTTCAAAGAATACAGAGATGATCATTAGAACTTATACAATTTGTCGTAGCCTTCAAATGCATATAATATAACATAACAAATTACACCAAAAACTATATTATACAGAGTTGAATAATTTAAATAAATTAAATTACAATAATATCTTGTTTCTATATTTAAGATTTTCAAGTGTTTCCCCTCATCAAGGGAAATTGTCCCCATATTTTTTATTAAATCAAATACAGAGCAATGGCAGTGATAAGCGATTATTGTATTGTGAATACAATGGAGCCATCAGCATATTGGTCTTTGATCTACAGTGTTTTTGTCAGATCATTTTGAATGCGAAGCATGATCTTTTATTCACACCTGCTCACTGTATGAAACAGACGAAGCATAGTAGTTCAACAGTATCTAGTTAAAGCATCTCGTAGATAACAAGTACAGGAATAACAAACCCTTAAAATGAAGGCTAATCAATTACTATCTAGAACTGATTATGAGAAGGATATAGATATGCTTCAAAGAATACAGAGAAGAGAAACTAAAATGATTCCAGGACTGAAAGACCTTAGTTATGAAGAACGACTGAAAAAATTTGGTTTAACAACCTTAGAGAAAAGGCAGTTAACAGGAGATCAAATCTGGCGGCGGATTCAGGAGTGTGGTCTCCAAGTTGCGTACGCCAGTGACGATGACAAGTTCTTGCGTAAGATCTTGGCGTTGTGCTTCTTGCCAGCAGAGCACATCATTCCGATCTTCCGCTGCCTGGAACAAGAAGCTACAACAGACGCGCTGACTCCATTGCTGCAGTACATCAGCCGATTCCGATCCAAGTGTGGCTGGTGTCTGTAGGAAAGTTGCAGAGGCACCAGAAGAAGGCCTTCATGAATATGCAGTGGACGATCTTCGTGTACTGGGAGGAGTATGAGAATGGCGACAGCTCTGCCTTACAACTTCTGAGAGCATGTTCGCGTCTCTACGGGCCAAGAGTGAACGTCTAGTCAGCATTACCTTCATCATGAACACTCTAGGAGCCTACTCTGAATACAGTGCTGGGTGTATACATTTTGTGAACCTTACCACATTTGTTGCAGTGATTCTGCTATGATAGATACAGTGCTGAACATATATTTTTTTAGCTTTGCTGCATTTTTTTGCAGTGATTCTATTATGGCTGATATAGTGCCGGGTGTATAACACTGTATATCTATTTTGTAAGCTTTACACCATTTTGGCAGTGATTCTACCATGGTTGGTACAGTGCAGTGTAGATATTTTGTGAGAAATACAGCCTTTTTTTGCAGTTTTTCTGCTATAGTTGATAGTTTTTAGCAGTGGTTTATTGGGTATTATCATATACGTCACATTTATGAAGAGTATGTGAAGAATATACACTGAATGTAATGATGGTATATATGTCTAATTGAGAACTTTTATCCATAAAAAACCACTTGGTATTATGACAGGATTACATTGTGATTTGCATTCCTATATAATTACACATGTATAATAGTATATATATATATATATGAAATTCCACGGAACAGTTGTGCGAATAACATCATCATGACGAATATAGTTTACCTTAATAAATATACATATACTTAAAACCCCCAGTCTAGAATTTAAATGCAAAACATGCATGTAATATTTTACATCTTTGTTAATTATACAGCAGAACTCCAGTCATATAATTTTTAAATATATGTCACTCTCAAAAACCTATAACATCATTAGAATGACTATACATCATTTATTCAAGAGACAATTTTTTTTGCATAAATTATGCAAATTAATACTCAAAATGGCTGCCAACGACAGAAATATATGAATTTTTTCAAACAATATATTTTCAGAAGCATACATCATAATGATCTGAAATTTACACACAACATTTACTACATGGTACTGTATGGGATGGTGAAAGAGTGTAACAAATAAATGATATTGAAAAATTGTATGTGGAAAAAAAAAATTTGTAAATTGTTTTCTCCAAATTATGTATTCCGACACATGGTACACTAATTCTAAAATAAGTACAGCAAAATGCTTTGATCATCCCATATAGCTGAGTCTTGTGTACTTCTCTTTAAAATTTGAAGCAAATTCGACAAAAAATGGCGACACTATGATGTTTGAAAGAACGTCTGAAACAGGAAAAAACTGATTCTGAGAAAATCGCTGTTAAAGTTTGATATTGAGCAAAAAAGTGTGAAAACTCACTGAATATCTAATAAAGCTGTCACAGGCATTGTTCATTACTCCTGGTGTCCTCCCTTTTCATATACATTTCCTTCTTCATTCTCCTTTTTGTCCTGGAAGTTTTTTTTCTTCGCTCGAAGGATTTTGCGGCGCGTTTTTGACGTTTGTAAACTTTTGCGTTTGGCGAAGTAGATGCGGATGTCGTCAGCTTTATGTAAGCCAGCAATTGTGAAGTGACCAGGCACTAGTTTTAGCTCACACAGCATACTCTTGATAGATGTGCTACCATCATTGAAGTAACTGACCGCACTGTACGTTGCATCTTCAATTACGAGGCGGCTGACAAAGGTTTCCTTTGGACAACGATCCCAGATCAGTTTGTTCAGGCATTCATTATTGTTCTGTGTCATGCCATGTAAACATTTGCACAGGAGATCATCATAGATTGGCTCGATTACTCCAATGAGAGCATCTGGGAGCCCATGTACATGTCTAAATGTGTCCTTGTTACGGTTGTAACCGCACCAACTATTGTCGTCACTTGGGCACATATGGTGATTAGGATTATCATCCGTGCTGCACACATGGTACAAACTAGCCATCAGATTTCTTTGCATGGCAATGACATCACCCACATTCTGCCTAATAGCCAGACCAAAATAGTTCTGTAGCGTGTCAATCCGACATTTTGTCAAGCGACCAATTCCTCCGATGCCCTTCCCGTCAGAAAGCAGTTTGCCCTTGTAGCTCGTTTTTAATTTCCGTAACCGAGAACCCACTCGCTTCTGCACATGGCCAATGCATTCCATTTTGGTTATGCAGCAGTCCTCACCATATGGCTTGCAATCATTGACACACTTGAAGGATGACGAGTCACCATCACCCAAGTAGTTGACATAGCGTAAGTCATGTTGCAATTGGGACCTAAGAAACATGCGTGACGCACCAACCGACTCCATCGAACTAGCACTGCCACCATGATTAGCAGCACATTTGTGGTCCGCTTTCCACCTCATGTACCTGTCAGACTGCCTGTCCTCCTTCTCCCACTTGATGCAGCTATGACAAATGTTCGAGATTAACGCAAGGCAATGAACAGAGTACTTAGTAGGCAAAGTCAATCGCCCTACAATGTTTTTCTATCTGGCTGTTGCTACTAGTACGGCGAAGATCTCGCTCGGCCGAAACGTAAGTATTTTCATGAAACGTGAAACCTTACAAAAACGCCATAAACAGAGCAATAAACACGTCTTTCGTGTCTGTATGCATTCTTATATGTATATCACTAAAGTTACCTGACAATAACCATGTAAAAGTGTGAAATTATTACCTTTTTGTCAGAATGCATGTGCTTGTCAAGGTTTGTATATAACCGGATGTTGTTGTGAGCGAGAATAGCACGCGGGATTTCCATAGATCTATATAAGGTCACGCTAAGAATTGCCGTCTGCTGGCCATAGAGTTACATCATTAATAATGCCCCTATAAACTACTAACTTACTAACGGGTGTTTTATTTATGTCTGTGCTGCTGGCCCATTCTGGCCTCATTCTACACGAAATCACGTTTGATCATGTGACCCAAAGGCAACATCATGTGCACAGTATGGCGGCTAATTGTGAAATGTTTTCTATGTCACCGATAAAAGTACTCATAAGTAATTATTTGGAACACATTTCTTCAGTTTCTTGACGCCCAATCGTCGGTTGTATGTCACAGAATACACAGGTGAAACGGTTAGTGCGTATCGGTTTTAAAACTTAAGTTATTAGTTCCGTAGCCAAATGGCTACGGAACTGCCAAAATGGGGCTTTAGCAAATGCACGTCAGGCCTTTCGCCCCAGAGACGAAGCGAACATTTTTGCCTAAGTACTTAGCAGCTAAGCAAATATTTACTATAAGCAGAACGGAATTCCTCAGAACAGTGGTGCGAATAATTCACCTCATTGTCGTATGAATAACGTCATCCTAAAAATAGGTGGGCCGGGATCAATGTGGGCCGACATCGTCGTCAACATGGGCCGAGATCTATGACTTTGTGGGCCGGGCCGAGATCGACGGCTTCCATGACCATGACCATGTCCAAGAATATCAACCAATCCAAGGGACACATTAACATGTACTTAAACAACAGTCATGACATGTACTTAAACAACCGTCAGCGTTTAACTCCCTTCCTCGGCAATTCATCGACTGCTGTGAAGAAGAGGAGGATCAAGGTAAACTATAACCTATAAGCGAGACTAGGTAAACTACTCCAAAAACTGAGCGATGTTACGGAGCTTTGCACTACTACAAGGAATTAAAAATCAAATTAATAATATTGTAGAATCTGCTACATTTACTATTACGTGAGGCTTCGACATTTTTCTGCGCTGGTAAAGTGATATCCATACCAATTATGTTGAACTGTTTCCAGAATTTCAAGCTTCTGACACAACTTCTTTCCGTTTGCTTATTTGTAGCAAACTAAAGCGCCATCTGTTGCATGTATAAAGAATAGCCGCAATTATCCGGGCTCCGTGATGTGGCGCCACCGTTTGTCGCTCTCGCAAGAGCCTGGGGAGCGTCTCACTAAGGACAAAGAGTTCATAAAGAAAATCCACCATACCACAGAATCCATCATAGATTTTTTTAAATGCGTTTCACTAAGATGCTCATAAAATCCATCAGTGTGCACAAATTGGCAAAATAAATAGAAAAGTTGTCCAAAAGTGGCTGATAATACGATCCATCGAACACTTTTCAACTACATTTGACTGATTTGCTCACTGAGTGAAGAGAACAAATGTAATTTTAAAAAGAAGACGCCGTGTCACAGAGGACACTATTTTGTCCACTTCGTCCATCTCCACCTGCCAGTATATAGCCACTTTTCAGGTCCAGTGTGCAGAATCACGAAGAACCGGAGAGGGCTTCAAGAGTAAAGTCAATACGTGGCAATGGAAGAGTCCTTCCGAGTCAAGTCATTCAGCAGACGATAGTCAACACAAAAACGCGTAGAGGCGTCCTTCTTCTTAACCATGACGATGGGTGAAGACCTCGCGCTAGCCGAAGACTCAATGACCCCTTGCTTCAGCATGGTGTCAACCTCAACCTGTGCATTCTCTTGTTTCGCCAGCGGTAATCGGCGGGGAGTCTGACATATCGGTCGAGCATCCCCAGTGTCTATCGTGTGCTTCGTGACGCTGGTGCGGCCAAGGTCGTTCGGCGATGAGGAGAAGACATCTTGAAATTCGAGCTGCTCTGAGTCCAGATCTGTGTAGCTGTTGTTGTATAAGTCCTCCAGATGAGGAGGTAGAAGGCTACCCAATCCGCTGGGTATGCCGGTCTCGCCCTTCTTGACATAGCACACTGCGTGACAGCTCCCGACCACTGTACCCTTCTTTAGATATATAGGGTTCCCGATGGTATTCGCAAGTCGAACTGAAATGACGTCACCCGAGCAGTCAACTAGCGTCATGCCCACCACAAAGACAGCCGAAGCGTCATCTACCGGTTCGACTACACCCAGACCATCGCACGCACTTCCCGCTACCATCATAGCCGGCGGAATTACCTCGGTCCTCGACTTGAGTTTGACATCTCAGTTTAATGTTAACCGATAACACGTGGGTGCATCGCAGGTTGCACTCTGGAGAAGTGGTACTTGCATGTCTTGCAGTTCCAGAATACGGTTCGGGATGTCGACTCAACAGCTAAATGCATTCATGAAGTCAAGGCCCAGTATTATGATGTCACCTACGAACACTTGCTGGCAATTCTTGAAGTCGCCAATTTCCACCGTCACTTCGCCACGGCCATAGATGGAGTCACATCTCCTGTAGCAGTCTGCAGTTGCGTAATTCCCCGTTGCTGTTCAACTTTGTCGACCCATCGCATGATGCTCTTCTTTACGACAGACACACTGGCAACCGTGTATGTGAGCACCCTGCATAGCTGCCCTTTAGTCGTGCCTCCGACGTACAGTCTCCATCTTGGCCGCCAAAGGTGCCGACCTCGATGACCTCAGTAAGGGCATTACTGATTCCTCCTACGGCCGGTCTCCGCCCCGTGAGGCCGGCTGCTGCTTGTGTCCCGGATATCGCGATGACATCGATGCCAACTCGGTCTGTCTCGGCGACTGACGACAGGCTAACCTAAAATATTGGGGGATATTACCAATAATTGGAGGCAGGGGTGAGGAATATAGGAACTGTAGAAGGATGGCGATCAACACACAGGTACAGAAGGTATGTATGGAGGAGGGAGTAGGCTTCGTAGACATGTGGTTAAACTTTGTGGGAAGAGGTGACTTTTTCATGAGAGATGGACTTCATCTGACAGGGAAGGGCGCTGCAGTTCTTGCGTGTGAGTTTGTCAGAGTTGTCGACGAGGGCACAGGTACCATAGATTATTTAAACTAGATGCGCAGGGGGAACTGACAGAGAAAACTCAAAGGAGTACTACTACAAATACACATCCAAAGAAATGTTCACCAATAATTTCAGACAATGAACTTAAATGTGTATGCTTAAATGCCAGGAGCATAGTAAATAAAAAAAGTGAGTTAGACATTATGGTAGCAGATATTGATCCTCATGTAATAGGCATCACAGAATCATGGGCAAATGAAGATATAGTAGATGCTGAGTTAGCACTGACAGGTTATGTAATGTTTAGGAAGGATAGACGAGAAAGAAGGGGAGGTAGAGTAATTTTGTATATTAAAGAATCTATCCAAGCATATGAAATTACACTGAAAAGTGAAGCAGATAGTGTGGAAGCAATTTGGTGTAACATAGTTACCAGGAACTCAACATTAACAATAGGAGTAGTTTATCGTAGTCCTAACATAGGACAAGAGGAAGATGTAAAATTACAAAAGGCGATACTACTACTTAGGGAGGTGACCAAGGGAGAATGTGTTATAATGGGTGATTTTAACCATGGCCATATACAATGGGAATCATTAGAGAGTGCTGGAGGTGACGACCATCAGTTTCTACTTCTAACACAGGATTGTTTCCTTACTCAACATGTCTTGGAACCAACCAGAGGTGGGAATGTGTTAGATTTAATTTTGTCTTCTCAAAATGAATTAGTTGACAATGTTAAAGTACACGAACCTTTGGGTTCAAGTGACCATAACCAAATCCATTTTAATATAAAAGTAAAAACAGGGAATACATATAAAAAACAATGGAGGAGGAACTTCAACAAAGGCAAATATAAAGTGATGAGAACATATCTAGCAAATATAGATTGGAATAACTTGCTGAAGAACAAGACAGCAACAGAATGCTGGACTTGTTTAAAATATGAGATTGAGGGCATTATTGAGAAATTTATTCCATTAAGAAAACAAGGGAAAAAATCCAGGAAAAAACACCTGTCAAAAGAAGCTATTAGAAAAATTGCTCACAAACAGATGCTGTGGAAGGTCTATAAACACACTGGAAATGTAGAAGACTACACAAACTACAAAGAGGCACTTAACCTAGCTACAACTGAAATTAGAAAATCTAAAAGAACCTTTGAAAAAAAATTGGCAGGTAATATAAAAAATGACAGCAAGAGTTTCTATGCTTATGTAAGGAGTAAACAGAAAGTTCGAGATAAGGTCGGACCACTGGAAAACAACAGTGAAAACATAATTTCAGATGGGTTCCAAATGGCAGAGGTCCTGAATGAGTATTTCAGCTCAGTTTTTACCACAGAAGATATCAGCTCACTTCCAGTTCCATTGACTAAATTTGAGGGCAATAAATCAGAACATTTAGGGCAGTTATTTGTAACTCCTGAAATGATAGCAAAGAAAATTAAGAAGATGAAAGATAATAAATCACCTGGAGTTGATGGGATACCACCAAAACTGCTAAAGGAAATTGTTGATCAAATTAGTACACCACTTGCAAACGAGGAAGAAGCCAGAAAATTACAGACCAGTGAGTTTAACATCAGTTGTATGTAAATTACTCGAAACATTAATTAGAGACCACATGGTGGAATTCCTCATAAAACATAAATACATCTCAACATGGATTCCTAAAAGCAAGGTCATGTCTAACCAATCTCTTATGTTTTTTAGAAAAAATTACAAAGTGGGTAGATGACGGGTCACCAGTGGATGTTGTCTACTTAGATTTTCAGAAAGCTTTTCGATAAAGTGCCACATCAAAGATTGTTACTTAAACTAAAAGTCCATGGTATAGGCAATGGTGTAATCAACTGGATAGAAAAGTGGCTTACACACAGAAGACAGAGAGTAATAGTAGATGGTAAGATTTCAAACTGGAAATCTGTTTTGAGTGGGGTACCACAGGGATCAGTGTTAGGCCCTATACTGTTTTTAATATATATAAATGATTTGGAGGATGACATATCTAGCAAAGTACTCAAATTTGCAGATGACACAAAAGTATTCAGAAAGGTTACTAATGATACAGATAAACAAAGTTTACAGGATGATCTAGAAAAATTAGTTAAATGGTCAGAAAAATGGCAAATGTTATTCAATTTTGGGAAGTGTAAATGTATACACATAGGACATGGAAATATGGACGAGGAATATAAAATGGGGGATGCTGTACTAGGTAGAACCACACAAGAAAAGGATTTAGGAGTAACATTTAATGCTGACATGAAAGTTTCAGAGCAATGTGGGATTGCTGCTTCGAAAGGAAATCAAATTCTAGGGCTAATTAGGAGAACTATCACGTATAAGGAGAAACATCTAATTGTACCCCTGTACAAAGCAATAGTTAGACCACATTTGGAATATTGTATTCAAGCATGGAGGCCATATCGTAAAAAAGACATAGATAAGCTAGAAAGAATACAACGAAGAGCAACTAAGATGATTCCAGAATTAAGAGACCTTAGTTACGAAAGTCGCTTATTACAATGTGGTTTGACAACACTAGAGACCAGGAGACTAAGAGGAGACCAAATAGAAGTGTTTAAAATAGTGAACGGTTATGAGGATGTTGATAGGAATATGTTCTTCAAACTTAAAGAAGGCAGTAGAACCAGAGGACACAAAGCAGCATTAGTTAAGGAGCAGTGTAGGTTGGACACGAGAAAGTACTCTTTCTCACAGAGGGTGATAAATGAATGGAACAAACTGCCAAATGATTGATTAATGCTAGTAGTGTGAATATGTTTAAAAATAGAATTGACAGATATCTGATAAGGGCGGGCTACACATAGATGAGAAAATTGTTGGACTCTCGATAAGCCAATGGCTTCCTTGTCCACTTGCCATCTGGAACTTGTTGTTCGAGATGGCAATCTTGTTAAATCTTGTTAAAATGGCCTACTTTGCCGCAATTCCAGCATTTTGCACCGTTACGAACGTCTAGCCGATTGTCCTTGAGTGGCGCCACTTTTCCAGAAGCAATTTCTGCACTCCTTCGGCTCTTTCAGCTGTTCGTACTCAGGCGCCTTCTCGTTGTACGACTCAAGCTCCATGGCGAGGCGCAGAGCTTCGGGCAAGCTGGTTGGTCTAGCCTGCATCAAGCGAATGCGTAGATCGTCATCGGTTAAAGCGTCTGTGAACTGCTCTTCGGCTTGCTCGCTTTGCAGGCTTGATGAAACATCCATATACACAAGACGAGACAGACGCTCTACGTCCTCCGACAGTTCAGACAAAGGCTCACCTTTGCGCCTCCGACGACTATGGAGGTTCACGCGACTCATTTCCCGCTGCCCTGTCGTTCCAAACCTGTCTCCAGAGCTGTTACGAGGGAGCAATAGCTGTGGCGCTTCGTGCTGTCCATGCCACCAAGCACATTGGCTGCTGAACCTTCCAAACTGGTGGCTAAGAAAGTAGCTTTCTCAGTTAAATTCCAGTCATTAAGCTCCGCTACCATTTCAAACTGTGCGTGGTAGCTCTCCCAAGTCGTCTTGCCGTCGGTGGACGCTGACGTTTGTGCCCACCAAGAGAAGACCGAGATATCGGTGTAGGGGTGACATCTGCAGGCACTGACGGTAGAGCGGCATGGCTGGGTGGAGTCGATCCACTCACGCCACTCTCCAGCTGGGACGCCTGCACCGCGAGCTGTGATGTCTTCTCTTCCAGCTTCCCTTGCAACTTCTCTTCCAGCTGCGACGTCTTTTCCTCCAGCTTCTGCTCGAGCTGGTCGATTTTGGCCGTCATTGCTATGTGTAATGCCTGGACAGCCTCCAGTTATTGCTGGTGTAACTGCTGTTGGTGCTGCTGCAGCTGATGTAGTTCGTCTTGTCTCTCCTGCCGCTGCTGTAGCTGCGTCTGTTGTAACATGTTGGCGAACGCCTGCATGTCAGTCATGGGTATCCGTGGGGGGGGCACATGCACATGGTGTTAAGTAGACCATCTAGTATATTTGTTCATTGGGAGTAGACATTTTGGTAAGTGTAAAGATTTTAGGTTGAAATCAGACAGCAGAATTTTTCGCACCCCTCTGGAAGTGTAAAGATTTCTGGTCGAAATCACACAGCAAATTTGTTTGCTTCCTCTGAAAAAAGCCTGCGGGCGCCTCTGATGTCAGTGCCAGTGGCTATACTATTACTGTCGTTTCTGGTAGGAACTTAAAAAAAAAATTAGACATCATGATAGAACATTGGGAATTGTTTTACATGAAAGGTGACATGTAAGGGAACCAAAAACTCTTTATTTTATAAAAGTATCTTTATTAGATCCAAAGATATTGCGATTTTAATATGGCAAAAATTCTAAAAAAATTTGTATCTCGTATACAGGCAAAATGCTCTAATTTTTATGTTTTCTTTCAATAAATGTATGATTAAAATGGCTTAACTTTTTATGTGTACATATATTTAAATAATTTTTTTCAGGAGTTGCAAGCACATTACGTAGGGTCATAAATATGCATAGTCCAGTCATGTATCATTAATAGTAACTCAGTTAATGCAATTAATATGTTAATATCGGCTAATGTGTGCGTGAAGTCAACTGACCGACACATTTTGATAAAAGGCCATAACTTCCATGATTATGTGGATATTTGTATAATTTGTTCAGGGTTTACAAACTCGTTAACCAGAGTCATAAGTACATTCATTTCATAACTCAGATGATGCAATTAATAAGTCAATATTGACTAATTAACACACAAACTCAACAGGCAATACCTATTGATAAAAGGCTATAATTTTCATGATTATGAAGACATTTGTATAATTTGTTCAGGGGTTACAAACTCATTAAACAGGGTCATAAAATATACATCATAGTCATTAGTCAAATGATGCAATTAATAAGTCAATATTGACTAATTAACGCACAAACGCTACAGGTCAACAGGCCATAACTTCAATCATTATGAAGACATTTGTATAATTTCAACACATTAAGTAGGGTCATAAATATACATTAGTCATTTAGCATTAATAACTCAATTAGTAAGTCAACATGCAATTGCTAATTAGCATGCTATCTCAACAGACCAATGCATTTAATAAAAAGCCATAACTTCCATGATTATGAAGATATTTGTATAATTTTGGCACAGCCTGGGCTTTCTTTCCCTGCTAAATAATATCTATATATATATATATATAAAGAACACCAAAATATTCTTGCATGGTGACTATGGTGAAATAATTGTTGGAGAAATATATTCTAATTGGTGTTCCATATAGTGCTAAAAAAAATTGTAGTTTTATATATATATATATATATAAATGTGCTTTGCATGCCACCTGAAGTCCCTGCACAGCTGGCCATAGACAATTATTTCAAACCTGCTGATGTTGCTGGCTGGCGAGGGCAACCATGAACAACACTCCCAACTGCCCTCGACAAAGATCTGCAAGCGTCTTCAAAACCAGCAAGATCTAGGCTGGCTGAGATTGCATAACAGAAATGAATGGAGGAACTTAAGCCAGAACATCTTGAAAGCGGCCCATGCGAAACTGTCTTCACAGTTGCACTATTTCAGTGTGTGCGTGCATGCATGCGTGCGTGCGTACGTGCATGTGCGTATGCCTAATTTTACTTAGTACAATGTAAAATTGTCTAAATGAATTTGACATTTCTTGTATTACATAGATTTGGTCTAATTATCTTGATTCTATGGGTGAATCTTGAAATTATTGTTCAGTCTTCCTGTGAAATTTCACATGTATAAATAATGTCACAAACTAACTTAGAACTGGTAGTTCTTGTTAAATAATTAAAAGTAAAATTAAGTATTTTAATTAAAAAAAACAACTATTCTAAGCATACGATAGCACTCAAATGATGAAATAATTGTAAACTAAATATCTCTTGCAGTTTTTTCAATCATTGAAAAATTACATAAGAATTTCATTATTCTAGTAACTTAGCACAGCCAGGCCCAACAAGTTTAATCAATATCAATATTTTATTTCAGACAAAAGAATACATGCAATATACTCAGTAGTACTTGATATAGAAACAAGAAAATAAAAAAGTACATAAAATATTTAAAAAAGTACCATTACTAATAATCATTAATCAAATTTGTTTTGCAAAACAAATATCAAACAGATTGTATTTGCCTATTGGCTTTGTAATGAATTAAATTTATAGAAATGTAAATAAGTCAAGATTTGGGTTAAATCGATCTCTCACTGTCCAACTAAAAGAATCAAAATCGGAAAAAATTTCACAAACTAGCGGAGCTCAAACACACCCCTACGTATTCGCGTAGCAGAAAAATATTTCGAATACGCACTCACTAAGACCTCTTAAAGAGGTGCTGAACATTTTGGATAGCATGTCGTGGATCTATTATCTGCTAAACTTAAATGGAAATACACCAATGTCTTCTAATCAATGTATTTCACCTTAATTTTGGTGCAATTTTAATCAAAAACAGACAAACATGTAAAGGTACTTATCGTTAACCAATCTGCCGCGGTAAGTCACGGAAATGGAAATGGAAACAGCCGACAATACAGGATATAAAACAAAAGGAGACCCTGGGTGCAGGGAATCGGCATGGCTAAACTGACACGTGCCTACTTCTGGCGGTGTTGATGGCTCTCCTTGCTGCGACTTCATGGAGCGGCATGTCTCTGCATTTTCACAGTTCTAAATATGCAGTCCACTCACTGAAATTCCACTTGTCACCAAATGTTGCAGGACCCCGAGCGGAATGGGGTTCGTTATCGGAATTAACCAGACAAATCGCTCCACCAACTAAAAACCGGCCATGCACCCCCAATCATCGGGTAAAAGATCAAGGAACCCGGTATACAAAAATATACCATGTTAAAACGTTGCCACTAATATAACGATTTCTGTTACATACCATTAACTTTGTCTTAACAAGATCTTTAAGGAAATGTGTACTTCTCCTATAGTCATGTGCCAATGAAGGGTCCACGTCCCTTTAAAGCGTAAAAAACCTAACTTATTTTGTTTGCTAGAACAAAATAAGGCCAGGAACAAGGCCTCTACCCCTTAGTGACATATGATGGTGTAAAGTGTACTGCATTATATAAATAGTTCTGGAAATGTAGACTTGTTTTTGGTGCACAAAAGAATATTTTATTTATTCATTCTTCGTTCCCTCCCTGTGTATCATGGGCGTCTGCAGGGGGGCACTTGCCCTTCAGATCTGGAATTTTTTTGGACGTATATTCGTAAGCTCAAAGTATATGTTAACTTTACATCTTATATATATTTCTTTCTTGTCCCTCCCTGGAAAAACTCCTGCGGATGCCCCTGCTGTGTATGAACAGTCATCGTGTCCTATTATGGCAATGGATCTGGTAGTTTACCTACTAACTTACACACTGTAGATACAAGAATGCATTTTGAGTAGTCTTGCACCCAATGCACCACACTCAAGCCATACATTGATTCTTAAAATGCTATTGGCAGTAACCTTCAACAGACACATCCATGATTGCCACAATGGGTCACAGAACAATCAACTACATGATGCATGTAAGATAATATTTTTAATAATCCCAAAACCAGGAATTTTTTTAATGCAATTGAACATGAGTATTCACTCAGCAGGCGCTGTATTCAAAATAAGTTATTAGTATGCGTAATATAAAAAAATATTAATACATTTATAAGCCGGTTGCATCTACTTCTTCCATAAGCTGTTTTGCAATTACTACGACAAACATATCAGAAATCATTTCAACACAAGTATCATAGGATGCAACTGGAAGATGTTTCACAATGCATAACATTTTGTATAAGGAAGATGTAGCCTACAGTTTCCTAATAATAATTTCCATTTCATAGCCATGTTTAGCACCAGTATTAAACTGTTCACATATAACAACTACATTTTCCTTTTACATAAAAAAATGCTTTCAACCATCTTCAAATACAATATATGATTTTGCTTTCAAGATCAATTTAACACTTTTGCAGTATATACGACATAATTATGCACAATTTAAATACATTTCTTTCCTGCACAAAAGTTATGCTAATAAATCCAAACACACACAGGTAAACTTGTACTCAACATTTTGTTGTCATAAATAAACAATCGATGGCTGCAATACATAAACTTACTACAATTACATACTACACACCCCTGGACAAGTTTTAGCACCATTTAATTCACACAAAGCATACTACGTAATATATAGTATAGTATATTTTTCGTGGAAATCACACTATATTTTCCACATCGTGAGTGAAGTGAGATGTGCTGTATCATTGTCCAGTTAGAAAAGTTTTGAAATAGTCCAAGTGGTGAAATGCTGTTGGACTATTTCAAAATGTAGAGAAACTATCGCTGCATTACAGACTGTATAACTAACCCTTGGTAGTACTTGTGAAAAATGTCAGATCCACAGGTTATTATTGCAACATTCTAGCAACATCCTTTTTTCGTTAATGTGTGACGTTCATATATTACTCTAAACAAACTACCGGTAACTGCCTCTATGATTGCCACATTGAAGAGTAACAGTATCAGGCAATCAACAAAACTAACAACAATGTTATTCTATGCATAGCTGCTTCTAGGAATGCTGCAGCTACCAGCTAACTTGTTGCCAACTTTGGTATGGTATTATGAAATTGTAAAAAACCCATTCAAGATACACGATATGATTTACAGATTACTGACTAATGTAAACAATATAGCATGGCTGGATAAACTGTCCGTGATAATGCCAGTGTAATCAGCCAACCTATTCCTCAGGGTTCTGGGAGCAGCCTCTCGAGAATTCCTGGCCTCGTTCGTGGAACCATTTGTTGCAAACTGAAACAACAAGACATCTATGTTGAAACATTTCTCTTTACATATCCAAAAGGTTTATTTACCTCTGTAGAAATTTTCGCTGTCTTTTCAAGATGGCTATGTCAGTACTAATGATGTCCTGGTAGAATGATGTCATCATATTATATGTGCGGACGTTCGTAATTTCCTTCATCTTGGCTGATCGCTGCCTTTGTCTTATACGTACACGATGACGTCATCTGATCAGGACATCATTAGTATGGAGGTAAATAAATCTTTTGGGTATGTAAAAAGAAATGTTTCAACATGAAAACAAACTATCCTGAGAAATGTTAAATATTTTAAGACATCTACTTGAACAGCAGAAAGACACTGAGGACCGTCACCACTGTTACTGATGTTGCCTTCACTGGTAAAGATAAATATTCTATGTAGGTTATTGATTTCGCCCACTGCATATCACGTTTGTTGATGTTCAGATCTTTAGTCTGTAAATAACTTAAGTAACATGAGCAATTGGTTTATTAACAGTGCGAACCTTTGCTAGAATTTTCTTTGATTGTTATATTGAGTGTAAACGGCCTTGTTATTCTATAACTGAGGCAGACTTTTTTCTCATTTTGCCCTGCCAAATTTTGGTTCGGTCAAGCAAAAACTATTTTAATAGTTTCTGATTATTTCGTCAAAACTAAATAATAAATTTGCCCAAGAGCTAGCATGTCATAGTCGATACTAGGGTATGTTCAGAGGAAAGGTTACAGCTTCAATCCTAGTTTCCTTGGTGCAAGAGGTTCCGACTGTACATTCCCCTGGATGTGAGGCCACTCCATTGGTCAAACCTCCAGTGTCAGGCACTCAATGGTACAGTTCAGTGAACTGGAGCAACTTGGAGTGAACGACATAGCCCAGCAGAAGGATTCAAACCTTGTTCTCTCAATCAAGAGTCTGATGCTCCGTCCACTGCACTATCACCCCACACTGTGGCGATGTCCTTAGTCTACCCAGCATGCTTGTATATGCTACTCACCCCACTTCTGTCCCACGAGTACAGGGCAGGCTGCATGCCTTGTCTTCATGTCGCCTTCACCATTGCGCCTCAGATTATACCAAATAGCACATGCCCCCTATAACATACATAAATCAGAAATGAGCAATGTAAAGTTGACAGGGTTGGGTAATTTGTAAATAATTACAATTAGTGTCATTTGTGTTTTAGAAAATTGGCTGCAAGACTGCATGAATTCACCTAAACCCTGTCTAAAAATTAGCAGTAATGGTACATATAATCTTCTTTTATAAAACAATGTAGTTGTACTTACCCTACGAGTAGCATTGGAATTTATTTTTTGAAGCTGTACTGTAATTGATTTGTTGAAGCTATGTAATTGTAATTGATTTGTTGAAGCGATGTAATTGTAACTGATTTGTTGAAGCGATGTAACTGATTTGTTGAAACAATGTAATTGTAATTGACTTTATTGAAGCGATGTAATTGTAACTGATTCGTTGAAGTGATGTAATGTTGATGTGTTGAAGCATTGTAATTGTAATTGATGTGTTGAAATGGTGTAATTATAATTGATGTGTTGAAACAATGTAATTGATTTGTTGCAGCAATGTAATTGTAACTGATGTGTTGAAGCGATGTAATTGATTTGTTGAAGCTATGTGATTGTAATTGATGTGTTGAAGCAATGTAATTGTAATTGATATGTTGAAGCGATGTAATTGGTGTGTTGAAGCGATGTAATCATAATTGATGCATTGAAGCGATGCAATTGTAATTGATTTTTTAAGTGTTGCAATTTTATGAGGATGTGTAATTGTAATTGACAATTGTAACTGAATCCTGAGTTGCTATGTTTCTAAGTGGCGAGAAAAGTGTTCAAGCAATGACAAAACATGAGTGTGGATGCACTCTAGGAAGATATCAAGGAAGAGATGGTGTGTCTTGACAATAACCAGCAGGGTCAGTTAGTACGCTTTGCTGAATTGTCAATACTTGGTTTTATTACCATAAATACACAATAAAATGTTCTCTGCAATATTCTCTAAATAGTTCACTTACTGAGCAAGCACATGAGTATGCAGACTGTGACTGCACTGTGTGATTTACCTTTTCCGCAGTGAGCCTGACACCAATGTTGGTGAAGACTGTGCCACCGCCAGCTGGTATGTCGGTCATCTACAATCAGGGTTGGGCAATGTTCAGACTCGCCTCAGATATAAACATAACTGATGACAGTGAATTTTAGCTGAAAACAACTGAAATTACCTACATATTTGACAATATACACAGCCACATGCAACATTATTTGACAATATACAACATTATTTGACAATATACACAGCCACATGCAACAACGGGATGAGGCAAGTGAGGTGTATTGTTAAACAGATTCACAAGGTCTGTACATGCATACATTAAATCTAAAAAAATTAATTTTATTGATACATAATCAAAAATGTTTCTTATTTTTAATGAGATGCTTGTCTGGCAGTCTAATATACAAGAACAAATTCTTGGTTGTGTATCAATAAAAATATATGAACACGCTTTGCATAATGCTGTCATTTTCACTTTAATACTCACCATGAATAATCAGTGTGCTGAGTAACACTTGTTGCTTTCAATAATACCCCAACAACAAAATGACACTGTACAATATTTGGTGTATTTTTCTGGATATTATTGGATATGTATGCTGAGTTTAATCAACTTATTTGTCAGGTACAGCGATACAGCTTTACAGTAATATACATACATATTTACTTAATTCAATTCATTCAACGTGACTGTAAAACAAGATTATTATCATTTTGTTTATTATTTAACCAAATTTATTCAATTAAAACTTACCTCTGTGTCAGTTAACAGAGAATCACACAACATTTACAACAGTTTTTACTTATTAAGAATAACTTCTTATCTGTGAACTGAAATCTACTTTAAAACACACTTTATCAAATTTCACTGGATATTAAAAATGCTATAATTTGGTAGAAACGGCAACAACCTGTTTGTTTCTTGGGAATTTTAAACATACATAATACATGTTTTAAAGAATGTAATTTCAAATTCTGATTTATCAATACATGGCTTTAAATGATTTTATAGACAAATAATGTTATGTATGCTCATTTAAAGTAGTTAGTTCTACATTTAACCATTTATTACTAATATTAATCATCAAGTGTATACGCGCATTGCAGCAATCCTCAGTAGCCAAAGCAGCAGGCGTGGAATCAGTTAAATACCTGACAACATTCAGTGGAATATCTGAGTGCAGACAAAAGATCAGCTGATGCTGGATTCTGAATAGTACTTTCCACCTACGTTTTTTGGCACACTGTGTATTTATCAAAAGTCTGAACTTCAGACAAAACAAGCAGTGACCACGTAGAGAAGTTGTTTTGTCTGAAGCAAATTAGCCAAAGTAGCCGGAAGGTGCTATTCGTTTATGTTGATGCTGCATATAGGAAAGCAACATTTGTTGAGACAAGCAGGCCTTGTGTTGTGTGTCATGAGCTTTGCTGGCAGACCAAAAGCAAGTGATCTAAAGACAATTTGGTTCAGGACTGACTTCAGATTAACTGCAGTTCCATTGTTATCCGTGTACATGTACCCTGAGCAGATTCAACAGTTCCATTGTTATCCGTGTACCCTGAGCGGATTCAACAGAACAACTCATTTATCTGGTTCAGATACAATTACTAACCAACTATACGCATGCCAGGTTGAGGATTTACTATTATGCATGCAACACCAATACTTACACGGAGTACGACACGCAAGAGTGGCACGACACGCAAGAAATTTGTACAGCATACAAGAGAGTCACATGACACGCTATACGAGAGACTGACACAACATACACAACACCCTAGTACAAGACCTGCAGTGACCACACACATTAACTATCAACAGGTTTGTGCAACAGTGAACTGGTATATACCAATGACACTAAAACAACACATGTATAGAAATTGACACTACAATAACACAAAACTGTAGAACAGAGTCGCACAAGTTGTACCCTCAGTTTGTAACTACATTAGTAGCGGACTGTGAAGTGTGCTGGATGACAGTGTTGTTAGAGGACAGCAACCGTTGGAATCCTGGCACGTTACACTAATGATTCTGCATGTATATTGCACAAAAAGCAGTCAGTCAGTGACGTGGATCAAAAGTGGCACAACGAGCAGCATCTGCATTACAATTAGCACAATTCATGAGCCTGCATTCTTGAAATGGTTGCAATATTTTTATTCAAATTTTTCCAGTAAGTTCTGTAATGCATAACTACAGAAGACTTACGAAAAAATTTTATTGAAGCGTGTAACTTCCAAGACTGCAGGCTCTGAGATGTATTAAAAAAAATTCACAAAACACATATAATTAATTACTGTGAAAAAATATCTGCCAAGACGTGTGATCATCCGAATTTTTGGAAGAATCGTGCAGAAACGGAAAATGCAAGCAAACAGATGTAAAATTCCACGGCAGCTTTATGGCCAGACTCAAATTCTAAATCAAAATTCCATAACCAATAGGTGTCAACATCGGCTCATGGAAAAAGGGGCATGTGCTCATGGAAAAAGGGGAATGTGCTCATGGAAAAAGGGGAATGTGCTCATGGAAAAGCAGGAAATATCTTCCTCCATTCAACTTTTGTAATTTTTAGCGAGTTTTGTTTTTATTGTGAGCCATTTTTATTTGCGATTCACGTTCACTGTGAATGTATGCAGGAGAAAACATGAAATCAATCGAGACCAGATATATAACAAATGCCTAAAACAGCCTTGTGCAACAAATAGATCAATTTTACCATATTTTTTTAAGTGGGACATTTCTTTAAGGACAAAAAGTGGTATTTTCCGCCCGAAAGCAGTAGTGGCGACACCAATGATAACCAAAACATTAGTTGAACGAAGAATGTCTGAATTCCAACGGCTGCAGGCAGAGAGAGTTCAAAACTTACCTCTGACTTACACATGGCCGACTATAGTCTAGCAACACTTACATAGATCATGACAGTGGCAATCCGGTTCCCGATTGTCACGCCAAATGAAACTTTCTCGTCGCTCTGCATTGTGGGTAAGGCACGAACGATGAGATTATGCAACATGATAGGACCCCGGGTTTACCACAACTAGGACCGGTCAATGGGACCGGGTCCTTGTACGGTCCCTAGAGTGTCAGACTTACGTAATATATAACTGTGGCAACACGATTTCCGCGCCATTCCTCAAAGGTGCCTCGCTCAGTTTTCTGAAGAATGATACACTTAAACATGACTAAATCTTGGTGTAGTAGAAATTGAAATTCAGGGGGCAGGGGTGTGTAGAGTTCAACTTCAGCACAATAATGACAGCCAACAGCTGGCTGGTAAGGCAGTCCCTGGAATATTTTGGATACAACCGCTTGTGTTTTTGCGAGAACGTTAACAGATAAATTTAAGGTTGGAAAGGATGAATTTATAGATTGTGGGGAACTGTGACGTGGATCAAAATTACAGGAGAAACCCAACTTCCCCATAACTCAAAATGTTATTGTCCTTCACAAAGCTCAAAGTTTACAAAATAAAAAATTACAAATGTTTTCATCTAGAGTTATAACGCGCCATATTTTAAATTAATATCGTCTAGAGTTCCTACATTTTCAAAATAAAAATTTAGCCACCATAAATAGGACAATGTATACTTACCCTTGCAAAGTCATAATGAGGTTCATAATGTCCACCAATACCGTAGTTCAACACCTGAGGAACATAAAATTTTATATACCACATTAAAATTTATAATAAAAAATTACCTTGACTGACTTCATCAATAACATCAAAAGCCATGCAATCTTCTGATGTCTACTAATTTGGTGTTATTTCACATTGCAATCCACCACTTTGTGCCGTTTTTGAGGATTTCTACAGCCATTGCTTTTTGAAGCAATGTAATTGTAATAAAGTTTTTGATGCTGTGTAATTGACAACTGTAATTGACTGAAGAATGAAGAGAGAGAAGACCACCCACCTGGAGTTCCTCGACTGTGTTCAGTGTGAGGTTACTGAGGGCGGCAGACTTGAGACTGATGCTCCTGATGAGCGGATCCTCCTCATCCTTCAGCCATGCACTGTCACATGGCAATGTGTCACATTACACAGACGTCCAGAGAAAACACACCCTATGACTGCACAGTGCCAGGTTTCTTATGCTGACCATAGACATCACAAATAGACATCACAAATGTTTCCACAGTTCTCAGATTTAAAGATTTCTAGTCATTTCTTATCTGTATTTTCATATTCCATAAACAAAACATTGTGATGGAAAATCTGAGATGACAAAACCAATTATCTGTTTTCATGAAATTCCAAGGCCTTACTAGACTATTCAATGGCTTTCAATGGCCATAAGAATACTTGTTAACATTCTATAAGAGAACACCATTAAATTATACAAATGTCAACATTCACAATGAATGTTTGAAAAATTAGTTTAGAACAAAACGATTAGAGTTTGATGATGAAACATGCTGACAGTAAAATATGCTAAGAGATGCATATAATTATTTGGTTTCAGGTTTAATGGAGACATACAACAGCAGGTTGTCAGTAAGCCAGACGCAAGGCCATGCAGCTAACACAGGAAGACACCACAACATTGACAAAGGATGATCTAGGGTTAATGTACAAGAAATGGTGATAGATATCATGCAAATAAAGACCCAAGGCTTGTCTGTGTACACTGTACTTACCACACAGTCGTGGTTGAATACAGTAAAAATTACTGAATATTTTTAATGGTGATACCCAGTTAAAATAATCTTCTTATTCACTGCCTAAGTGAACTTGGGCAATTCCTTTGCTGAAAACTCACATAATGTGACAATTTACAATTTAACTGTGACTTCTTCAAAATCCTACTTTTATACATCTTTCCCCAGGCATAAACTGTCAATATAGCAATTACTGTCAAAGATATAACCCATCTAATCCTCAATAATTTACTCTACCTTCAGGGTCAACAAAACATCAAATAATAAATAATGAGAACATTTAAGCATGAAGAGCCAAATTGTTTTTGTCCAGTCATGAAAAGGTCTGCTTGTTGCTTTTGTTCAACACAAAAATGCTTTTTATGCTATTGCTAGCTATAACAATGGCACAGATTTTATACATGTGGCCTACTACATTATGCATGGTGTTGGGACAACCTGGTAGTTTGGATATGTAGCTGCAAGTGACAACTCAAACAGCAACAGAAACATGGGAAACAAATCAGGTGTGTCCTTAGCAGACATGAGAGAGTGTGCAGAGCATTATAAGCTACCTGTGCCTCGTCAGTGCGAGACAGACTCCAGACGTACTTGTCTGTCAGGAAACCAACAACACAAATAACTGCAACGTTAACCAGTGCGGCATTCTTCCTTAGAACCTGAAGATAAGTGCAGCACATCAATGCAAAAACATTGCCACCACCGGTGCCACCACCACCACCACCACCAACACAGCGCCATCAGCAGACTGCCAACCCAACCATTATATAATCAGGATCCAGCCCCAACCACCTATATTCAACACCCCAAGATCTCACAATTACATAATCACCACTGCATAACCAAGTCTCTACATGATCAAAACGCCCAACCCCACATGATGCAGAGTGAACACTTCCACTGCAAGTACACTTTATCTTTCTATAAACCTTGCAATTCTAAGAGTACAATTGTTGCAACTGTTTTCTCATTAGTCAGCCAGTCCCACTATTTTTCACCATAACCTGCATATGATTTCAAAAAAGTTGAAAACCCCATTAAATTAACAAATCTTGTATGAAGTGGACAGTCAATAAGGGACTGACAGAAGAGAGACCTCAACACGTATTCTTCACAAGGACATTTTGTGCCACACAGGTCAAACACTAAAAGGTATCCAAACAATATAACGTTTCTGCTACAAAAATACTTTCATTGACTCAGCCCCAACACGTGAAAGATAGCCTGCCTCTGCTAACAACAGTCAGTATTTACAATAAATCATACAGGAATACAAAACTATGACCTCAGAATTTCTCTAACACCGACAGGTTAAAAATTCCACAGCAAACACGACATGGTCTTATGGAAGAACCTAATAGACATACAAATCTCTCCTGCCTACCCGGACCTTGCCCACCCTGACAGAGACGACGTGGTGGTGGCCAACATGTTGCGTACACGCTATCACGTGTGCGCTTACCTCTTACTGGTTCTATAGTTTTGAACATTGGTGGGACCCATGGTAGGGTCGTCCTTCTTTTCGGTGAACACGGTCGACCTTGAAAGCTGAGAAAAACAACACACATCAAACATTGCTGCTGCGTCTGATGTACAGGTGGCATGCAGAGTCGTTTTCGGCCACACAAGGGGGCTCCATTACCGGAAAGGTCCCCTGGTGGAGTGGACTGCAACTAAATGTTCCCACCAGGCTGTTCCCAACCTAAAGAGGGTAGTAAAGAGTTGCAGAAGCTGAGAGCAATGGTGTAAGGAAGAGATCATCTGATGATGAAGGGACATGTCAATGTCACTTAAGACAATTACATGGCAAGGGACAGACAGACAGACGGAAGGCCGAGTCTGGCTCACAGGGAGGAAACATTGACATTGCAGGCCAATTTTCCGGCACCTCAATCTTCACCCACGCACCACAGATGCACATGAAACATACGCTTACAAAAACAGACAGATAGGACCATTTAATTTCATCACTTTCGATTTGCAAATGGAAAGGGGGTTGCCCAAAGACAACTTGACAAAAAACGTAGAAAAAGAAGAATGGGGTAGAAGTCATGGAATGAAGCCAAACAGGTGACCAAAGACACAGTGAGCTGGAGAAAGTGTGCACTGCACCAAAGAGGACAGGCAAGGTAATTTCATCACACAAATTCCTAGCCCCACATTTTCACTCAGATACCATTGCCGACAGGAATGGGTAGCGCCTCGATCCTGCAACCTGCAGTACACACTGGGGGCAATACAACTCCTGCCATGTCGAATCTGGTTCTACAAAGTTTAGTACACCATACAGGAAAGAGTGTCAGTCATAGACCAGCATCCTGTTATAATCATGAAGCACTTTCCATGCACAAGTCATGTTAGTTAGAGTTAGAAAGCAGGCATTAATATGATGCACCAATGACCTACAAACCCCAAAAGACAGCTTTTGACTGCTCATGTAACTGGACGCAATGGTTTATCCTCCTGTATCCACAAATACATGGTAGCATTGCATGTCAACATAGCATTATAGTGGCAATTCCATCTTCAAGCATTCTGCTAAGATAGGATGAACATTTCTTGCACAGCTCAAAGGCCATGCAACGCACACAAGGACCAACAATTACAAGAGCATTCCAAGCCGTCTGGCATCTGTAGTACACAACATCTATGACAGTGACTGGCTGCATCATCAGAAACAAGTAGAAAAAAAGAGACTATCAATCAGATGTTTTTTACAACAGAAAAACACATTTCTGAAGATAGCTATTTCAGCATGGGACCCTTTGTTTGATGTAATGTAAAAATTGCCATATGTGACATTTGTATTTTGGCAGATTTGTATAAAAAAATGCCTTACCTTTGATGAATGTCGAGACCACAAGTCATGCTAACTACACTTACGTACACTTACGTACACTTACGTACATTTACGTACACTTACACACATACACAGACAGTCAATGAGTTAGTAAGTCGGGACGTGCAGAGAACCTTAGAAACCAAATGTTACCTTTTGCTAACACGGTAATTGGCAGTTTCTAGCTTGCCAGTCTGCGGATTTTGAACAGTGGCTCGATTAAGCTGCAAAGCGAAAGTGAAACTGAACGATGAACGTTGACTGATGACTGGTGTAGGGCTTGGGACCAGAACACACCAGTTAGAGTTAGCTAGCGAACATACCGGCACCACAGAGTCAGAGATGTCCACACTTTCTCAGAACTCACATCAACCTTCAGTAGTGCTTAGTGTAAGAGTGTATGGCAAGGTATGTTTTGGTAGTTTACATGTTACTTGGAATAGTGAATATAATGAAATGTCATGACATCTTAATAAAAAGTTATGGGCATTACAGTTACCTTTTCAAATAAAGTACAAACAAAAGTAATATTAATCCCGCAGAGTTAAGTAGTGAAGGGTGTGTGGTGTGGAGCGTGTTTTACAGTTCACATATTACAGGAATGGTGAATATAATTAAGCAGTTACCTTTTCAAATAAAGCACAAAAGTAATGTTAATGTTGATTATGTTATACTGTGAGAACATGGGACATTGAAATTGTTGTTTTTAATTTTGACAATTATAAACAACCACTGAACATTTTTTATTATGTGTGTATGTCTCTTAGGCAACTGATAGACTGATAGTTTCTGTATGCAACATGTCTCATGTCTGTTGTGCCATATTAAGATCCTTATAATTACAGTACCACCACCAGGCTTAAACCAGCAGAAATCTGAAAAACCACACCATCAGAAATAAAACCATTGGATGTTACTGCCGCAGTGTACCTTTCAGATCTGAACAAATATTGTACAGATACAAAACACACAGTAAAACCCTAGGAACAAAGACAATTACATTATATCAATAGTAGTCCTAATGTAACACATACAGTATATTAATTTAAATAAATGTCGGCTGCAAAATGTGACCACTGTGGCGTCACCAATCTGGAAAACTATAAACATTTAAAAGTACTTATTCAGAGAGTGCAGGGGATCTGATAATTAGTACACTTTGCACGAAAACCAAGGTTACACACAAAAATATTCAAATAACCCCACCCCTGCATGACACAGGTACACCTACAGTCATGTCTTGGTTACCCCTTCTTCAATAATCCGTTCTTTCAGTAAATTGCATCTTTTGAATGGGAATGATCTCAATACACTATAAACTGCATTTTTAATCCGTTTTTTCATGATTTCGTTTTGGCACACTGTTTTGGCCGGAAGAAACTGTAATACGATTCACTTAACCAGTTTGTTTTATTTATATCACTCAAAGCTTCATGTAATAAGCAATAAAATAATAAAGTAGACATTTTATGATGCATTACATGTGTATTACTGATAATTATAGCATGGGCGAAAATAGGGTGTTTCACTAATCTGCACGATCTGTTTATCAAGCCAAAAATATTGGGAACCAAAGTATGCAGATAAACGAGACATGACTGTAATTAAAACGCTATGGAGCCCACCCTGAAAATTACACTTATAATTATATGCAAATGAAGAAAGGCGCTGTACAGGGGTACTCACTCGAGGTTTCGCCAATTCTTTCACTTTCGCTATCTCAGCGTCTGTGATGAGGTTGTGGTAGATGACAATCCTGGGGTCAAGATACATGACCTCCTCTCTCAGGGGGTTGATGTAGAACATGGGGTGATGACGTCTGTACTGACACGTCAACTTGTGTGCATGCTCATAGACCTGCAGGGTGCCAACAGATAGAAGGTAGGTCACATTAGCAGCCATTGTCAAATGAAACAGGGTCAATAAAGGTTTTCATTAGAAGAATTATACATGAATAGACATTGTCATTTTACCACAACTATAAAAGTTAACGTTACAGCAACCACCAGGGAGGGGGGTTAAATAGAAAATTTCTATTCATTTATTCTGATGAACATTTTTCACAAAGAATTATACATTTTTCACAGCCTGATATTTGTTCTGTTCTAATGTATGTACATAAGTTATCTTGAGAATTTTCCAGGACTTAGTGTCCACCAATAATTTGACACCAAACAAATCTCCAGGGTGCAATGAACTGGTTTAAAATGTTATGGGCACTGTACCGAGTGTGTGCGTGTATTATACAGAGTGGCATTCCGAGAACACTCGAGGCCATATTGAGAGTATATTACAACGGTTCATCTATATATGTTAAACCACAGAGAAACGTGTTAACAATTGAGAAGTTAGAAAAAAAACTGTAAGAAACGAAAACAAATTTTCAATCTTTAAACAAGAAAAGAAAACAAATATTGAGCCACGGCATGCTGCAACTCACGTGTGTCTCCTCTCCTCGACACAGAGCCTCATAGGCTGAGAAGTCAGATGACCGTCGGTACTCGTCCAACTGTCGCTTGTTCTTGAACACGTCTGTTTCGACCTCACCAGTGTCGCCACCTGCCGACTCATGCTTCTTCTTCTCTTCCTCCGCGATCATCTCCTCATAATACTTCTTGTTGTTCTTAGCACGCATGTGAATCGGATCTGAAATCAGATGGGTCTGCCTACTTCAACTTCACCAGTGTGGACCAGACATTCGTAACTGAAATGTTTGCATACATGAATCTGTTTGCTTTCAGAATGGCTTCAAGAATGAAACAGGCAGACCTAGCTGGCCATTTAATTTCCTCATTTCGAAAGTTAACAAATCAACTATTTTTGTAAAGTATACACATGTTCTCTCTCACTTTACCACTTTACCACTCTCCCCGGTCAGCCCTCAAATACTCAAGGAGATGTTTGACGATTACCACAGTGTCCTATGCACCAGCGGTGTACTTTTATCTTGATTTATTTATTCAATATAAAAATGTGACAAAAGTACATTGAACTATAAGTACATTGAACTATAAGGATGACACAAGAAAGTACATTGAACTATAAGGATGACACAAGAAAGTGCAAGTACTTATATCCTTTGTGTTCCTTAGACACGGCACAGATATACATAGATTATGACAAGAGTAACAGAAACTAAAACAATAATAAGTATATAAAATAAATAAAATGTTTAAATATACAAAAGTATCACCAAAAGATAATAATAATGGTATTTATACAGAAGCTTTACCTAAGTCATAAAGATATTTAAATACGTGTATGTACTATTTAACTAAAATAGTAAAAAAAGTACCACAGACAGTGACAAAAGACATTAATAAAATGACATTCATAAAGAAGTACCTGATCATTAAGATATTAAATAGAAACCATTTGACTAAAACAAAGTACAAAAGAATGACATATGTAAATTAATAGTAGATAAAAAATCTAGCCTTCTGGTTACCACGCATATAGAAAGTCAAATACAGAGCAATGAGCACATAGTATTCCTATTATGCTAATATAGCAACTACAAAGCCAAGTTACTGTAAAATGACGAATGCTTTTCTCCTAACAGTTACTCTGAATTGTCAGTACAAATGTTAACAGTCTACATTATCAACAGCATAAAGCCAGATGATCTGCGAACCCTCATAATTTTTCACATTGTCAGTTCGTCTGCCACCAATGGCAGTGTTGCCATAATGGCTGCAAGAACGTTAGTACAATGCCAAATAACATGAACGTTTAACACACATCATCAACAAGCTTACAGCACAATGATTTAAAGCAGATATTAGTATTTTCAGTGATGCAACATTTACTTTCAACGGCTGCCTTTGACATCAGCAAAGTACAACTAGCTGCATATAATCTGGTTCTCTGTTTATCCCTTACGAGTCACTGGTAAGAGGTCCTTCTAGATGTTACTCAACTTCAAAAAAAAATGTAAAAATTCAAAGGGAAAGGCGTGATAGCACGTGTAACACTGGCATGCTTGTATGGTCTTGAGACAGATGTACTGACAGAGCATGTGTAACACCGGCATGCCTGTGTGGTCTTGAGACAGTGGCACTGACAGAGCGTGTGTAACACTGGCATGCCTGTGTAGTCTTGAGACAGTGGCACTGACAGAGCGTGTGTAACACCGGCATGCCTGTGTGGTCTTGAGACAGTGGCACTGACAGAGCGTGTGTAACACCGGCATGCCTGTGTGGTCTTGAGACAGTGGCACTGACAGAGCGTGTGTAACACCGGCATGCCTGTGTGGTCTTGAGACAGTGGCACTGACAGAGCGTGTGTAACACCGGCATGCCTGTGTGGTCTTGAGACAGTGGCACTGACAGAGCGTGTGTAACACCGGCATGCATGTGTGGTCTTGAGACAGTGGCACTGACAGAGCGTGTGTAACACTGGCATGCATGTGTGGTCTTGAGACAGTGGCACTGACAGAGCGTGTGTAACACCGGCATGCCTGTGTGGTCTTGAGACAGTGGCACTGACAGAGCGTGTGTAACACCGGCATGCCTGTGTGGTCTTGAGACAGTGGCACTGACAGAGCGTGTGTAACACCGGCATGCCTGTGTGGTCTTGAGACAGTGGCACTGACAGAGCGTGTGTAACACCGGCATGCCTGTGTGGTCTTGAGACAGTGGCACTGACAGAGCGTGTGTAACACCGGCATGCCTGTGTGGTCTTGAGACAGTGGCACTGACAGAGCGTGTGTAACACCGGCATGCCTGTGTGGTCTTGAGACAGTGGCACTGACAGAGCGTGTGTAACACCGGCATGCCTGTGTGGTCTTGAGACAGTGGCACTGACAGAGCGTGTGTAACACCGGCATGCCTGTGTGGTCTTGAGACAGTGGCACTGACAGAGCGTGTGTAACACCGGCATGCCTGTGTGGTCTTGAGACAGTGGCACTGACAGAGCGTGTGTAACACTGGCATGCATGTGTGGTCTTGAGACAGTGGCACTGACAGAGCGTGTGTAACACTGGCA
The DNA here is from genome assembly GCA_963662155.1 of Lamellibrachia columna. Taxonomy (NCBI): domain Eukaryota; kingdom Metazoa; phylum Annelida; class Polychaeta; order Sabellida; family Siboglinidae; genus Lamellibrachia; species Lamellibrachia columna. The sequence continues at coordinate 54,373,544 of OY759266.1, forward strand.
TGCCTGTGTGGTCTTGAGACAGTGGCACTGACAGAGCGTGTGTAACACCGGCATGCCTGTGTGGTCTTGAGACAGTGGCACTGACAGAGCGTGTGTAACACTGGCATGTCTGTGTGGTCTTGAGACAGTGGCACTGACAGAGCGTGTGTAACACTGGCATGCATGTGTGGTCTTGAGACAGTGGCACTGACAGAGCGTGTGTAACACCGGCATGCATGTGTGGTCTTGAGACAGTGGCACTGACAGAGCGTGTGTAACACCGGCATGCCTGTGTGGTCTTGAGACAGTGGCACTGACAGAGCGTGTGTAACACCGGCATGCCTGTGTGGTCTTGAGACAGTGGCACTGACAGAGCGTGTGTAACACCGGCATGCCTGTGTGGTCTTGAGACAGTGGCACTGACAGAGCGTGTGTAACACTGGCATGCCTGTGTGGTCTTGAGACAGTGGCACTGACAGAGCGTGTGTAACACTGGCATGCCTGTGTGGTCTTGAGACAGTGGCACTGACAGAGCGTGTGTAACACTGGCATGCCTGTGTGGTCTTGAGACAGTGGCACTGACAGAGTGTGTGTAACACTGGCATGCCTGTGTGGTCTTGAGACAGTGGCACTGACAGAGCGTGTGTAACACTGGCATGCCTGTGTGGTCTTGAGACAGTGGCACTGACAGAGCGTGTGTAACACCGGCATGCCTGTGTGGTCTTGAGACAGTGGCACTGACAGAGCGTGTGTAACACCGGCATGCCTGTGTGGTCTTGAGACAGTGGCACTGACAGAGCGTGTGTAACACCGGCATGCCTGTGTGGTCTCGAGACAGTGGCACTGACAGAGCGTGTGTAACACCGGCATGCCTGTGTGGTCTCGAGACAGTGGCACTGACAGAGCGTGTGTAACACCGGCATGCCTGTGTGGTCTCGAGACAGTGGCACTGACAGAGCGTGTGTAACACCGGCATGCCTGTGTGGTCTTGAGACAGTGGCACTGACAGAGCGTGTGTAACACCGGCATGCCTGTGTGGTCTTGAGACAGTGGCACTGACAGAGCGTGTGTAACACCGGCATGCCTGTGTGGTCTCGAGACAGTGGCACTGACAGAGCGTGTGTAACACTGGCATGCCTGTGTGGTCTTGAGACAGTGGCACTGACAGAGCGTGTGTAACACCGGCATGCCTGTGTGGTCTTGAGACAGTGGCACTGACAGAGCGTGTGTAACACTGGCATGCCTGTGTGGTCTTGAGACAGTGGCACTGACAGAGCGTGTGTAACACTGGCATGCCTGTGTGGTCTCGAGACAGTGGCACTGACAGAGCGTGTGTAACACTGGCATGCCTGTGTGGTCTCGAGACAGTGGCACTGACAGAGCGTGTGTAACACTGGCATGCCTGTGTGGTCTCGAGACAGTGGCACTGACAGAGCGTGTGTAACACTGGCATGCCTGTGTGGTCTTGAGACAGTGGCACTGACAGAGCGTGTGTAACACTGGCATGCCTGTGTGGTCTTGAGACAGTGACATAGAAACAACAACAGAAGCTGCAAGTTTGTAAGAACAGCTGGGTCACTTAACTGAAAGACCTGAGGGAAGAGATTGGGATGCAGTCAGCCTAACGGGAAGAACTGCAAAAAGCCGGATAATGTGGGCAGGTCAGTTGATGTGGATGGAGGAGGGCTGACTACCAAAGGGAGCAGAGCTGGGAAAACAGCTAGACCACAGGAAAAGGGGAAAACGACAATTAAAATGGGAAGACTGAGTTAAGTAGGTTGTGGGAAAGGTGGAGGAGGAGAAAATGCGGAGGGGAAAGGCTGCCGACAGGGAGACATGGAAAAGGACAACCAAAGCAGTGAAAGAGTACAAGCACCCGCCGGCCTCACCCTTTTAGAAAGGGAACCACGAGGAAGGCCAGAGCAGTACACAGGCCTAAGTGCTCAATTTGACTGGTCAGACGATTCCCAATTATGAAACTTCATATAGACACATAGAGCGTTAAATGAAACTAACCCTGCTTGCCTATAATTTGGAAGCCACCAATCCCATTACCAACCCCTCCCCATATTACAAAAAAAAAACTTAAGATGCTGGTTTCAACACAGACACAGCTAGAGTATCAAACACTGGGTCTTGATTTGCTTGATTAATTTCTAGGACCACACACCTGCATATTTCTGACTGAAACCGAATGGCAATATTTAGTATGAAGTCAGTTTCTGATTATACAAGCTGGCAATAGCTGACCATCAGAAAATTACACATTTGAGCCACTATATTAAATGTCTAGCGTGAATCTTAAATATACTGAGAACAATATTTGCAAGGCATACATACGGAGTGACGGGATCAGCATTGCTCCATGGATGTTGCGGCTGCCTGTATTGAAAATGGCTGTCTGAAGTACGTATTTACCCAAACACAAACTGACAACACCAGGATTTTCGCTGACACATTCCACGCATTACAATTTTAAAGCTGCTTCCACAACTCATTTAGTCCATGGTGAATCAGGTTCATTTAGTCCATTGTGAATCAGGTTCGCTGATGTTCAGATCTGTAGCATGTGAATAGTTTAAGTAATGTGCAGTCGGTTTAATAAAAGACTGCACACTTTTGTTAAAATCATCGAAAGAATTGACTTTGATCGTGAGATCGGGTGACCTGCAAGTCTGAACAGCATTATATCATAATAAATAGAGGTGGAGCCACATTTGCCCCATTTTCGTTAAATTTTGTCTTAGCCCTGTCAAAAGTAATTTACTAGTTTGTCCGACAGTTTCATCAAAATTAAATATCACATTTGTACAAATGAACTAGTATATCGTGGTTTGTTTTTTGCAAAATGATTCTAAAATGTGACAAGCTAAAATTTGAATTGCAGAAGCAGCTTAAAATGTCACATGGTAACAAACTTAATGTTTGAATTTTATTATATTTCTTCACATGCAAATAATGCACAAAAGAAGACTCACCCAAGACGAGCAGTTCATTGGTGAGGTTCAGGGCATGTTTCAGGTTGCCTTGCTGTCAACAACAAGCAGAAAGGTCAGCAAGAATATGGACCCTAAAATACTTTTCCTTTTTAAGTTCAGTACAACACTATTGCCAATGGTGTATTTAGATCTCGGAAAAGGGGGCCACGTTTAGCCACCCATTAGTTTGCCAGGCCACCATGTAGTGGCACAACAGATCACAACAAATATAACAATCACAATTACAGCAAAATTTCGAAACCATAATCAATTACAATTAAAAATGTTTGCTGTAATCAATTACAATTACATAATTGGACCCAGCCCTGCTCCTATGTTATCATCTTCCGCTACTGACAAGCAAACAAACTCTCTTTTAAAGAAATATATGCGTCGTGTAAATTAAAAGAACTATGGAGTCCACCAGGAGTAAAATCAAACTGGAAGTTAGTGAAAAGAGTTACTGATGAGACCACTTTAGGAATGGCTCATTGAAGTGTCTAAAGCAAAACCGCACAAACAGAAACATGACTGAGTGGTATCATTTCCAGCTGTTACCAGTGGCATATTATTTGGTCAATTGACGTATGTGGCACTTACAAGATAGGTAGAGTAGGCAAGGTAATCTAGTAAAAGGGCCTCATCAAGACTTGATTGTTCTTGGGAACGCTCTATATCTAGTGCATGTTGCATCCACATGACGGCGTGATAGTAGTCTCTGTCATTGTATGCTGTACGACCAATCTCAAAGCACTCCTCGGCTGCAGCAGATGATAAGTGTACTCACAACAATAACAGCAATTGTTGCTCTCATACCAAACCTTAGTTAGAAGACTACTGCTGTAACATAATTATCGTGATTACATCTGATGGTGTCTCTGACAGTAGCTGTCTCTCTTTTTGAACAAAAATGGACAGGAGTTAAACTTAGAAAACACTTGTAACCTTTCACGCGGTACAAAGCCAATGTCAAACAATCCTAGAATATAGAGATACTGTGTATTTCTATACTACTACACAGAAATTGTGGTAATTCCACACCAGTCAGGGGCAAGTTGAAAAGAATATTTCCAAAAGCTTCACAGAACTTAGACTAAACATGTCACAGAACTTAGACTAAACAGTTTCCGGTTTCTCATCAGAAGTATGTTGATGATGGTGTCTCTATTCTCAACTATCAACAATTTTACAAATGCACTAAATGTATTGTTACATACCTTCCAAGAAATGTACAAACAAAAGGTGCAAAGATGAATTTGCAAAATAAAAATCAATTTCTACATAAAATTAATGAAACGTACTTCACGCCAGAGAGAACGACCATGCAACTTAGGACTTAAAAGATATGTCGAATGAGCTACGTGGCAACACTTCATCTATTTTCAAATGTGTACGCTGATGAGAAACTGGACATATTTTTAACATGCCTTAGTCATTCTTTTTATTGGTGAAGATCCAAAGAGCCAGCCAGTCTGATATTCCACAGTCATAAACATAACCAAAACTGTTGTGACTGGTGCAGTGCCTCACATGATGATATCACATGATAACGTCAAACATTTCATAATTTCATTAAACACCAAAAACAGTCAACAGTACTGGTTGTGAACTAACAAATAACACTTGTGTCATTTCTATGTTTTATCAACTGGAGACCAATCAGACAAAAACTAGTTTTACAACAAAAACAACAAGGCAGATTTATGCACACTTGTTAGCTAAAATTGTTAACACTTGGATAATTAATAATGGGTGGGATTACTGAGCACAGCACCAGTGCTGCAAAACATTTATCTTCGAGTCTTCCTTGTCAACGTGTCTATGTTGAAGCACTCACAGGACAGGATGATGTAATTGGAAACCTTCCCACGTGTGCACAGGAAGGTCAGGAAGGATACATCAGTATCTGTCAACCTCCTGGCTAGTGTAACCCAGTAAGAACTAGCTAGACAGTCAGCCCCGACAGTCACACCAGATGCACTGCTCTCACAGCATGACAAGTCATGGACAAAAAAGTGACTGCCTTAGCAAAGCTTTCCAGAAAGTCATAAATTACACCCACTGAACAAGTGCAGGCATTCACAGGTTACACAGCTAACATTATGGTCTGAAAGGCAAAAATGGCAGAGTAGCTCATGTGCAATACGTACGTTTTAGGTTTCCCAGCATGGATGCACACAGTAGTTAATGGTAATTTGACGAACATTAACTACTTTTATATTTTTATTCTGCTGTTGTCAAATGGCCCTAAGGTGTCTGGGGTGGGTATTCTGTGCTTGTTTTGAATTGAATAATTCCAGTAGAAGGATAGTAAGATAAACGAACCATTTCTTCATAGAGTGTTGTTGAAACACTATATAATATTCCAGAATAACAAAACTAAAGAGTTTTTTCATTTATTGGTGATGCTTCATGATTTTTAAATATTTCTTTAAATGACAAATGTTAATGTAATTTTGAGAAACCCATATAAGTAAATGACATACATATAAGTAAATGACATACATATAAGTAAATGACATACATATAAGTAAATGACATACACATAAGTAAATGACATACATATAAGTAAATGACATACATATAAGTGTCAGCATATTTTGGTTAACATGAACAACTGACAGCTGCTGCAGCATCCGAGAAAAGCTAGCTGAAAGTTGAATGATGGCCAAAAATGACATTTTAAAGCCGATCCTCTACCAATGGTTCTATAATGCGGTAATATTTTGTTGACAGATACAATTTTCTACCTGTGAGTTCAGGTGAGTTCTTCACACCCCTCAGGTGACCTTTGGCGATCTGTTCTGTTTTCAGCGCGTAGACGTCCTGCAGACGGAGCAGAGCAGAGGCAGCCCCAGTGAGATCATCAGAGTTTGGGAAACATGACGTCTTGTCCTCCAGTTTCGCAAGAAACCCTAACAACAGAAACTGGGTTCATTCAATTGAACACCTTCACCTTCACCTTCTACAATGGTAGTCACAACAGTGCATGGCTCGATACTAATACCTAAATCATTACAAATGTGTGCGTGCATGCGTGCGTGTGTGCGTGTGTGTACTTATATGTATGTGCTGACGAAGTTAGAAGTTATTATAGTGATCATGTGACAGTTGATTTTCACATTAGTAGAGTGCATTCCACGATAACGACATTTAATCTAATCTAATCTTAGTTTTCTTGACTTTATTATAAATTTTACACTTTATTTTCATATATGAGATAATAAATTAAATAAATTAGTTTTTATGGATTTTTTAAATACAAAATTTATGTTTTCTAAAATAGATAACATATGAGAGACAATGAGAAGTGTGTCCCTTGCATTCCTAATTTTTTTTTCATTGCTAAGGAGAATTTGGAATTCAACATGGCGCCATTTTGGGAGTTCAACAGCAGTTTTAACATAATTATTATTTCAACATTCACAGCAGAGGCAGCAGACGTGCATTGTTCAATCTAGGATGCACCTCTGTGCCATTGATGCAATATTTTAAAGATTGGTCTAATCGAATTGCATGAATGCTTGAATCAGGCATTTGGCACACAATAAATTAGTCAATGTGCCCTAGCAAAAAGCAATCCTACATAAAATGATAAATTGCCAAGAAACACCCCTTCACTTATTCAACATGTGTGGAGTTATTGTGCAATTTTGTTAGCCAAGACTCAACAGCAAATAAAACACTGTTTGATTGGTCACCCGCTTAAGTAGCGCTGCCATTAACTGTTGATTCCAGTCTGCTAGACTGTTAGGTGTTAAACTCTGTGCTAGCACCGAATGGAAAGGAGTCAATGTTGACAAACTGAATAGTAGACCAGTCAATCTGTGGTTTGACCTATACAAAATTGCAATATAAATGCAGTTCTATTACCGAGTCTCGTGACAACCCCATCCAGTAGTCTCATGAAAACCCCACCCAGTAGTCTCATGACAACCCCACCCAGTAGCAATCACTATGTTGAAGTCGAAGGAGGTAAATATGCACTGATTTGGCATCACAGCAGCAAAGTAGTCCAACATTTCCTGGAATCACTGTAGATGCAGTCTCCATCAGTTATGATTTGATGAACTGGAGGAATTAACCAATCATTTCCATATACTGCAACCAGAGACATGCAGTTGGGTGACATGCCATTGCAGCCTTTGGTCTTGTGGAATTTCAGCCTGCATTTCACTTGTCTCTGTTTCCCTCAGATTCTCTACCGCTTTGTGCTCTTCCACGGCTGTTGGCTCTCCGTTCTCAGCCATGTGGACGTCTGGATGGGGGACATCAAATAGCCGAGCATATGCCACATGGTGTTTTGACCATACACAACTTCAAACAGTTCTTCAACACCTGATGCTGACATCACATTGCCCGTGCAACTAAGAAAATTAATCTCTGTGTGGAATCCATGAAGACACAGGATAATGGAGCACAAGTCTCCGTCACTAGGTTCGCTAGCAACAAATAACTGGGCCTTCCACCACAAAGGAGCCCTGGTCAAATGTGAGGATAGGCTTCGGTTGATGTCTAACACGTTCAGTTGCCATATATTTCATTGTTGAATAGAAATAGTTCATGCCACTTGCGTACATGTCTATCACTGGTAAACAAACATGGCTGACGCTTTGTATTATATGAGATACCAATGGTCACCCATCAACAGGATTTGCTTTGCATTAAATGTTTTATTATTATTTTAGCACAGACGACCAATGTATTCTTCATACAATTGAATTCCCCAGCAGCTGTCACTTTGTGGTCAACAAACGCCATATTTTCTTCACTTAAACCACAACATTACTAATATTTCTACCTGGGCACAAACTATAATTTATTGATTTTTCGGGCGTGAGGTTGTAAAGCTTACATTATTATAAAATGGATCAAACTAATAATCTTGCAAAAGTAGGAATGCAGAGTAACTGTATATATATTTATGACACCAGAACTTGTTAAACCGAGACACTTCTCTGCAACTACATCAGCAATATTGACCTGGTGGTCATGAGTAACTGTATATGTATTTATGACATCAGAACTTGTTAAACCGTGACATTACTATATAATGAATCAAACTATTAATCTCGCAAAAGTAGGAATGCAGTGTAATTGCATATTTACGACATCATAACTTGTCACTTAAACAGTTATTTATTTTGCATTATTATAATAAAACTGCCAAACATCGCCGATCTTTACCCATAATTTCTCATAGTGCTTGGATTACATCCAGACCATGTTGAATGGCTGGATGGGGCCATATTATGCATGCATCCATATATGATTTTTTCATGACATACTGCATGTGTGGAAAGGTGGCTCTTCTATAGCGAGTATTCTTTGTAGAAGGGGTGGCCGTACAAGAAAAGAATACTGTAGGTATACATAGTCATATTGACATAAAATATTTCCGGCTTAGATTGACTGGAAACCTGAAAGGTGGCCTTTGTGCCAACTTGAACAATCAAAAATGCAATGAAATTTAAAAAACCGCTGACAAACAATTATCTAAAAGCATGGCAAAAATCTAGAAGGTATTAAACGTCAACAACAATTAGCAATAAAAGGGATGTCTAGAAGCACTGCTGCTATTTCAGATTACATTAAAAAGCTTTTGATTTGGCTGACTTTCAACTTGCACCCACATAACTATGCAGGCATCGTATTTGTTGTACTTTGGAAACAGTATATTAGTATATTACTATCTGTTATTAAACTAATTAGCGTTATATAGTTTAAAGTATTATTAACCGATGCAGACTTAGAAGCCGACGTCCCCCCAAGTAATTTGCAGTATGCCTGCTGGAAACTGACAACTCTCATACTAATTAATGTTATACATCAAATTAAAGTTAAAATAATATGCTTAATAACTGTCGATGGTGGAATGCGAGCAGCTTCTTGTATGTAACATTACGGAAAATTTAATTAATTGTCGTCTCATTCCCACCATCGTAATATTGTCTACAACTTCTTAAAACATCACTAAAATAACATACAACACATACATATTTTTAATATTCCTGAAATGTGTTTTAACGGCTTCCCAAACAATTATCATATTTAACTGAATCGTACAAATAATTAATTCTATGACATTGTAAGAGAGCATCTGGTACTACAATTACATTACTTAACTAACTGAAGTAGTAGAAAACTTAGTGCATGCCCAGCCACCAAAATAATTTGTCATGCAATGGGTAAAATGGCCTACATTTGCATGCTGTCAAAATCGTCAAATGTGACAGACAATATATAAAACATTAATGAACTGGAATGACATGAAAGGTATGGTAGTTGTGAGAACTGGTGCAAAGCTGCTTAAGTATGTGTTGGCCATCTGCCCAACAATTCCAAAACAGTGAGCCATTTGTTTAGTTGATGCATACCTAGGCATGGGACAGTATCTCAATGGCAACATAATGTCATTTATGTTCAAGTACAGAAGTTCCTGCCATTGATGACACCACAATGTTATGACTCAACATGAACATCATTTATGACTGCTTTCCCCCTGACCAGATGGATGGTTAAAGCCTTGTAACTTCCACAACTATAACTTTCCCCCTGACCAGATGGATGGTTAAAGCCTTGTAACTTCCACAACTATAACTTTCCCCCTGACCAGATGGATGGTTAAAGCCTTGTAACTTCCACAACTATAACTTTCCCCCTGACCAGATGGATGGTTAAAGCCTTGTAACTTCCACAACTATAACTTTTCCCCTGACCAGATGTATGGTTAAAGCCTTGTAACTTCCACAACTATAACTTTCCCCCTGACCAGATGTATGGTTAAAGCCTTGTAACTTCCACAACTATAACTTTCCCCCTGACCAGATGGATGGTTAAAGCCTTGTAACTTCCACAACTATAACTTTTCCCCTGACCAGATGGATGGTGAAAGCCTTGTAACTTCCACAACTATAACTTTCCCCATGACCAGATGGATGGTTAAAGCCTTGTAACTTCCACAACTATAACTTTCCCCCTGACCAGATGGATGGTTAAAGCCTTGTAACTTCCACAACTATAACTTTCCCCCTGACCAGATGTATGGTTAAAGCCTTGTAACTTCCACAACTATAACTTTCCCCCTGACCAGATGGATGGTTAAAGCCTTGTAACTTCCACAACTATAACTTTCCCCCTGACCAGATGGATGGTTAAAGCCTTGTAACTTCCACAACTATAACTTTCCCCCTGACCAGATGGATGGTTAAAGCCTTGTAACTTCCACAACTATAACTTTCCCCCTGACCAGATGGATGGTTAAAGCCTTGTAACTTCCACAACTATAACTTTCCCCCTGACCAGATGGATGGTTAAAGCCTTGTAACTTCCACAACTATAACTTTCCCCCTGACCAGATGGATGGTTAAAGCCTTGTAACTTCCACAACTATAACTTTTCCCCTGACCAGATGTATGGTTAAAGCCTTGTAACTTCCACAACTATAACTTTCCCCCTGACCAGATGTATGGTTAAAGCCTTGTAACTTCCACAACTATAACTTTCCCCCTGACCAGATGGATGGTTAAAGCCTTGTAACTTCCACAACTATAACTTTTCCCCTGACCAGATGGATGGTTAAAGCCTTGTAACTTCCACAACTATAACTTTCCCCCTGACCAGATGTATGGTTAAAGCCTTGTAACTTCCACAACTATAACTTTCCCCCTGACCAGATGGATGGTTAAAGCCTTGTAACTTCCACAACTATAACTTTCCCCCTGACCAGATGGATGGTTAAAGCCTTGTAACTTCCACAACTATAACTTTTCCCCTGACCAGATGGATGGTGAAAGCCTTGTAACTTCCACAACTATAACTTTCCCCATGACCAGATGGATGGTTAAAGCCTTGTAACTTCCACAACTATAACTTTCCCCCTGACCAGATGGATGGTTAAAGCCTTGTAACTTCCACAACTATAACTTTTCCCCTGACCAGATGTATGGTTAAAGCCTTGTAACTTCCACAACTATAACTTTCCCCCTGACCAGATGTATGGTTAAAGCCTTGTAACTTCCACAACTATAACTTTCCCCCTGACCAGATGGATGGTTAAAGCCTTGTAACTTCCACAACTATAACTTTCCCCCTGACCAGATGGATGGTTAAAGCCTTGTAACTTCCACAACTATAACTTTTCCCCTGACCAGATGGATGGTGAAAGCCTTGTAACTTCCACAACTATAACTTTCCCCATGACCAGATGGATGGTTAAAGCCTTGTAACTTCCACAACTATAACTTTCCCCCTGTTCCAGATGGATGGTTAAAGCCTTGTAACTTCCACAACTATAACTTTCCCCCTGACCAGATGTATGGTTAAAGCCTTGTAACTTCCATAACTATAACTTTCCCCCTGACCAGATGGATGGTTAAAGCCTTGTAACTTCCACAACTATAACTTTTCCCCTGACCAGATGGATGGTTAAAGCCTTGTAACTTCCACAACTATAACTTTCCCCCTGATGACTGCTTTCTCACTTTGATAACAACAATTCTGGTTCATAATAGCACCACTCAACAAAAGAAATAAAAAATTCCAACTGGCAACAGGTTAGCAGTAATCTCCCAAATCATAGTCAACACTATAAAATGTTTGAGAAACTGTCCCAAAGCATTTTTGCCACCTTTTCTACTGAAAAGTGACTGCTTGTTGACGAACTCAAAGAATGAATCATGAACAAAAAAGATAACAGAAAATGCCAAGCTATACATCTGACATGCAAAGACATCTCCGCTGTGTACCGTCAACATTTGATTGCGCTAGATTCACTAGTTAATCGCCAGGATTATCTTAATACAAACTGCTGTGTCCTCTGGCTGATGGTGGTCATTCGGCTACTCTGTAGAGGGGCCAGTGGCAACCGTTCTAGGATCTGTTTCGTTAAATACATTTTGTTGGATTTTTGTCTCAAGAAGTCTCAACAAGTGTAGTATAACACTCATATAAAATGAAAGTAAGAAATGCTGGGGTGCTCTGTTTACAACCATGTGTTCAAGGGCAAACAGTTAATTGGGTTAGTGAACAATGATGACTTGCCTTGCCCTGTTGTGTTCCTGATAAGGTCTAGGACCACTTCCCAGTCTGATGTGAAGCGCTTCACCAGCAGGAAGGCATTAACAGGGTTCGCAAGGTGCCTGTCCACATCCTCCAGAGCATCACTACTATGATGCCGATAGTCATCAGCTATTCTGTAAACAACAGCATGCCATTGTTCAGTATTCTGTCACATGCTAAACCCATCAGCTGTGACAACAATTATTGTTTCTGTTAGCAGGAATGGAAGTTACCTCTTGTCCAGGACAAGTTGTACTTTCTGGCAGACAAGTTGAATCTTACTATAATTTATTGATAATCATAATGCCATGCCTTTCTGCACATCATACAATTCTATTCTATAAGCAGTGCTGTGATTTGTTGATTAAAGCGACCTACAAAACAGGCATGTGGCAATTTACTTGAAAAGAGTGTTAATTAATTAAATAACAATTAACTAAGAAATTCTCCAATTAAGTTAAATTAACCTCACATATTCCTGAGGTAAATTAAATTAAAATAATCTCCCAACTTCTTTAATTAAATTAACAATTAATTTTAATTCAATTAACAATTAAATCATGTGTTGGTAGAAATGTTTTCATGTCATTTAAAACAGTTTTAAAATCACAAGACTTGTACTAGGAATGTGTTTTGTAACTCTGTCGAAAAGATTTCTTTGTGGGGTATTTGATCACATTTTAATATATTTGAATTAAAATTAACATACATACATATATAGTATATACTTCTTATATATTTCTTAATTTTTTTTTCTTTCTGAAAGGTTTGAAAAGTTGTGGCTGAAGATTTGCAGATCAACCACCAAATTAACAAAAACAGGCAACTACATACATCATTTCAATACACCAAGTTGTCATTTATGCAGTGTTTAGGTTTCCCCTTTCCACTAGCATTTAAACATGTATACACTATTTTTTATGCATCACTAGAACTGGCATGCTTTTGATTTAAGATGGCACTGTAAAAATATCTCAAACTGAAGCTATATTACCTTTCTCTACATCTCCCCATTAACAGTTATATGTACACATAACAAATTATAGATGCTTAGGTCTAAGGTACGAGTCAACCCTCTCTCCAAGGCTTTGTGACTTCACTGAATTGCATCTTATTCCAACTGTTAGCATATCTGGTAACAGCCAGTACACATGCACAAGTGAAATTTGGCCAAGTAGTTATTCAAACAACATGGACAACCTGTAGGCTGCTAAGTTTATGGCTTCATAAAACACCTACTCAATGATTAGCAAGCCAATTAGTCTGTTTTCGCTATGTTGCCCCCCAATTGTCAATGGGTATGGTTTCTGATCTCTGCAGGCAGACTAATTATACATGTTTACTTAGAACATGTGCTACAACTTCTATTGACTTCAAGATAAGCTCACTACACCCTATCATTTTAAATGGAAGCCAGTCTTAAGAAAAAATTAATTGTAACATATTTCATTTTATTATTCAATTCGAAACATTTACCATTTTATACGAACTGATCATTTCATTCAATTCAAGTTGGTTTGCAGACTTCAATTCCAATTCAATCTGTTTTGCTTTTTATCCATTCAATTCCAATTCAATACTGACCTCAGGCCTGTTTCTTACCTTTTTAATTTCTCAAGTCGCTGTTCCTCAGAAGCAATATACTGCTTCAAGTCAATAGCTACATCACTCTCTGCATACAGAATCTTTTCCAAGTCTGCTATAGAAGTAAAGACTTCTCCACAGACGGAACACGCCTTACACACCATCACAACAGTTACAATAGAAAGCCACATCATTGCTGTGCCGTGGCAGAGTTTGGCAAAGTCCTTCAGAGCAGGGCAAAACTGACTGGACTGACCAAAGATTCACGTTGGTTGTGACCAGTTCATGAACCTGTATGAATAGAAAGAGATCAGTCACCTACACTTTTATACTAGTTCAAAGTTAGCGGTATTGTAAACCAGTTTGTTAGTGAATGAGTAATGCAGTCAACGTCACGGTCCAAAATTCCGTTGTCATACACCAGTTTAGCCGGTTCTTGTGCTAGCACTCAGGGTGCTTGGGTGAAGGGTGCATGGGTTCGGAAGGCGGAGTGAACAGGTTTAAAAAACAGGTTCTAGAACTTCCCAGACAGAGGCGGTCGTGACTTTTCGCACAAACCGCGTTCACCCCAACACACAACTTCAGACAAAACGCCACCGACAGGGCCCGGGGTGCCAAATTGTTATTGACATTAATCAAGCTTGCCGCATACATTACTGGGCTAGAAATTAGAATGATTCCTCGAATGTACGATTATGTACGATAATCATAACAAGTTATCAATCATAAAGATGAAGGAATATTTTTAAGTGTCAACTGTTATGCTGGTGCGTCACACAAAATTGTCGACGTCGGAACGTTAACCTTAGCTGGCCCTGTGGCTATAGCTACTCACTCAGGCTACTGGACCGACGCACTTTTATTTTCAGCCTTTTAACAATCTGCTGACTGTAAATTCGATTAAACGTCAAACACGCATCAGACTAGTATTTTAGGATTTACACAATGTCGAATTGTCTAATCGTCTTACTACTTAGAACATGTACAAATAAAACATTTGTGGTAACAACTTCGCTTACCGTGTCGGTCGCCTTTCACTCACACACGCACAACGAGAAGACGGACAGATAACGGACTACATACACGTATTAGTCTGTCGCGACATCGGTAGACGGCAGCACGTTCTCAGGGGAAATTTTCGCAGGCTCTGAAACTACAGTTTTGTTAATTACTCTTATCTGCGTCTCGCATCCATTTTGAACTAATTACTGCTTAACTTTAGTGGGAGCAGTTGCCTCTCCGGCTATCATGAGCAGTGCTGAATACATTCCCGATATATACTACCTAACATACTTTGTTTTTTTACTATGATACGCAATAATTATTATGTGATCATAACAGGCCAGAAATATTAGATGTATTCTAAAACGCAATAACACTTGAAATCGTACTCTGAGCTGAGAGTCCTTAAACTTTCAAATCAAATACAAATATTTTTGTTCAGTATACAGTGGTCGAAGCCAGTATGCAATGTTCGCGTGTATTCGAGTTCAATGCCATAATTAAAACTATGTTTATACTAAATTCAACGTCGTGTTGATGTGAAGGACGTTTACTAATTCCCGTTTGTTGTTTGTCACGGTGGTGACCGAGCCAGACGTTGGCAGCCGCACATGATATATCGGCACCAGTGGCGCCACATGGTGGATCGGCCACAAGTCACATAAAACTCATCCGAAAGCACTCCACATTCCACTAAAATAGCTTCGTGTCGTTTGACACGAATTGACTACAGTTCAGCGATGTCTCGCCCTTTCTCCGAATCCTTTGATGGTTATTCCACATGTCACCCACTTTCGGGTATCATTATTCAAACTTTACAAAAAGTATACTTTTTATGCCGCAAGGATAATCGCAAAATAGCGGAAACTTATAAATAAATGCAGACTGATATCTCGACTCAAGGCCAAGCCTGAGCCTGAGGCTGGGCCTGATGCTGAGTTGCAACTCTTCTAGTCGATTATCGAACCTACTACTAGGCTACTACTAGAAACCTGATACTGACAGTGTTAGCTACGCTCGGGGCTAGGTCCTGAGAGGACAACGTTCTGCTTCCCGGTGTTGTTGTTGGCAATGTCACTGCTGTGCTAAACTACACTCGTATGCTAGGAGGCGCAGGGCCGCATAATATCGGAATCATTTATTTGACCATACGATCATATTAAATACAGCAAATATATATATAAATGATCGAATGTATGGTCAGGGAGATTCTTATTAAGGTATGATGTATAATGGCCACACTGTTGGTTAATGGATAATTTTAATAAAAAAATAATAGCACAATAATTATTGTAATAAACATCTAATTAGTAATTCATGAGCATTAATTAACATTATTTCATACTAACTAACAAACATCAAACATAAGCAAAATATACATTAGAATAATAGTACGTATATTACACTAATGTTAAAATAAAGCTGACTTTTTTAGTTTAACATTTGCACATTATCAAACTACTTATTCTATGCAACTAGCCAACACTAACACCAATTAATATTAATTAACTGGTCCATATACCATATACATAATACTTAGCCCTAGACATCTTTGAAATACTAACTGTATAATATGCAATTTACTTATACTACAAAATACTGTCACAGTGACTCTTTCTTTGAAGTTACAACTATCTTATTATTTTCACTTAGTACATGTATAACAGTTTGGGAGAAAACATTCAGTTTCATAATTCCTTATGAAGTATTTTTTACAGTATATCAAAAAGCCCTGGAGAGAATGGGTATAAATCTTAGTTTTTTTATTTCACATGGTACATTGCTAACAGTGTGAATAATTGAATGTATAATGCAATTAGTAGCAATATTATGATTTACCCAGTTTATGTAGATATTACTGTTTCTTGTATGATAGGTATGAATGTCTGAATTATGCACAGTGGGCATTGCATTAAAATATTCTGGTAAGTTTTTGTTCACTAGTTTAAAATATAATTTTAATTGTTGGAATTTGAAAATATCCAGTTTTAAAAGACCTGTTCTTGAAAATGTGGTTGGTATGAGCATTATATTTGGAAGATGTTATAATAACTTATAAGGTTAACAAGTTGCTTGTAGAGTTCTTCCAGAATCCAGGTTTGCTTATTAGGGGATAGGAGGGTAAAGGGGGCCCCCGCCATTATTGCCAATCTTGATATGCACTACCAACGGTAGTAGTGTTTAAAGAATCGCAAGGTGGGCGCTAACCAATGTCGTGTAGGCGTGAATCCAAAACAGTGAGTTACACTTTTCCTAAAATATGTGGTGTGTCTTACAAGCTCCATATTTTCATAAATGGCCCGGGTATTTAGCCACACATTTTGACATGAATGTATGCGTTGAAACCACAACGGTATACGGCCAATACGTACTCTTTGAAAAAGGCCAAAGTGGGCTCTATGGCCACAATTGCTTTGCACATCATGGATAATGTGGTTATGTTGTAGGGGCGTTATATTGCTACTGTTGCTCCTAAGACTATTTACATAGTTTGATAATGTGAATATGTATAGTTAGACCTATACTGTTTAAATCACAAACAAGTGTCAATTAATTAATTGATTAATTAATTAATACAGCACATTAGCCTACTAAAGGCCATAATTAGTAGATTATATGGGTTATTTTACTGTGTGGAAGTATATTCGGACAGTAGGAAGGGTGCAAGAGTCAGACCACTGTAGAGAATTGCATTGGTGGCCATGTTAACGTTTTGTCTGATTATAAGAAAACGTGACCATAAAAAAATTCTGAACAATTTTCACAGCAATTGCCATCATCTCATTGACATGCTGACCAAATTTTTTCAAAATCACATACCTCCAGCTCTTAAAACACCCAACGTGCGATGCCCATCAATGTGGACAAAAATAGCCATGTATTAATGCGCCCACATGGCCCATAGCAGAAAAACTCCATAAATCCCTTCGCCTGTTAAACTCTCAAAAAAAATGCTGCACCATTTCACAGCCAATAGCTTCTACAAACAAACCTGTGAACATGCCTGCTCAGTTACACTTATGTCACATCATATGAATTGTTTAAACTCACATATCGCAATTTAATACGCCCTACATGCGTGTGAAACAATAAACAGGAAGGTCAGCAGTGGTCTCACCCCTGCAGTGGGGCGGGTACAGCCAGTGGGCACATCGGGAGTGTGCCGGGCATGAGCGTGGGTCATTTACGACAGTCGGCTCACTAACGCACGTGACCAATGCACCGACAGTCGGCTCACTAACGCACGTGACTAGTGCACCAACAGTCGGCTCACTAACGCACGTGACTAGTGCACCAACAGTCAGCTCACTAAAGCACGTGACTAGTGCACCGACAGTCGGCTCACTAACGCACGTGACTAGTGCACCGACAGTCGGCTCACTAACGCACGTGACTAGTGCACCAACAGTCGGCTCACTAACGCACGTGACTAGTGCACCAACAGTCGGCTCACTAACGCACGTGACTAGTGCACCAACAGTCGGCTCACTAACGCACGTGACTAGTGCACCAACAGTCGGCTCACTAACGCACGTGACTAGTGCACCAACTGTCGGTTCACTAACACACGTGACTAGTACACCAACAGTCAGCTCACCAACGCACGTGACTAGTGTACCAACTGTCGGCTCACTAACGCACGTGACTAGTGCACCAACAGTCGGCTCACTAACGCACGTGACTAGTGCACCAACAGTCGGCTCACTAACGCACGTGACTAGTGCGCCGACAGTCGGTTTACTAACGCACTAGACTAGTGCACCGACAGTCGGTTCACTAACGCACGTGACTAGTGAACCGACAGTCGGTTCACTAACGCACGTGACTAGTGTACCGACATTCGGTTCACTAACGCACGACTAGTGCGCCGACAGTCGGTTCACTAACGCACGTGACTAGTGCACCAACAGTCGGTTCACTAACGCACGACTAGTGCACCGACAGTCGGTTCACTAACTGTTTTGCATCGACGGGAGAAGAGGACTTGTCACCAAAGGCGGAAGACGGAAGACGGGCGTGCTGTGTTTCTGACGCAGTGGGCCGTCCAGTGGAGTTGATTCTGTACAATCATTGCCTCGATGTTGGTCATCACTACGTTGTGCAGTTAGGGTGCTGGCGTTGGTGCGGCGATCTTCCCACTCGTTACGAGGTATTTTCCGGAGATAGTGTTGATGGCATTTCTCCAGGGCCTTTATGTGACAGCGTCAATTGTACAGGTTTCACTCAATGCATACAGTGGAGTTACGCAGACATTTGTACACCGCGGCCTTTGTCTATTTCCTCAGGTTCACTCTGATGTCGTGAATGTAGCTTGGTGGATGACCTTAGTCTTCTTGATGTTAACGGAACGTCCCGGGCTTCGGTAAGCCTCGGTAAATAGGTCCAGGCTAGAATAGAGCTCTTCCGCAGAGTGAGTAAGGATGGCGCAATCGTCGGCACACTGGAGGCCAGTGGCGCATTTAAGGGAACATTGGGCCATGCCCCCCTTTGGTTTAATTTTTTTATTTTGTTTCGTATGTATCCTGTTGCGCCACTACACGGTAGCATGGTAAACTAATGGGTGCGTGCTGTAAGCTTGCCGCCTTTGGCTTCCCCTTTTGCGACATCCTAGATACGCCACTGCTGAATTTTGATGACGGCTATCATTGTCATTTTCGTCTTGGCCTTGAGACGACTCAGGTTAAGGAGCCTCGACTCGGTATTGAAGCTTGACGGAGCCGATCACAAACAATTACTGCAGACTACAAAAGTTAACATAAGAACTTCACATGCAAGGACTCTTCTTCGCCACCATTTCAAAACCTTAGTCTGGAACTCTGGCGTAAGGCGACACAGAACAACGGCTAAATTGTTAACAAATTTACGGATGCTCCCAAGTCTTAAATGATGGCATTGTGCGTAGGCGTTATTGTTGGCTGGCTACGCATGTCCGCCTTGCTGATAGCAAACACCATGGGCAGGTTATAAAGAAAAACTGCTGTCGACCCTTAGTGTGTAGCCACTACTGACAGCCCTTGGTGTAGCCGCTGCTGTCGACCCTTGGCGTGTAATCGCTACTGTTGGCCTTTAGCGTGTAGCCACTACCGTCGACCCTTAGAGTGTAGCCGCTACCGTCGACACTTAGAGTGTAGCCGCTACTGTTGGCCTTTAGCGGGTAGCCACTACCGTCGACCCTTAGAGTGTAGCCGCTACCGTCGACCCTTAGAGTGTAGCCACTACCGTCGACCCTTAGAGTGTAGCCGCTACCGTCGACCCTTAGAGTGTAGCCGCTACCGTCGACCCTTAGAGTGTAGCCGCTACCGTCGACACTTAGAGTGTAGCCGCTACCGTCGACCCTTAGAGTGTAGCCGCTACCGTCGACCCTTAGAGTGTAGCCGCTACCGTCGACCCTTAGAGTGTAGCCGCTACCGTCGACCCTTAGAGTGTAGCCGCTACCGTCGACACTTAGAGTGTAGCCGCTACCGTCGACCCTTAGAGTGTAGCCGCTACCGTCGACCCTTAGAATGTAGCCGCTACTGTCGACAAGTAGAGTGTAGTCGCTACTGTCGACCCTTAGAGTGTAGCCGCTACTGTCGACCCTTAGAGTGTAGTCGCCGCTACTGTCGACCCTTAGAGTGTAGTCGCTACCGTCGACCCGTAGAGTGTAGCCGCTACTGTCGACCCTTAGAGTGTAGCCGCTACTGTCGACCCTTAGAGTGTAGCCGCTACTGTCGACCCTTAGAGTGTAGCCGCTACTGTCAACCCTTAGAGTGTAGCCGCTACCGTCGACAAGTAGAGTGTAGTCGCTACTGTCGACCCTTAGAGTGTAGCCGCTACTGTCGACCCTTAGAGTGTAGTCGCCGCTACTGTCGACCCTTAGAGTGTAGTCGCTACCGTCGACCCGTAGAGTGTAGCCGCTACTGTCGACCCTTAGAGTGTAGCCGCTACTGTCGACCCTTAGAGTGTAGCCGCTACTGTCGACCCTTAGAGTGTAGCCGCTACCGTCGACAAGTAGAGTGTAGCCGCTACTGTCGACCCTTAGAGTGTTGTCGCTACCGTCGACCCGTAGAGTGTAGCCGCTACCGTCGACCCTTAGAGTGTAGTCGCCGCTACTGTCGACCCTTAGAGTGTAGTCGCTACCGTCGACCCGTAGAGTGTAGCCGCTACTGTCGACCCTTAGAGTGTAGTCGCTACCGTCGACCCGTAGAGTGTAGCCGCTACCGTCGACCCTTAGAGTGTAGCCGCTACCGTCGACACGTAGAGTGTAGCCGCTACCGTCGACCCTTAGAGTGTAGCCGCTACTGTCGACCCTTAGAGTGTAGTCGCCGCTACCGTCGACCCTTAGAGTGTAGTCGCCGCTACCGTCGACCCTTAGAGTGTAGTCGCTACCGTCGATCCGTAGAGTGTAGCCGCTACCGTCGACCCTTAGAGTGTAGTCGCCGCTACCGTCGACCCTTAGAGTGTAGTCGCTACCGTCGACCCTTAGAGTGTAGCCACTACTGTCGACCCTTAGAGTGTAGTCGCCGCTACTGTCGACCCTTAGAGTGTAGTCGCTACCGTCGACCCGTGGAGTGTAGCCGCTACCGTCGACCCTTAGAGTGTAGTCGCCGCTACCGTCGACCCTTAGAGTGTAGTCGCTACCGTCGATCCGTAGAGTGTAGCCGCTACCGTCGACCCTTAGAGTGTAGTCGCCGCTACCGTCGACCCTTAGAGTGTAGTCGCTACCGTCGACCCTTAGAGTGTAGCCACTACTGTCGACCCTTAGAGTGTAGTCGCCGCTACTGTCGACCCTTAGAGTGTAGTCGTTACCATCGACCCTTAGAGTGTAGTCGCCGCTACTGTCGACCCTTAGAGTGTAGCCGCTACTGTCAACCCTTAGAGTGTAGCCGCTACTGTCAACCCTTAGAGTGTAGCCGCTACCGTCGACCCTTAGAGTGTTTGTAGTGGCTGCTATCGACCCTTTGCGTGTAGTCGCTGCTGTCGACCGTTAGTTTGTAGTGGCTGCTGACAAAAGTCTACTAATGCTCCGGTTGACAGTCGTTTCACTAACGTACGTACGACTAGTGCATCGACAGTCGTTTCACTAACGTACGTACGACTAGTGCATCGACAGTCGTTTCACTAACGTACGTACGACTAGTGCATCGACAGTCGTTCCACTAACGTACGTACGACTAGTGCATCGACAGTCGTTCCACTAACGTACGTACGACTAGTGCATCGACAGTCGTTTCACTAACGTACGTACGACTAGTGCATCGACAGTCGTTTCACTAACGTACGTACGACTAGTGCATCGACAGTCGTTTCACTAACGTACGTACGACTAGTGCATCGACAGTCGTTCCACTAACGTACGTACGACTAGTGCATCGACAGTCGTTTCACTAACGTACGTACGACTAGTGCATCGACAGTCGTTTGACTAACGTACGTACGACTAGTGCATCGACAGTCGTTTCACTAACGTACGTACGACTAGTGCATCGACAGTCGTTTCACTAACGTACGTACGACTAGTGCATCGACAGTCGTTCCACTAACGTACGTACGACTAGTGCATCGACAGTCGTTCCACTAACGTACGTACGACTAGTGCATCGACAGTCGTTTCACTAACATACGTACGACTAGTGCATCGACAGTCGTTTCACTAACGTACGTACGACTAGTGCATCGACAGTCATTTCAAAGCTTTCTAACATGTTTTCACTTGAACATCCTTGTCGGGTATTTATATATTTAATTTTATACTAATAAAAGTATTTCATAACAATTGAAATTCCTCTAATCCCCTATAGAGATTTTTGTTTTAACATGAAATCAGTTTGACGGTGCATTTTACTATTGACTAAAAGAAACAAGAAACAATCCCGCAGTCGTACAGGTAAGGCGTGAAATAAGCACAACTGCAGAGTGACATACTATTATATGGAAAGATGTGTTAGTTAGTGCAGCATTCGACACGATCCACCGACACATCTATGCACACATTCGACACGATCCACCGACACATCTATGCACACGATCGACCGACACATCTATGCACACATTCGACACGATCCACCGACACATCTATGCACACGATCGACTGACACATCTATGCACACATTCGACACGATCGACCGACACATATATGCACACGATCGACTGACACATCTATGCACACATTCGACACGATCGACCGACACATCTATGCACACGATCGACCGACACATATATGCACACATTCGACACGATCGACCGACACATCTATGTACACATTCGACACGATCGACCGACACATATATGCACACATTCGACACGATCGACCGACACATCTATGCACATGATCGACCGACACATATATGCACACATTCGACACGATCGACCGACACATCTATGTACACATTCGACACGATCGACCGACACATATATGCACACATTCGACACGATCGACCGACACATATATGCACACATTCGACACGATCGACCGACACATATATGCACACATTCGACACGATCGACCGACACATATATGCACACATTCGACACGATCGACCGACACATCTATGTACACACGGTAAGACATTCGACGTCGAGGAACAACACACCGTGGTTCGTTGCCTACCTCGAGCACAGACTTGTACGCTGTGTCATATGCCATTGAACATTCCAAACATCACAAAATTAGCAGCGGCGTCTCGTAAGCAGGAGTTCTATTTATATGTATTTATAGAGACGATTTAGGTAAATGGGGGGGGGGTGAATGCAAGTTACATAATAGCTTCTTGAAAAGATTGGGTTTTTCATTTCAGCAATTGTTGTTGGAATCGTGTTCCATATACGCCTAGCTCGGGGATCAAATGAATACCTACGAATTTGCATTTATTTTTTTATTAAGAGAACACACGTCATGTAACAGCAACATTACCCATTACCGCTTTGTCGTGGTTTGTAGACATCAAGCATGACAGATATATAAGGAAACGTTTTATGCACGTCAGTGTTTGGTGCTGTTCAACTTGCTCTCAACGCGGTTAGCGAGCAAATTGGCCAGCTCGAAGTGCAACTGCTGAATACTGAAACCAGAAAACAAAGGGTACTTTATACTTAACGGTGATCAATCCAAAAATTAAGTGGTCTATGCAGATTCTTCTTGTCAAGGACTGGGCTCCTCAAGAGCGTTGTAAGTCCTGCGGTGTGCGTGCGTGCGTGCGTGCGTGCGTGCGTGCGTGCGTGCGTGCGTGCGTGCGTGCGCGTGTGTGTCCACTGGTAGTTCCGGTTTGAGCCTGGGATTCAATTTAAATGACGATGCACCACTATCGGGCCAACGGTAGTTGTTGGGGTTAAAACTATATTAAAAACTATATAGAGAATCTGAAGTTATTTATGGAGTGGTGAGGACTGGCTGCAGTTTGTGGAGACTGCGGCCCGGTCGAATCTGGACGGATTAAGTTGAATGTTTACGTAACATCACAGGTACACGAATTTTATACAGTTTAAGCGTTGATGCATATTATGGAAGCGAACTTGCATGTACACATGAACTCGGTGTTGGCAGCAGAATGTAAAACGGTTCGGCTTTCAGTGAGATCCGTGTAACAGTAGGCCTACTTTTAAATATGTCATTAAAATGTCACTCCGCATTACGTCGCAACACGTCACCTGTACATCGTCGTGTCCATGTGGTCAAGTGTCCGGATGAAAGTCTCCAGCCACAAAATGTTCGTTGACAAGTCGGACATCATCGTGGAGTCCTCGTGACGCAGACCCTTCTCGAAGTCTTCAACCATTTCGTGGAAGTTGGAATAGTTGCCGCTTCTCTGTTTGAAACACAGTGAAATGACAAACTCTCTTCGCAAAGCGCTGCACCATGTCGTGAACAACTGTAATTAACGTCAGCCATCAGAACTGCGTATCTAGCGTGAACATTTCCCGAGGTTAAAGACTTTTTAAATAGCAATCGAAGGTAAATGTTAGACGGAAAATGCAGAGTGAACGAAAATGATGATTGTTGGTGGCGTGAAAGAGGACCGATGGAATGGAGACATGATGGGAGAGACAGATAGTCGGGCTGTTTAAAACATTTACTGAACCACGTTTGTTCGGACGCATTCACCCCCACCAGGGGTAATAATACAATATAGCCCCAAGTTCACACACAATATTGGAAAATGACTGTCACTTGGGAGGCGACGTTGGTGAGTGACATAACAACACGCCTAAATCTTCAGAAACCCGACGTCAGAGGCGCATCAAACAAAAGGGTTAGGCTATCTCAAAATATGTATACAATGTTAAAGTTGTCAACGGATGGATGAATACCCGAGGAAGCTAAGGAGGGCGAGCACGGTTAAAGTTGTCAACATATGGATGAATACACGAGGAAGCTAAGGAGGGCGAGCACGGTTAAAGTTGTCAACATATGGATGAATACACGAGGAAGCTAAGGAGGGCGAGCACGGTTAAAGTTGTCAACATATGGATGAATACACGAGGAAGCTAAGGAGGGCGAGCACGGTTAAAGTTGTCAACAGATGGAAGAATACACGAGGAAGCTAAGGAGGGTGAGCACGGTTAAAGTTGTCAACATATGGATGAATACCCGAGGAAGCTAAGGAGGGCGAGCACGGTTAAAGTTGTCAACATATGGATGAATACACGAGGAAGCTAAGGAGGGCGAGCACGGTTAAAGTTGTCAACAGATGGAAGAATACACGAGGAAGCTAAGGAGGGTGAGCACGGTTAAAGTTGTCAACATATGGATGAATACACGAGGAAGCTAAGGAGGGCGAGCACGGTTAAAGTTGTCAACATATGGATGAATACACGAGGAAGCTAAGGAGGGCGAGCACGGTTAAAGTTGTCAACAGATGGAAGAATACACGAGGAAGCTAAGGAGGGTGAGCACGGTTAAAGTTGTCAACATATGGATGAATACACGAGGAAGCTAAGGAGGGTGAGCACGGTTAAAGTTGTCAACATATGGATGAATACACGAGGAAGCTAAGGAGGGCGAGCACTGTTAAAGTTGTCAACAGATGGATGAATACACGAGGAAGCTAAGGAGGGCGAGCACGGTTAAAGTTGTCAACAGATGGAAGAATACACGAGGAAGCTAAGGAGGGTGAGCACGGTTAAAGTTGTCAACATATGGATGAATACACGAGGAAGCTAAGGAGGGCGAGCACGGTTAAAGTTGTCAACAGATGGAAGAATACACGAGGAAGCTAAGGAGGGTGAGCACGGTTAAAGTTGTCAACATATGGATGAATACACGAGGAAGCTAAGGAGGGTGAGCACGGTTAAAGTTGTCAACATATGGATGAATACACGAGGAAGCTAAGGAGGGTGAGCACGGTTAAAGCTGTCAACAGATGGAAGAATACACGAGGAAGCTAAGGAGGGCGAGCACGGTTAAAGTTGTCAAAGGATGGATGAATACACGAGGAAGCTAAGGAGGGCGAGCACGGTTAAAGCTGTCAACAGATGGAAGAATACACGAGGAAGCTAAGGAGGGTGAGCACGGTTAAAGTTGTCAACATATGGATGAATACACGAGGAAGCTAAGGAGGGCGAGCACGGTTAAAGCTGTCAACAGATGGAAGAATACACGAGGAAGCTAAGGAGGGTGAGCACGGTTAAAGCTGTCAACGGATGAATGAATACACGAGGAAGCTAAGGAGGGCGAGCATGGTTAAAGTTGTCAACAGATGGAAGAATACACGAGGAAGCTAAGGAGGGCGAGCACGGTTAAAGTTGTCAACAGATGAATGAATACACGAGGAAGCTAAGGAGGGCGAGCACGGTTAAAGCTGACAACAGATGGAAGAATACACGAGGAAGCTAAGGAGGGTGAGCACGGTTAAAGCTGTCAACAGATGGAAGAATACACGAGGAAGCTAAGGAGGGCGAGCACGGTTAAAGCTGTCAACAGATGGAAGAATACACGAGGAAGCTAAGGAGGGTGAGCACGGTTAAAGGTGTCAACAGATGGAAGAATACACGAGGAAGCTAAGGAGGGCGAGCACGGTTAAAGTTGTCAACAGATGAATGAATACACGAGGAAGCTAAGGAGGGCGAGCACGGTTAAAGCTGACAACAGATGGAAGAATACACAAGGAAGCTAAGGAGGGTGAGCACGGTTAAAGGTTTCAACAGATGGAAGAATACACGAGGAAGCTAAGGAGGGCGAGCACGGTTAAAGCTGACAACAGATGGATGAATACACGAGAAAGCTACGGAGGGTGAGCACGGTTAAAGGTGTCAACAGATGGATGAATACACGAGGAAGCTAAGGAGGGCGAGCACGGTTAAAGTTGTCAACAGATGAATGAATACACGAGAAAGCTAAGGAGGGCGAGCACGGTTAAAGTTGTCAACAGATGAATGAATACACGAGGAAGCTAAGGAGGGCGAGCACGGTTAAAGCTGACAACAGATGGAAGAATACACGAGGAAGCTAAGGAGGGTGAGCACGGTTAAAGGTTTCAACAGATGGAAGAATACACGAGGAAGCTAAGGAGGGCGAGCACGGTTAAAGCTGACAACAGATGGATGAATACACGAGAAAGCTACGGAGGGTGAGCACGGTTAAAGGTGTCAACAGATGGATGAATACACGAGGAAGCTAAGGAGGGCGAGCACGGTTAAAGGTGTCAACAGATGGAAGAATACACGAGGAAGCTAAGGAGGGCGAGCACGGTTAAAGCTGACAACAGATGGAAGAATACACGAGGAAGCTAAGGAGGGCGAGCACGGTTAAAGCTGTCAACAGATGAATGAATACACGAGGAAGCTAAGGAGGGCGAGCACGGTTAAAGTTGTCAACAGATGAATGAATACACGAGGAAGCTAAGGAGGGCGAGCACGGTTAAAGTTGTCAACAGATGAATGAATACACGAGGAAGCTAAGGAGGGCGAGCACGGTTAAAGTTGTCAACAGATGAATGAATACACGAGGAAGCTAAGAAGGGCGAGCACGGTTAAAGTTGACAACAGATGGAAGAATACACGAGGAAGCTAAGGAGGGTGAGCACGGTTAAAGTTGACAACAGATGGATGAATACACGAGGAAGCTAAGGAGGGTGAGCACGGTTAAAGTTGTCAACAGATGAATGAATACACGAGGAAGCTAAGGAGAGCGAGCACGGTTAAAGCTCTCAACAGATGAATGAATACACGAGGAAGCTAAGGAGGGCGAGCACGGTTAAAGTTGTCAACAGATGAATGAATACACGAGGAAGCTAAGGAGGGCGAGCACGGCTAAAGTTGTCAACAGATGAATGAATACACGAGGAAGCTAAGGAGGGCGAGCACGGTTAAAGCTGACAACAGATGGAAGAATACACGAGGAAGCTAAGGAGGGCAAGCACGGTTAAAGGTGTCAACAGATGGATGAATACACGAGGAAGCTAAGGAGGGCTAGCACGGTTAAAGTTGTCAACAGATGAATGAATACACGAGGAAGCTAAGGAGGGCGAGCACGGTTAAAGTTGTCAACAGATGGATGAATACACGAGGAAGCTAAGGAGGGCGAGCACGGTTAAAGTTGTCAACAGATGAATGAATACACGAGGAAGCTAAGGAGGGCTAGCACGGTTAAAGTTGTCAACAGAAGGATGAATACACGAGGAAGCTAAGGAGGGCGAGCACGGTTAAAGGTGTCAACAGATGGATGAATAGACGAGGAAGCTAAGGAGGGCTAGCACGGTTAAAGTTGTCAACAGATGAATGAATACACGAGGAAGCTAAGGAGGGCGAGCACGGTTAAAGCTGACAACAGATGGAAGAATACATGAGGAAGCTAAGGAGGGCGAGCACGGTTAAAGCTGTCAACAGATGGAAGAATACACGAGGAAGCTAAGGAGGGTGAGCACGGTTAAAGTTGTCAACAGATGAATGAATACACGAGGAAGCTAAGGAGGGCGAGCACGGTTAAAGCTGACAACAGATGGAAGAATACACGAGGAAGCTAAGGAGGGCTAGCACGGTTAAAGTTGTCAACAGATGAATGAATACACGAGGAAGCTAAGGAGGGCGAGCACGGTTAAAGCTGTCAACAGATGGAAGAATACACGAGGAAGCTAAGGAGGGCGAGCACGGTTAAAGTTGTCAACAGATGAATGAATACACGAGGAAGCTAAGGAGGGCGAGCACGGTTAAAGCTGTCAACAGATGGAAGAATACACGAGGAAGCTAAGGAGGGTGAGCACGGTTAAAGCTGTCAACAGATGGAAGAATACACGAGGAAGCTAAGGAGGGTGAGCACGGTTAAAGTTGTCAACAGATGAATGAATACACGAGGAAGCTAAGGAGGGCGAGCACGGTTAAAGCTGACAACAGATGGAAGAATACACGAGGAAGCTAAGGAGGGTGAGCACGGTTAAAGCTGTCAACAGATGGAAGAATACACGAGGAAGCTAAGGAGGGTGAGCACGGTTAAAGTTGTCAACAGATGGATGAATACACGAGGAAGCTAAGGAGGGCTAGCACGGTTAAAGCTGTCAACAGATGGAAGAATACACGAGGAAGCTAAGGAGGGTGAGCACGGTTAAAGTTGTCAACAGATGAATGAATACACGAGGAAGCTAAGGAGGGCTAGCACGGTTAAAGCTGTCAACAGATGGAAGAATACACGAGGAAGCTAAGGAGGGTGAGCACGGTTAAAGCTGTCAACAGATGGAAGAATACACGAGGAAGCTAAGGAGGGCGAGCACGGTTAAAGCTGTCAACAGATGGAAGAATACACGAGGAAGCTAAGGAGGGCGAGCACGGTTAAAGCTGTCAACAGATGGAAGAATACACGAGGAAGCTAAGGAGGGCGAGCATGGTTAAAGCTGACAACAGATGGAAGAATACACGAGGAAGCTAAGGAGGGTGAGCACGGTTAAAGCTGACAACAGATGGAAGAATACACGAGGAAGCTAAGGAGGGTGAGCACGGTTAAAGCTGTCAACAGATGGAAGAATACACGAGGAAGCTAAGGAGGGTGAGCACGGTTAAAGTTGTCAACAGATGGATGCATACACGAGGAAGCTAAGGAGGGCTAGCACGGTTAAAGCTGTCAACAGATGGAAGAATACACGAGGAAGCTAAGGAGGGTGAGCACGGTTAAAGTTGTCAACAGATGAATGAATACACGAGGAAGCTAAGGAGGGCTAGCACGGTTAAAGCTGTCAACAGATGGAAGAATACACGAGGAAGCTAAGGAGGGTGAGCACGGTTAAAGTTGTCAACAGATGGATGAATACACGAGGAAGCTAAGGAGGGCTAGCACGGTTAAAGCTGTCAACAGATGGAAGAATACACGAGGAAGCTAAGGAGGGTGAGCACGGTTAAAGTTGTCAACAGATGAATGAATACACGAGGAAGCTAAGGAGGGCGAGCACGGTTAAAGCTGTCAACAGATGGAAGAATACACGAGGAAGCTAAGGAAGGGTGAGCACGGTTAAAGTTGTCAACAGATGAATGAATACACGAGGAAGCTAAGGAGGGCGAGCATGGTTAAAGCTGTCAACAGATGGAAGAATACACAAGGAAGCTAAGGAGGGGAGCACGGTTAAAGCTGTCAACAGATGGATGAATACACGAGGAAGCTAAGGAGGGCGAGCACGGTTAAAGTTGTCAACAGATGAATGAATACACGAGGAAGCTAAGGAGGGCGAGCACGGTTAAAGCTGACAACAGATGGAAGAATACACGAGGAAGCTAAGGAGGGTGAGCACGGTTAAAGTTGTCAACAGATGAATGAATACACGAGGAAGCTAAGGAGGGCGAGCACGGTTAAAGCTGTCAACGGATGAATGAATACACAAGGAAGCTAAGGAGGGCGAGCACGGTTAAAGTTGTCAACAGATGGAAGAATACACGAGGAAGCTAAGGAGGGCGAGCACGGTTAAAGTTGTCAACAGATGAATGAATACACGAGGAAGCTAAGGAGGGCGAGCACGGTTAAAGCTGACAACAGATGGAAGAATACACGAGGAAGCTAAGGAGGGCGAGCACGGTTAAAGCTGTCAACAGATGGAAGAATACACGAGGAAGCTAAGGAGGGCGAGCACGGTTAAAGCTGTCAACAGATGGAAGAATACACGAGGAAGCTAAGGAGGGTGAGCACGGTTAAAGGTTTCAACAGATGGAAGAATACACGAGGAAGCTAAGGAGGGCGAGCACGGTTAAAGCTGACAACAGATGGATGAATACACGAGAAAGCTACGGAGGGTGAGCACGGTTAAAGGTGTCAACAGATGGATGAATACACGAGGAAGCTAAGGAGGGCGAGCACGGTTAAAGGTGTCAACAGATGGAAGAATACACGAGGAAGCTAAGGAGGGCGAGCACGGTTAAAGCTGTCAACAGATGAATGAATACACGAGGAAGCTAAGGAGGGCGAGCACGGTTAAAGTTGTCAACAGATGAATGAATACACGAGGAAGCTAAGGAGGGCGAGCACGGTTAAAGTTGTCAACAGATGAATGAATACACGAGGAAGCTAAGGAGGGCGAGCACGGTTAAAGTTGTCAACAGATGAATGAATACACGAGGAAGCTAAGGAGGGCGAGCACGGTTAAAGCTGACAACAGATGGAAGAATACACGAGGAAGCTAAAGAGGGCGAGCACGGTTAAAGCTGTCAACAGATGAATGAATACACGAGGAAGCTAAGGAGGGCGAGCACGGTTAAAGTTGTCAACAGATGAATGAATACACGAGGAAGCTACGGAGGGTGAGCACGGTTAAAGTTGTCAACAGATGAATGAATACACGAGGAAGCTAAGGAGGGCGAGCACGGTTAAAGTTGTCAACAGATGAATGAATACACGAGGAAGCTAAGGAGGGCGAGCACGGTTAAAGCTGACAACAGATGGAAGAATACACGAGGAAGCTAAGGAGGGTGAGCACGGTTAAAGGTGTCAACAGATGGATGAATACACGAGGAAGCTAAGGAGGGCGAGCACGGTTAAAAAGATAAGATGACGAAAGAATTGCGCGAGGAAACTTGCCTGTTTCTCCATCATCTGTTTGACGTCATTATGCTGCCGCATCATCATGAACTCCTTCTTGTGCCGCACCATCTCCTCCCGCTCGTGCTGCTGCTTCAACTGCCGCCGCAAATATAACCAGAGGTAACTTGTTACATTCATCACTTCACTTAATTCACTTCGACAACTCTATGTGACTGCACTGTGTGTGTGCGTGCGTGCGTGCGTGCGTGCGTGCGTGCGTGCGTGCGTGCGTGTGTACAGCATGCATAAAAGAGCGCGCGCGCGTGCGTTTGTCATCTTTCATGGAGAGGAACTCGCCTTGAATTCTTCTGTCGACTCGCTTATGTTCATGATGATAACGCCAATGAAGACGTTACTGAAGATGAAATGTCCCATGAATATGAAGACCATCGTGTAGATGCGGCTGTACCCCAGGTTGCGCGCGTCCAGTCGGTCCTGTATATCCGTCCACCCATCTGCCTGTGGACGCGACGATTACACAAACCGGTGATTGCATAATTATGTTATTGATTTCCTTATTACAAACACCGATATTGCACATATAAAATATAGTGTGTACAATAAAAAGTAACAACAACACTAGTAATCTGGTCGATAGGGTTACTACGCGTCGTGAAAACCTGGAAAGTACTGGATTTCTGAGTTTTTACTTCCGGAACCTGGAAAAATGGCCACTTTTATCTGTGTCCTGGAAAGTTTGTTTTTGTTACTTCCAGAATTCCTGGACAGGAAATGTGTAGCAAATATTATCGTATGGCTGCTACCACGAACTATGTAGGTTGATCATAAGATATTCTCTATCACGTCGCACTGGGATGTCACAAAATGACTCACTGTGACGTATCATCGACGTCAAAGTATTTTTCACGTCACTCTATCACGTCACACATACGTCGCACGTTTACTGGAGAGCGCCTCACCGTGACGTAGCTGAACAGAGTGAGCATGGCCCTGCCGAGCGTCCCCCAGTTCTCCTTGTCGCCGTCCGGACTAGTGCCGAAGAAGTAGTAGCCCAAGATGGCGAACACGAACATCATGAGTAGGAGTAAGGCGATTATGTTGATGACCCACGCACGGACCGTGTCTATGAGGGCCGTCACCAACACCTGCGGGAGGGAGGCGGAAGGGGAGGGAACCGTCACTAGGAAGACTGTCACCATACAGGGTAGAAAGATATGTAGATGGATACGAGAAACTGGGGGACAGGGGTGGAAAAAGAGAGAGAGTGAGAGAGAGAGGGGGGGTAGAGGGAGAGGGGGAGGAGGGGAGAGAGGGGGGAGGGAGTAGAGGGGGAGTGGGAGAAGGAGGGACGAGGGAAAGGGGGGAGTGAGAGGGATAAGGAGAGAGGGAGAGAGAGGTCGACGTGTATGCACGCACGCACGCACGCACGCACGCACGCACGCACGCACGCACGCACGCACGCACGCACGCACACACGCACACACACACACACACACACACACATTTATTACATGCAGGTGTAACGTAGAATGTAATCGCGCTAGTGGGTGTTTGTTCGTCCGTCACAGTGCACGACCCCACCACTCGGAGGTCACTGCCTACCTGCAGGCCTTCAATGAACGACACCGTGCGCAGCGTGCGCAACGTGCGCAGCGCGCGCAGCACGCGCAGTGCACTGAGGCGTGACTCGCCGACGCCCGTCCAGATCATAGCTGTCTGCACGAACGAGATGATGAGGACGAAGAAGTCGAACAGGTTATAGCTGCTCTTCCAGTACGAGATTGGCTCGGCGTAGAACTTCATCGGAAATGTCAACAATTTACGTTATTTATCTATAATATACAGCAACAACGGCGTGTGTGTGTGCGTGCGTGCGTGCTTGTGTGTGTGTGTGCGTGCGTGCGTGCGTGCGTGCGTGCGTGTGTGTGGGGGGGGGTGATGTGGGGTGACCAATGGTGGCAGCTGTGCGCTGGCTGTGCCAGGTCTGGTACCTTCGTGACCCTCTGAGACCTTCATTTGCACGGGCTTAACATATCTTGCCCCGAACCCCACCCCAGTGATAGATTCTGGATGTGCCCCTGCGTAGCATGACTATACAATTTGTAAGACTGAAGGCGTTTTTCACACTAAAGTGATCAGTTAACGTAGAATAGCTGCTACAAACTTTCAGTACGAACTCGACCGTGTAAACGGCGAGAAACGTATTGTCGAGTGCCTCCAATATTTCACCGAAGTCCATCTTGAGGTTCTCGTCAGTGTCGACGGCGATCGTGATGGCGTTCAGGAATATGGTCAACATGATGAAGGAATTGAACGCGACGCTCTCCGTCACGAGGCGGATGTACAAGTGGAACTTCTCGTCACAACGGTCTGCTACAATCGAATGCATCCTCGCTTCTACCATGTTCAATCGCTCCCGGAACTTCATTTTGCACCAAAGTGTCGTTGGTTTTCCGTGTTATTTGGTAAGTATATGCAAAGCGTAACGGTCTGTCGGTTCTGGTAGTGGTTTCCAAGCAACGAAAACAATGTTTCTTCTATTGTTCTGAATGTATGCGTTATTCTTATATAATAAACATTATGTCTATGCTATTATAGTAATCTGCAAGAACCCGACGCCAACGTGTGGACGAGTGCCCGAACACTGCAGCGACTTTGCATGCCCAATCTAGATTTTAAATGTCCACACTGGCTGAAGAAACAACGACCAGGGCACAACAGCTTTTTCAACAGAACTGTGCAGAACTGGAATGGACTATCGCAGTCCTGGCCGGCACCTGGATAGAGTTATCTCTCACTACAGCTACGTGTACGGCCTGCTGTTATTTGTCCGAACAAGATGATCTTGTTAAGGAAGAGCTGTTTCTTCGTGTATTGATAATGTTTTAAATTTTGTAAAACCTTACTATAGGCGACTGGGCTATCTCCGGCGCTCCGACAAAACAACGCTCGGTTAGCATGTGAGATGTGAAAGTTCGAGAATTCCACTACTGGGCATGGGTGATGTTGGGCAATCCCTCGACTGTCTCCATTTATGGAATACTGGAACCGGTGGGCAACTCTCTTCCTGGCGATGTTCATAACTGTGCATTTATTATTAGTAGTAATAAAAGCTTTATTTTACGATGGTGACCATGTCACATCTATCGAGTGATTTTCAATGGGCCATCAATCACATCCACTCTTACATACAAAGTTATATAACGAAGATAAAATATACATGTCAAAACAATATATAAACAAAATAAAACATAAATAAATACCTACGTAGAACGTATCATTACAATAAAAAATATAAATAAATATTGTATATAAAATCAATTAATTCAATTAAAACCATTGTGTAAAAAACATAAATTTACAATAATATATATATATATATATATAAATAAAGCCGGGTTTTCGACCAATCAACCAGCCTCTGCAGGTCGGACTGGAGGACTTCTGCATCTTCAGAAGATGCAGAAGTCCTCCAGTGCTGTTGATAGTTCAGTATGCAATGCAGAGCTTGATGTCCGAGGAGACACCCTCTCCTATGTCATTGACACTACACTATTTAATTTATTGGCATATATACCATCATGGTGTGCATTCAATCAAAGTGGTTATCATTCGTTGCCATGAAAATCAGACAATGACAGCAGACGTCATCATTGCTTTGTCAGATATAGGAAGATACAACCATCAATTGACGACTACAACTTCTAAAGTTGGCACAGGGATGCATACTGTCAATAATGCAGACCAGTTATTAACTATATATTGCAGTAATTTGGGAGACTGTTGTCCACATGATCTACATACGGTATGGACCTATATAACACAGTAAAACATACCATATTTTGTGATAACACATCTGTTTTATTTTGCTAATTCTGAACGACTATTCCGAGAGGGTGGCAGGAAGTAGGAGGTTAGTCCTAAAATGTAGCCCCCCAAACAGGTGGGAGATGGGAGGTTTGCCCCCAAAATAGGTGGGAGGTTGAAACCCCTGCAGGCCACATCCCTCTCATTCTGTTTAATTTAGTTTCTTAAAAAATCACTGTGATTAATCGGCTTGCCCGTACCAGTAATCAACAAAACTGCAGACCTATTTAAACATTTATTCATACACATAC
The DNA here is from genome assembly GCA_963662155.1 of Lamellibrachia columna. Lineage (NCBI taxonomy): Eukaryota > Metazoa > Annelida > Polychaeta > Sabellida > Siboglinidae > Lamellibrachia > Lamellibrachia columna. The sequence goes on from OY759266.1 coordinate 54,409,195, forward strand.
AGAAGGCAAAATGTAGTTTTAATAAGAAAACAACACTCGACTCTATAAAGTTACACAACTGCTGAAAAACGCAGCTTACTCAATTCAATGACAACAGTATCTGAGCAGCCGCAGGACATATTCTACTGAAATATCATTTATATCAATAAATGTATATACCACAGGATACCAACTATTTGAGAAATGTACATGGAAGAACAACTGCACTCGTTGCCAACTGTGAAGAAATGAAGGGAAAGAGACCAAAATGTTTGCGTTACTACCACCATAAATATACAACTGATATGGTGTAATTTTTACTCATTGATTAAAATAGTATTTTATATCATCAAATAATAATTATCATTATAAATATCAGTTTCGTGTTTTCTTGCTTTTGAGAGAATGGGACAAGCAAGAGCACCAATGTTGAATGCACAATCTGACTCCACAATAGTAATCTCCCAACACAACTGACAGTGTCAGAGAGCACAGCACACTCAGGCAACTGTTCTTGAAACTTGAGCTTGGTGGGAAATTTACCCCAACAATGGCTACCTGTGCACCTAAAATGGGCCTCTTGTGATACTTTTTTTTATATACTTTTTTTGAGCTTCTTTAAATGTATTTTACACTATTAGAAAACCAAAGTGTAAAGTAATCATTGTAATGATCAGCTGTTCAGCCACTGGAGAGGGCATTTTTTTAGTGACAATGTTTTATTATTTTAGACCACAACATAATCAATGGATTAAATATAACTGAAATTAACTCCATTATTAAAACAGGCAATTCTTTTAGTGATCAGTTCTATGACATCAGCAACCTACAAAATATTACTCTACAATTGGACAATCTGCTGTGTATGAATTAAGAGATCTACATTAAAAAATCTACAAATATATATGCAAAGAATGTTCACTTACATAAGTCCTAGAAAACAATACAAATAAAATATTAATGTAATACTCGGATTGGTTTAAAACCAAATTGCACTGTAAAATAAATTTCCTAACAGTTGCTTAGTAGTGTTGGTGATATTATTTTTGCCAGTTAATTTTTTATTTTAAAATTATGCACTTTGCCAAAAAAGAAATAAAATTTAAAACAGAACCAAATGGTGTACATGTAAAATTATTGAATAGTTGTACTTATAACCATTTTTGTGCCAATAGAACATACTGAAGTACTATTTTATAGTTAATTATTGTTGTTTCTATAAATTAAATTCATATGTCAATTCTGTTTTCAATAGTCCTTACACGTGGATACATGTATTGCAGTCTGAACCCTGCAATGATTAATCAACCATTTCATGTTATCAGGACTGCATCAGAACTATAGAATAGCCAATAACTGCACAGATGTAATGAATGTATAAATATAATTTCAAAATGTTACGCCATGGCCCTGGAATGATCTGTTCTGTGACCCCAATCAGCCCTAAAAAGTCCAGTTTTGGAGCTCCGAAACCTGTTTATCGATTCCAGAAAAGAATATTCTTGTGACAGACTAAAGGCCAGTTTACACGAGCGATTGTTTTCCAGTTTCTGGAACAACTGTCTGTGAGAATTCAGACATTCCAATTTTGCTAACAGATGATTTTGAAACAGTAGTGACCTTTCATCAAAGCTTTGTATGATATTGCAACAATAACATACAAATCTGGAGTGGCACGAGTCAACATCTAGGTTGCAGAGTCTAGACATATTGCTTGTCTAAACAAGCACATAATTTAGTTGCCTGTTATTTAAATTTGGGAAAATGGCTCATGTAAACGCAAACTGGCATCCAAAAATATTGCAACAATAACATACAAATGAAACTTAGGTGTACCAGGTAGTTAAATACTATACTTTAACAATACCATGTTAGTTCAGACTGTTGTACATATTCATAACACCATTTACAAATAGCTTACAAACATCATGTTTAAAAAAGACACAACTGTGTGCATTAAAGACACAATTAGTTAGTTGAACAGCTGTGTAAAATGCCTGAAATTATATCATTCTCGAGCAAATCGTAAAATTACACTTAATATACAGTCATCAACAATAATCATGAGAAATAAATCTCAAAAAGATGGTTCTTGAATATATAAAATAATTATTATGTCTGTCAGAGAACAGATACTGTCACAGCATTTGTATTGACAAGCTAATTACATACACCATGGCATTGTTTACATCACAGGTATCCAGATTATGTGTATTAAATAAAATATTAATTAATCACATTGCACTTAATCAAGAAACCATGCATACTTTTTGAAATATCTATGTATGATAAGACTCTGCAAAACTAGTGGAGTATAGTAGAAACTGGAAACCTGATACAAGTATGAAAATATGCACGTACGCAATGTTTACAATACAGAATTTTTCTATATTCTTTTTGTGAGCAAAGTATTAGGAATGTCTCTTCATACGACTAAAGAACCTTCCTATCTCAGTGGATCATATTTAACCTCTCACCTAAAAACTGCCCATTCACACAGTAACATTACCAGAAGGTAGTGTCTTTAGACTCGTGCTACAAGCATACTGTGTATGTTCACACGGTGTACATACAACAATAAAATCTTCAAGCAGTAGTCCAAGAAATAGAACAATATTTACACATACATCATCGTAAAATAGCTTCACTACATATGATATTATTCATGTCAAAAACATTATACAATAAACAACATATGGTATATCTATTTCTTAAAATTGTCATTCAAACCAGAAATTATATTTTCATTCATTAGATCTCCGTGTTAATTTCTCAACAAACATGGACAATAAATTATGCGCAACTCGTACACATGATTTTGCAAATGTCCCATTATACAAATGAGTCCGCTGATTTCAAGCACCATTTACACAGTACAATTAATCAAAGAAGTTAAATGGGCATGACTAAATCGCATCATGTAAATAGTGTACGACTTGAATTATTCCAAATAGTATCTTCAGCGAACCATGCAGATGTAGACAAATATACTAAATCAGTCACTGAATGCAAAATGTTGAATGTTTACCTGTTACAGTTTCCATTTGATATATATTCCGAAACCCAAAGAATGGTCAAACCTGCTAATGTGAATAATTTTCCACCTGTCATAATGGCTGGATAATAATGATGGCCATGGAAAATTAAATTAAATTAATCTCATTGTGTGAACACAAATGTTAAAAAGCTTCAAAAACCTCAAAGCTTTACGATTGGCTACAAACAGTTAGTAGGTTCAAGTAATTGTACTGTGTAAAACTTTGCTTTAAACTGAAGAAACCTTGCTGCTATGTACACAGAATACATATTACAATTGTCATGGCTTTCCACCAGATTCTCGCCATGCCTGCACAGCAGTGCCCCCTAGGCGAGGCCGCATTATGAGCTGATCAGGCATTTGTCTCGCGATTGTAGTCCATTGCAGCAAATCTTCGCTGCTGTTCGGGTGTGGGAGCATTAGGTGCGTGCTGGATCTCGTAGTCCGCGGCCGTCAGGTGGTGTGGCTGCTCTGGCGGCGTCTGATTGATTGCCTTGTACTGCCGGTAGAACTCGTTGCTGTTGTACTGTGAACAGGCGACATCTGGTGAGTACTTCAGGATTAGCGAAGACACTATATTGGTTGTGTAACAAGACGGACTTATTACATACAAAGTAATTAATGATATTACATGGATGTAACAAGACAGTCAAAGTAATTAATGTGACTTTGTATTACATGATGGGCACCGGTCTGTGTCAGTGTAATAAAACAGATATATTACAAAGTAATTAATGTGATATTGTATTACACAACGGGCATTGTCTGTGCTAGTGTAACTATATGGATATATTACAAAGTAATACAAGTGACTTTGTATTACATGATGGGCATCAATTTGTGTCAGTGTTACAAGATGTACACATGAAAGTAATTAATGTGACACTGTATTACACAAAGGACATTATCTGTTTAGTGTAACTAGATGGACACATTATGAAGAGGTTACATCGTATTACAGGAAGAGTGCTACTGTAAAATGTGGAGGATTATTGTAACATTTGGATGCTTGTTAGTGTAACATATGATGCATGCGTAAAAAGGAGAGAAGCAAGTCACTGAGGCCACTTACAGCGTTAAAGTAACAACAGAAGGTAAGTGTAACATATTGGAGGCAGGTGCAAGGATGCAGGAATTTAGTCTAATGGACACACGAATAACCTGTATTTTTTTGTAATTAACCCTTTAGAACCCTTTCTGGCTGATCTGTCTGGCTCTGCAATCTGGCTGTTCCCGGGCACTGACTTTAGCAACTTGTAGATGTGGCGTCATCTACTGGATAATTTTGTACTATACAATTTAATGCTTAGTCTACTCACCAGGGGTATTTATTGCATGGCTTCATATTGGATGTTTTTAATTTAGCACCATTTGAAAATATCAAGTGATAGAGTTATGAACATGGTATTTTTTTAGCAGTTATGTTTGTGTTATGTGTTGTTTGTGAATTTTATTTTTGATTATTAACTCTACATGTCAGTTATACGTTTTAATGTTTTTTACAGTATTTACAATTATGACATGCAGTAAAAAAAATATGAACTTGCTATTTTCATTTGTAAATACTGACTGTATAAAATCTCATCAGTATATCTAGTGATATATGGTAGGAAATTAAATTTGTTTAAATAAACACAACTTGCCATATTAAAAAGTAAAAAAGTGACATGCAAAAATCCAGGCATAAACATATCTTGCTGAATTTGTGAGTAGATTGTGAGTAGATTGCAGGAATCGGATTATGTTTTATTAAAATGCCATGGGGTCTAAATGGTTCAAACGAAGGGTTTTCTAAATCATAAAATATAATGAAAAAATTATAAAAAATCAACATAAAAACTTCTAGCATGATCCATGTTGACTTTTAGTAATACTCAAACACTACTCTCTACTATGCAAACTGGTAACAATAAGAATACTCCCTTCAGAATACTCACAGCATTGGAACTTATACTCACAGCAGGTGGCGGAGTGTTACGGCGCTGCATTGACATGTGTTCTCGTGGGTTCCCATGGCGCCCCCTAGTGAAGCTATAATGAAATACTGTCCATTTTCAAACAAACGAAAATCACAAAAGAATCTCACACCTAACAATACGCACAACAATTTTAGCAAGTTGTTATTTAACGACGATGAAAACACAGAGTAAGTTGGCGTTCCCAGCCATACAAAGTAATAATCTTTCAGAATACAAAATGATCTCGATTACCTTTTAGTAAGAATCACATAAATAATGTGTACATATCTTTCCTGGTAATTTTTTTTAATGTCTAGAATTTAGGCAGAATATCATCTGTAGCAATAAATCTTTTTAAGAGAGTTCACTGTTGAATTTACCAAAAAATCATCATACCAGAATGAAAAGATTTTGAACACACATAATGTTATGTATAATATGCTGTTTAATATAAATGTTTTATATGTTAGTATAACATGTTGTATAATATGTTATGTTGCATGCTGGGAGAGGGGTAGGGGTCAGCAGGCAGGGTAAGGATAGGTCTGCACGAGAGATCGTTGTGTCAATGTAGTCTTGTACTTGAACTAACTGCAGATCACTGACGACTCATTGTGACAGAACATGATTCCGGTTTATGTAATAAAACATCATGAATAAAATAAATACACATGGTGTAAACTTTATGTTTTCGTTATAAGAACTGACACTGTGGAGAGATCTGTGCTCTATACTGTCTGTGTGATCAGCAGTTTGTACAAAGTTCAGACTAGACACAAGACAACATCTACTCTCTACAAGAGAACAACTACAAATGCCTACATTAGTGGCAGCCGCAACCAGCCCAGTCAGTGAGTCAGAAGCCTGTTAGCAACAATCCATAAGGCCATAGCAGTTAATATGCATAATTCAGAATGCTACAAATAAATGTTCAGGTTGTTTTAGATGATACAATAAATAACAAGAATTTAATACATATCTTGAATGCAAGAAATAAATTTGTAGAATAAAGACATTTCAGGATTAAGGCATTTAAAATAATTACACAGGAAACGTCCACAAAATTAAAGTATTTCTTGCATTACATGTTAGGGCAAACACAGCAGTGACATGAATGCTGCTGGTCTGAGAATGACCAGTCAAGGTGACCAGCCAGAATGATCAATCTGACAGTGACCATGGCAACTACTCACCTGTGACTAATGACTGGTAGTCATTATGAGTTGTAGGGGAAAGTTCTACTTGGAGGAGTGGGGAGGTGTTCACAACATCTTAACAAGTCTGGGGATTATGGGAGGGGGACATAGGGCAGGGCAAACAGAAAGGGAAAACAATGGAAGAGGGAAAAATAAAATAAGAGTGATATTTAGAGAAATTAGGGACATGGGGGACAAAGACCGACAGATAAGAGCAAGATAAAGAGAAAGATTTCAGAAAAAAGAAATAATAAAATAATATGAAGATGGAACGATGAGGCAGCAATGTGTGGATCTTGCAGAGAAAGCAGCTCATTTTGAAAAAAAATAACTCGAGAAATTAAGCACTTTAACCAAGTCACCAAAATACTAAAAACTGAGCACAACAAAAGACTACACAGAAAGGAATGAGAAGTGGAAAGAGCAGAGAGATGAAGATACAGCTCACAAAGTTAACAGATTATCCATAAAAGAGTTGGCTGCGTGTACATAAGTTTGAACTGACGTGGTGGAATAAGACATTGTTGAATTGAGAAGACCAAGAGGGAAACTTAGTTGTTAATTCATAGTAGTTAATTCAGGAAAACTCAGAGAGTAAAGGGAAAGTAAATGTAGAATGTGTAACACACATTAAAGAAGAACAAACACTAATCAAGCCTTAAATAGAACACAATTTCAAAGTAAACTGAAAAACAGACTTATCTAGCACAGTCAACACCAAATGAGTAAATATGTGCAACCAGAAAGAATTAAGGAGGGAGAGAAAGAAACACTAATGTAGACAGCAAGAAAACTAAATTAACACACGGCTGACTGCTCCAGTCTACAATATAACATAATCTACTTTAGCCCTTTGCAAACCAATGCATATCTACTGCATACAGTGTATACCCAATCAAATAAAATGTTATCTATATAACATTTTGACATAGCATTTTAATGTTTTATATTTTTGCTCACTCCTGTAAATTAAATGTAACTAAAATCCACTACACCACAAACTGCCTGTTTCTATTTAATGTGGAAATATTTTGCCCAAAGAACAGAGTTCTGCAAAACCACCAAATGTCTGCCCAAAATGACTATCATTATAGACGTTTTACACTATCAGAGTATTAGGGCATTGATTAATTTTTTTTAGTTTTTAATAACTAATTAAAAGAAATAACACTGTCTTGTGGCACTGCAAATCAGTCTGATGCAGTCAGCCAATGTTTCTCACACAAAGAACGACTAAGACAAAGAAGAAGACACGCCAACTAACAAGGTTCGAGACACTGACACTAGTCCATCACAACGATGCTATCCTGAGAGAAAGCAGACGACAGATGAGGTGGAGTTACTCACGAGGAAGATGAGGAGGGATCCTCGTGTATGGAGGTGGGACGGCTGGGCAACGACCCGTACCTGTAATACGAGGGTGACGCATTGTCGGGGCGGGGCAGGAACGGATCGTCGTCATCGATCTCCAGGTAGCCCTTCCTGTAAGCAGACAGACAGTGTGGCGCACGGGAACAACGCACTCGTGGATGGCAGGCCCACTAGGTGGCGCCACTGCATGATGCCACACTTTATGCTGGTTTTAATCATATCAGCATACCCCTGTATAGAACATACTGCCCCATCCAACCAACCCTACAAATTTGATAAAATACCCATATATGCTAGGTTTTCCACTTCCAAAAGATTTCCAAAAATTTCCGATCAGCCCATACAAAATCACAAAAATGTGGTGCTACAATTTTGCTCCATCAAAAAACATGTACTGACTGGCAAGTCAATATGACGGCAGCACAGGCACATTTGAAAAATCAGCACAAAAGGACCACAGTCGAGGGAAAACAAATCTACTCAGTCAAGCAAAGACGTCAGCCACAAGCCTGAAATGTAATTATTTTTTAGTTGCTTGAACTAGCAGTGACTAGCATGCTTTGTTACTGGCAAGGAGCCTTGTGCCTACGGGGTCTACAAGCAATGGCAAAGACACAAGCTGGAACCACACTGCACTACACTGTACATGCAAGAACTGAGGTCTACCTTAAAACACTGTAGAGAAAGCACAAGCTCCAATTAACAGGTCTCAATGCCATAATATGTGATACCTTTTGGTTCAGATTTATTTGTTGTGATTCTAGTAAGAAAATGATGAGAGTATGGCCTCCATATTCTAATTTTATTTCAACATAGCAAATATGGGACTTTGACAAAGTGTAGTCAACCATGTACAGACAAAAACTTCAGTCAAAACGAGGGAAAACAAATTAATTATTTAATATACACCACACAGAAGACATTTAATGCCAAGTAGTTAGTGACTGGTTCCAACAATGACTTTATCAATGCTTCATGCATGGCATTAGTAGCAATTTGTTATTAGCCTGGCATGGCCCATGGTGACCTTGGCCTAGTATGGCCTGCCTTGGTTTAGCATGGCCATCATGGTGCCAGCCGTAGACACCATCTCATGTGTCTATACTACACAGCAAACATTTTGGGGATATCAGGGAGCAAGGCCACAGGCACGGCCCAACAGTGGGCTTGGTGTGGCCCAGTGTGGCCCAATGAGCTACCTGTAGTGGGACACAGAGGCATCATCGACATAGAGCATGAGAGATTCGTCCTCGGGCCGCCTTGGGTAAGGCCGCTTCCTGTGAACATCAAACAACGGTTTGAGCCTTACTGTTTCGCTGTACCATGCCTTCCTTACTAGGGTATTTCTCATGGTTCACCCATGCACTTTTCCAGAAAACATTACACTAACATTATACATACCAATGAGCCACAAAGACAGACAGTGGTCACTCACTGGTAGGAATGTCACATTATGCTGTAAGTGGTCATTTTAAAGAAGAGCACATTTCGTACTGAAGATGCAACTCTGACTGAATTTTTATGTATTTCATAAGTAAACTTTTGCAGATTCTCAGTAAAGATGTTTGCATTTGGGACAAACACAATAACACAACAGAGTCAGACAAACAGAATACACCAAAACACAATCAAAATTAAATATAATCTAAACTTATAAAATTAAAAATAATTTTCCAAAGAAAAGCACAGTAAAAAGCTGCATCATGAAAGTTCACAGACTATGCTATCACAATCACAACAAAAACCCATCTAACAGTGACCTCAATGGTTAAAAAGTTGTAGGTATGGAATGAACCTTTTTGTTTCTTTTATGGTAGGTATATGCATGCATGCACACATATACATGTGAAGATTTAAAATAATACTTTTTTGTGAAGAACTTTTCTATTTCAGGTAAATGTAGATGAATGAAAGAATTTTATTTCCAAAAAGGAAATTGACGTTATTCTTCAACGACACTCAACTTTCTGAGCTAATGTTATAAAATTTCACAAGCAAAGACAATCATCTTGCAACATTTACCAGGACAATTTCACTTGTACTTCAAACAGTACATCATAATACCGCGTAGGAGCCACACTGTGTGCAGCTGCAAAGACTTAACACCAACATGCACTGCTTGACCCACCATGCGGGAGACTAGCTACGACACCCTGGTGGCCTACTTACGGCGTTGTGTCTTCGTCCGCTATGGGGCTAGTGATTGCAAGAACAAAGGGCGCAGTGGCAATGAAATGGTAAAGTGAAAAAGAAACCCAACAAGTGAAGAACTGTCTTCTAGTAGATGTCCCTCCCTCCTTATTTTCCTCCCTCTTTCTCTCTCACCCGGTTTTTCAATTGGACGTTATTAGCTTACAGGTCGGAGAACGTAGTTTGCATACAACCAAACCACTTTATGCAACAGACTTGACACATATGTATAATTATGCACCAATGTGTTGAATTACACAATTTTAAGAACGTAAATTGTATCCACACAGTCTGACAGAAAGTGGCGGAAAAAAAATTGTGCAGTACAGATAAATAATGGTGGAACATGCTTGGTGCAAGTTAGTTTTAAAACAATCTCCAATGTTTATATTAACAGTACTGCAGACCACCAAACCATTGGTAGTTTAAACTGCACTCTCAAATTCTGCAAACAACTAAAAATTCTATCAGGGAGTTTTCTACGAATCTGTAAAATTTGCTAAGGCAATTAATTAGCAACAAATTGTCTGGGTTTTCCACAGTTGCCTGAATATTGCCTAGTGACGGGATTGCCCAGTAGAATGCAAGTCTTACCTCTTGCCGAAGTTGCGCCACGCCCTTGACGCCATGACAACAAGGACGGTGAGAAGGAGGCCGGTGATGACCAGTGACAGTAGGACAAAGATGATCCCCGGTCTGGGAGAGATGGACAAACAGGTCAGCGTGATTGTCAGCGAGTCACACAGCAAAGGTCATTGCATACATGTACATCATTTATTCTGGGGCACATCAAAAAGTATTGTATTTACTGTTTTGTATAAATGCATAGGTACGTATGTTCGTACATACATATGCATGCATGAACATACATAATGTAGTGCATGTATGTGTATATACATGTACATATGTAAGGTATGTGTATATGTGTGTATGTGTGCACGCACGCACGCACGCACGCACGCACGCACGCACGCACGCACGCACACACACACTACAAATATGGTGTAAAATGCAGGAATTTTACAAAATGTACATTTCTAGTGCTATTCAGAATTGTTTTAGTGTGTCAATTATACACAGTTGTCCATTACAGTTCACTCTCCCCATGGTAGATTATTGTACTGTGTGTAGTTTCAATAGCAAAGAAATTAATAATAAAAGTGTTCTAATTATCCACCTCAAAGCCATTTACATAACTATTGCTAGAGTTAAATGTGACTGGAAGGTGGTCTCGCTACAACAGTAGTGCCATCTTACAGCAGTGAGTAGCAGGCAGCGTTGACAGCGTTGACATAGTCGTCATGTAGGTGCGTACACTCCATGAGAGACTGCAGACGGAGGATGCTTTGTTCCACGTCCCTCAGTCCGGCTGATACCTTCTCCACATACTGCCAGAACTACAACAGGGAAAACACATCTAGGAGCTGGCAGAGCTTAGAGGAAGACGTTGGGAAAAGACGTTGGGAATCCAGATATATATATTCTAAACATCTGCCTGTGTCTTGTGTAACATACAGAGGACAAATACCAGTTCAGAAACAATAGTGGTGTATGTGTTTGCACCTATAGTGGGAAATTTAATGCGATGGGAAACACGATTTAACAAGATTGCCACCCAAGGCAAAGGCCCAGATGGCAAGTGGATAAGGAAGCCATTGGCTTATCGAGAGTCCAAAAATTTTTCATCAATATGTAACCCGCCCTACTGAGATGTGTCAACTTTTAAACATATTCACGCTGCTAGCAGTTACACAATCTGTAGATAATTTGTTCCATTCATATATTGTTCTCTGTGAGAATGAGTACTTTCTGATATCCAATCTACACTGATCCTTTAGTAATGTTACCTTATGTCCTCTAGTCCTACTATCTTTCTTGAGTGAGAACAAATATTTTTATCAATATTTCTATCAATGTTTTTGTGACATGCAACAAATGTCTTACATTCAAATATGGAGAGCTGGTTCTTACCTCTAACTTCAGAATGACCTTCAATGCAAGGTCACTGCACTGCGCCAGGGAGTGGTTTGCGCCGATGACACCATCGAATGCTCCTTTTAGTTGCTGCAAAAGAAACTGTCATGTAAGCCACGATAGACTAATTGAATCATTCAATTTCATGCTGCATTTTGTTTGAATCACCGTTAATCCGACCGTTCAAAGCAGCAAAGTACATGCAAGAAGTCCACATTGTCCACACAGCCAAAGCTGGTAAAGGGAGATGTGAGGGACAGAAAAATATCAAAGTCGAAAGGGAAAGTGATGAGAGCGTGTGTAATGCCGGCATGCCTGTATGGTCTTGAGACAGTGGCACTGACAGAGCATGTGTAATGCCAGCATGCCTGTATGGTCTTGAGACAGTGGCACTGACAGAGCATGTGTAATGCCAGCATGCCTGTATGGTCTTGAGACAGTGGCACTGACAGAGCATGTGTAATGCCGGCATGCCTGTATGGTCTTGAGACAGTGGCACTGACAGAGCATGTGTAATGCCAGCATGCCTGTATGGTCTTGAGACAGTGGCACAGACAAAGCGTGTGTAATGCCGGCATGCCTGTATGGTCTTGAGACAGTGGCACTGACAGAGCATGTGTAATGCCAGCATGCCTGTATGGTCTTGAGACAGTGGCACTGACAGAGCATGTGTAATGCCGGCATGCTTGTATGGTCTTGAGACAGTGGCACTTACAGAGCACGTGTAATGCCAGCATGCCTGTATGGTCTTGAGACAGTGGCACTGACAGAGCATGTGTAATGCCGGCATGCTTGTATGGTCTTGAGACAGTGGCACTGACAGAGCATGTGTAATGCCGGCATGCCTGGATGGTCTTGAGACAGTGGCACTGACAGAGCGTGTTACACCGGCATGCCTGTGTGGTCTTGAGATGGTGGCACTGACAGAGCGGGTGTAACGCCAGCATACATGTGTGGTCTTGAGATGGTGGCACTGACAGAGCGTGTGTAACACCGGCATGCCTATGTGGTCTTGAGACAGTGGCACTGACAGAGCAACAACAACAACAGAAGCTTCACATGTGAGAGAACAGAACTGGGTCTGGAGAAATACAGGAAAAAAGAGGGCATATAGAAGGAGGATGGATGACATGAGGGAAGAAATTGGGATGCAGTTCAGTCTAACAGGAAGATTAGTAAGAAGCTGGATGATGTAGGCAGGTGACTTGGTGCGGCTGGAAGAGGACCTAAGAAAGCAGAGGTGGTGACACTGCGAGGCTACGGGAAAAGGGGAAGACCGCAACCGAGATGGGAAGGCTGTGTTAAGAGGGGTGCAAGAAAGGCGAAGGAGGAAGGCTGCCCCAGTTGCCAAAGCATCCATTATGGACCCACTGGTATGCACTGTTATGACCAACCTGCCAGATTCCCATAATATTTCCTGATGCAGTATGTTCAGTTAGACCAAGCTGTCAAATTGTAGTAAAAATCCACAATGCCCAGATACCCCAAGCTATTAAAATACCCAGTATGCCCAATTGAGCCAATTAACTAATGACCAATATGGACATGATACCCCATGTCCCCATTAGCCCAAGCTGTCAAAGCACCCAATAAACCCATAATCTCTTCGAGTGCCCAGTTAGCCCAAGATGCCAAACTGCCCAATAAAGACATAATGCGCAAGTAGCACAGTTAGCCCCAAGCCGCCAAGTTGTCCTGTAATTACAAGTTGTCCAGTAATTACAAGTTGTACTGTAATTAGAAGGTGCCCAAGTGAAGAATCGTGTCAGACATTGTTTTGTATGAATCAAACAAGCTACCGACACATGCCATCTATAAAACACACATGCACACAAACTACTGACCTGTTTGAATGGGCTCTTGTCGCCGGGCTGACAGTCAAGGTAGTATTTGAGGATGTCTGCAAGCAGCATGTGCATGCAGTAAACATTATATGTGGCAATACCTTTCAATAAGACACTGTCGAGCATATTGTTCGTATAATCAATACTACTTATACAACTTCATTTGCTTTATCAAGGCATAGGGAAAGACCTTCATCTCCATATATGAAGATTATCTTAGTACTGGGCAAATCACACTCATCATCCTTGGTAGGCAAGTGATCTACGGGGGTAAACCCTGACAGAAAATCCAGAGTGGAGCCGTGAAGGCGGTCTGATGTCAACTTTGTCATCTTTTCAGCAGTTCCTGTAGCCAAGCCAGTGAAGTTGCATCTGCTGTTGTGATGCTGCTTATTATTACAATTATTTAAGGCCTCACTATCAGTGCTTTAACTCAATACAAACATTATCAAACACACCTTTCTGTGTTGACTTCTTCACCAGTGACTCTACATACTCGTCAGGGGCAACGCAGAAGTCTGACAGGCCCTGGAAATTAGAAACACTTCAGGATAACTTCAAAATACATCAGACGATGTCCGTGTCTTAAAGCTCCCTCCTCAACTGATTTAGCTCATCATCTGTCTTAAAGCTCCCTCTTCAACTCATTTAGCCCATTGTCTGTCTTAAAGCTTCCTCCTCAACTGATTTAGCTCATCATCTGTCTTAAAGCTTCCTCCTCAACTCATTTAGCCCATTGTCTGTCTTAAAGCTTCCTCCTTAACTCATTTAGCTCATCATCTGTCTTAAAGCTCCCTCCTCAACTCATTTAGCCCATTGTCTGTCTTAAAGCTTCCTCCTCAACTGATTTAGCTCATCATCTGTCTTAAAGCTCCCTCCTCAACTGATTTAGCTCATCGTCTGTCTTAAAGCTCCCTCCTCAACTGATTTAGCTCATCATCTGTCTTAAAGCTCCCTCTTCAACTCATTTAGCCCATTGTCTGTCTTAAAGCTTCCTCCTTAACTCATTTAGCCCATCGTCTGTCTTAAAGCTTCCTCCTTAACTCATTTAGCCCATTGTCTGTCTTAAAGCTTCCTCCTCAACTGATTTAGCTCATCATCTGTCTTAAAGCTCCCTCCTCAACTGATTTAGCTCATCGTCTGTCTTAAAGCTCCCTCCTCAACTGATTTAGCTCATCATCTGTCTTAAAGCTCCCTCTTCAACTCATTTAGCCCATCGTCTGTCTTAAAGCTCCCTCTTCAACTCATTTAGCCCATCGTCTGTCTTAAAGCTTCCTCCTTAACTCATTTAGCCCATCGTCTGTCTTAAAGCTTCCTCCTCAACTCATTTAGCCCATTGTCTGTCTTAAAGCTTCCTCCTTAACTCATTTAGCCCATCGTCTGTCTTAAAGCTTTCTCCTCAACTCATTTAGCCCATTGTCTGTCTTAAAGTTCCCTCCTCAACTCATTTTTATTTAGCGCACTGCAAATCAGGTTAAGATCTGTAGCGTGTGAATAGTTTAAGTAATATGTGCAGTTGGTTTAGTAAAAGATTGTGTACTTTTGTTAAAATCATCGAAAGAATTGATTTTGATCATTTAGATGTAATTACTTGCAAAAGTCGGATTAACCTTATATCATCCTATATAAAGCTGGACCATTTTTGCCTCATTTAAAAATTTTTTTTTACATGTCAAAATCATTTTAATAGTTTATCCGGTGATTTCACCAAAATTAAATAACAAAGTTGTAGAAATGGGTCAGCATGTCATCATCGATATTAGAGCCAGCATGTCATCATGGATATTAGAGCCAGCATGTCATCATGGATATTAGAGCCAGCATGTCATAGTGGATACTAGAGCCAGCATGTCATAGTGGATACTAGATCCAGTATGTCATAGTGGATACTAGAGCCAGCATGTCATAGTGGATACTAGAGCCAGCATGTAATCATGAATACTAGAGCCAGCATGACATAGTGGATACTAGAGCCAGCATGTCACAGTGGATACTAGAGCCAGCATGTCATAGTGGATACTAGAGCCAGCATGTCATAGTGGATACTAGAACCAGCATGTCATAGTGGATACTAGAGCCAGCATGTCATAGTGGATACTAGAGCTAGCATGTCATCGTGAATACTAGAGCCAGCATGTCATTGTGAATACTAGAGCCAGCATGTCACAGTGGATACTAGAGCCAGCATGTCATAGTGGATACTAGAGCCAGCATGTCATCGAGAATAATAGAGCCAGCATGTCACAGAGGATACTAGAGCCAGCATGTCATAGTGGATACTAGAGCCAGCATGTCACAGTGGATACTAGAGCCAGCATGTCATAGTGAATACTAGAGCCAGCATGTCATTGTGAATACTAGAGCCAGCATGTCATACTGGATACTAGAGCTAGCATGTCATAGTGAATACTAGAGCCAGCATGTCATCGTGAATAAAAAGAATGTGGTTTAACAACCCTAGAGACAAGGAGGTTAAGAGGAGATCAGATTGATGTTTTTAAGATATTGGGTACAAAAATATTGATAGAAATATGTTTTTCTCACTCAAGAAAGATAGTAGAACTAGAGGACAGGAGGTAAAATTAGTAAAGAATCAGTGTAGATTGGATATCAGGAAGTTCTCGTTCTCACAGAAGACAATAAATGAAAGGAAAAATTTTTCTATGGATTGTGTAACTGCTAGCAGCGTGAATATGTTTAAAAACAATGTTGACATATATCTCAGGAGGGCGGATTACACGTAGATGAACATTGTTGGGCCTTTGGCTTGGATGGCAAATCTTGTTAAATCTCTAAACATTAATGTAAGACAATACACAAAATAGCTTTCCTGGCAAGTTAGCAGCTGTTTCGCTTAGTAATTGTATATCAATGTATTTTCCAAATAAATTTATTTTCCTATCACAGTTTATAAGTTACTGATTTTGGGCACACACAGCGGTTTTGCATTACGGCTGAATACGAATGGTATCTGATGGCTACAGCACAATAGATAAGGACCCTGTCATGGGTCGATGTAATTCAAACTCTGACGTAGTTGGAGGTGTCTGAGGCTTGGAGAAATACTGACCACGCTGACACCAAAGTGGACGCTGGCCACCATCCAACACAGGACCATGGTGAAGATGCCCAGAGCACAGAACCTGCAACCCAACAACACAAGGTGTGAGAACAATGAATACCTACACCTCGTCTACACCGCACACTTCCTAAAGTTACTGTTGCCCTTTAGTGCTATCATCCTTAAATATGAAGAATATATTTCTATCAATATTTGATCTCCACTTAATTTCTGGTCTATACTGTTGGTAATCCATATTTTCAAACATGTAGGAATATGTATCGTTAATGATGAAATATTGACTTCTTCTAAAAGAGAACGGCATTAAAATAATTTTGAAAAAATAGTGGATTTTCTGACAGTTCTGATAACTAACATTAGGCAAAACATGGACGAACATACCACAACAGACTGACAAGTTGTACACAACTCTAAAACTGTTGTTGAATGCAACCATAAAGCCTTTATAACTCTTTTTTTTTTATAATTCACATCACAGCGTGTATTTACTATATTATACAACAGTATGCGTTGTTAAACAAGTTATTAATAAATAAACAGTAAGTAATGAATCTGTGACAATACAATACAGTCCTACTGGCGCAGACTTGAGAGTATACTTACACTAGCAGTGTGCACTTGGAGGAACGAATGATGCCGAGGAAGAGAACGAGACAAAGCAGGATGACCCAGCACAACAGCGACAGCATGGACAGCCACCTGGTGGACAGACAATGAATTAGATTGCAAATTTATGTTTTTAGTCGTGTGGTTGACTGATTGCATCATCAGTTTTCTGTTACGCATTGAATGGACTTACACAGTATATCCATGAATTATTTTAAAGATACAGAATCTTATAAATTCCCCTACTTCTTTAGAACGCTTCTGGATTCCCGTTAAATACAGTAGAAGCAACATTCAAAGAAAAGCTACCCAATTTTTATATGCTTATATGCAGTCCCCCCCTCAATTGCATCTTCATGCAAGATAGTAGGCAGAATTGCCTGAGCGGCATTATATGGTTGAGAGATGCAGTCCACATCATGTTACACATATACTGTGTGGGATCTTTTATTCCTCTGGTTTCTCCACCGAAACACACAGGCAATGTGGACTGAATGAAATTCAAAACAGCAGTGCCAGTAGGTGGACCCGAACCCACCCCCCGATTGACAGTCCAGTAGTCTAACTGCTGAGCCACCATGCCGACACAACAGCGAGGACATGTCCTCACCTGTAGAAGCCATACTCGTGTATTTTGCCAATGAGGGAGGACACTTGTGAGAATTTCTTAGAGCTCTTCTTCACGCCTGTGATGCGGGTGAGAATGGTGTTTGCGTGGCCTCGAGTGAGGACTGTCAGTCGATTGAGGTCAACCTGTATGCTGCGATTCAGACGTGGATTCATGAACACTGTATCCAGACTGTCGATGCCACTGTCAATTGTATTGTTGACATATTGCCCCAAAGACAGCACCTAGAAATGATACCCATGTGTTATGTTAAACCAGTGTGCAAAAATATTTAGTGTGACTCTTAACTCTGAAAACTGTGGGTTAGTTTGTGGTTTAACATTTTTGCAAAACATTAAGAGGGATTGTAAAATGGATGTATACTAATCATGTCATATTTATATTTAAGAACAAAAATGTGTGCTTTTTAAGTTCAATCAAAATGTTAGTTGCATTTGATTTTTATTAACATTTTTGGATAATTTAGTCATGATGTATTTCGAGAGATGTGTGCCGCTTTTAACAAAAACCATCAGCTGCATTATATTTAAGAACAAATTATTTACAAGATAATGGAATACAGCTTGTAAAATTCACCTTCAACTACATGTGCAATGGTCTATTCAATCATCGACACAACTGGATGTCTGGTAGACTTGGTAGATTGATTGCGAATTACTCCAGTGTTTTGTTTTACACCAGTACATCTGACTTTGTCATCAGTAAAATGCTTACAGGCAAAAACGCTTGTAAAACTGCTTGCATGAATTAATAGTGTGAATGCATTATTATTTTCCATTTACCATTTTGGGGTTAATTTTGCCAATGATGAAAACAGCAAATAATGAATAATTTCACAGCATATTGAGTAAACATTCAGTAATAAAACAGCTATCACTACGCCTGATTACTGGCATGAATTAAGAAATGTTTCGATACAAACGAGATCTCCAAAAAGCACACTGCAAATCATTGGTAACGCATCAATGTTGAAATGCTCAGTAGCAACCTTAATGGTTTTCCACACACTGTCAGCCATGCATGAATGACTGTATCTGACTTGAAGGGAAGATGGATGTTTATTGGGAAGTTTCCATGGCAACGTCATCACATATTGCTTGCAGAATTCATCTGTGAAATAGTTTTTATGAACCTCATTGAAGAGGCAATATCGGCACTATACGGTGTATTTTCCCACATCTCGCTTCACCAGTTGGATTTCTACACTTTATGCAAATTGTGGCAGACTTCGGATAGAATAATTTCCCTCACTTCCAATGAATTAGTCTCCCAGTTAGGCCACTGGATATTCCCACACACTGCAGGGACTGTGAACCCTACCTCAACCCACCCGACCCCACAAAAAACACACAAACTTAATGCAAGATAAGTACAATACAATACAGTTACTTTCTCTTACAAAAATAACTACATCTGTCGGCCTACTGCCGTAAAACTAAGGACCTTACAGAGAATGTAACTGACCCCCTCCACTTCATCTTGCACCAATGCCCCTTACCCTAATACCTTCCCAATTTAGTTAGTTCTCTACACTTTCCCTATATGTTTACATACACACTGAGACAATGCAAGAGCTGGTTTCATGAAGCGTTTTGACGAAGATTATGCAAATAGGAACAAGATTATGTAACTATAAACTATGAAGATTTCATGAATTGATAACCTTCAAGGTATTGGTTGGAGTCTGATATTAAGACACTGTCTACCCCCACATACAGAAAACTTACAGACTAAAATGTTGCATTAAAAAAAATACATCCATGTTGGAATTAAGCCAAGAATGCTGCAGTTTTAACTCAAAAATCTATACAAGAAATGGACATCTCACAATGACATTTAAGTAAAAAAATAATTTTGCATTTGTTATCGATCACATTCAATGGGATGAAGGACAAATGAAATTATGGCAATAATAGTGTTGCAAAATGTATGTTTTTATATTAGTGGACATGCTTTCTAACAGTGTAGCTGGTACCTTTGGGAGTACATGTAATCATTAAATGCCTCAAATTAAACCCTATTCAAATCAGAAGTGTGACACATAAATTTTAACATTGGCTCAAGATCCTGCTTGATTCATAAGAGTCAGTTACAAAATCACACATCTTCCCACGTTGCTGGTAGGATTGGCAGAGATGTGTTCACATGAATCCTCTCTTCACTCATGAGTGAACAACGACAGTGAGTGTGTGGTGAGTGGGGATAAAGACTACTACTATGAAACACATCAAACGTGTACATACATAAGTGTTGGAGGTGAAGGAGTAAACTGCATCCAAGTGTAATAATGTCCGCTCAACACCTTTCAACAACCATTAAAAAACCTTGCTACTGAACTCTAATGCAGGTAGATTAAATACATACTACCGTAAAGTAACCAACATGTCTAAGGTCACTCATGGCTTGGCCCCCGGACTATCTAAATTGTACAGTAGAGTGCTATGTGCTTAGCCATGCTCTTCGCTCAGCTTGGGACAGCATAATGTCAAGGAAAACAATTGGACAGTGTAACTTTGTTGTGACAGGCCCACAAATGAGAACAACTTGCCCTAATGTGTTCACTTGGCAGTCACTTTCACTGCATTTCTAAAACAACTGAAAACATACTTATTTCACCATGACTATCTGCTTTAATATGACAACAATTCTTTCCTCATGTAAGTAATGTTAGTTTTCATTTTGCGATTGGCTTTTTTTAAATTATTCGTTTTATATGCACTTAATTAGTTGCACTGAATATTCATGACACCTAGTCTACATTTAATTTTATTATTAGCTTTACTCAATGTGAAGGGTTTCGAATCCTTTGATTGGTAGTTACATACTTTAAAAACAGTTAACACTATATGAAGAACCAGCATTATTATTTTTAAAGAATGATAAGCATTACTGCATCTGAATTTGCCATAAGAAGGTTAATTTATGTTTAGCATGGTGTACATGTTAAATAAAATCACTGAACAATGAGGCATGGTTGCTGATGGAAAAACTACTTGTGGTTTCAGCCCTTATATAACAGACAACACATAAATCTGAACAGCAGATTATTTCTGATTTAAAACACAATGAACATAGCACATGATCTTCTAATCACACCGATACAATCAACCATACATGGTCTCACTATGGAGGGGTCGATTATAAAATATCAATTAAGATTATATTGTCCCAGAAAATCACACCCAACCCCAAATGCAACAGAATGAGCTGAGGACTTGACCTGTTTCCTCCATCATTCAACTCATCACCAACAATCTTGGTTTTGTACAATCGACCCACATAACTGAGGCAACAAGTCTTTTTAACCCACTGTTCAATGAAACACCAGGTAGAAGTAAGGATTTGGCATTTACATTCAGTACACCTGATATTTAAAGGTATCAAAGTATTATTTTTTTACAAAGAACAGTATTACTGAAACAGATATTTTGTTAAAAGACTCAGAATCAGTAACTTACTTTTCAAACCAAGTTAAATACAGGACAGTTTCAGTAGTTGCTATACACTTGAGAAGCCCTGACTATTAAACGCACGTACACTGCACGCCCACATGCTCGATCGATCCACCGACACACACAATGTTCATAAATAGCTACTGACCACATACTACTCATTGATTTTGGTGCAATTATAATCCTACTAAATAGCAAGCTAGAACTATCTACTATCAGTTTTCTTTACACGCTTCACTAACCACTATGATAAACTGTAATATCTGTAATCTTTCTTCCACTCATCTATGTATACAGCATCAATGCTATCAAGGCTCCTTGCTGCTATCATCCCTGACCCAGCCACACACAGGCCATCACCTTCTCAGTTTGATCTCCACTGACACTCAGAAAAAATGGATCGGCCCCACAAGATTAGCGATTTTAATCTCTCTAGCATAAAGAAGACACCATGACCTGAAGCGAATCAATAACCTTCCTCATGACATTGTTAGTATCCCAGGAAGATCCCCCCCCCGAACAAATGAGGAATTTACCTTTGTCCTGATTGCTGCACCAACCAATGATAGTTTTTTATAAAAGAAATTTTGTAGTTAGGATTATTTGTTTTACATGCAAATTCATGAATTATTTGCTATTTATTAATATATATAATAATACTGCATATTTATGATACACATCAGACTAGGACATGTACACACCAGACTAGGACATGTACACATCAGACTGGGACATGTAAACATCAGACTGGGTCATGTACATATCAGACTGGGTCATGTACACATCTCACTGGGACTTGTACATATCAGACTAGGACATGTACACATCAGACTGGGACTTGTACACATCAGATTGGGACATGTACACATCAGACTGGGACTTGTACACATCAGACTAGGACATGTACACATCAGACTGGGTCATGTACACATCTGACTGGGACTTGTACACATCAGACTAGGACATGTACACATCAGACTGGGACTTGTACACATCATATTGGGACATGTACACATCAGACAAGGACATGTACACATCAGACTGGGACTTGTACACATCAGATTGGGACATGTACACATCAGACTGGGACTTGTACACATCAGACTAGGAGATGTACACATGTACATATATATCAGTGAAACATACAATACTTAACAAAGAGGTAACATCCACCTAGATCTGCTACTTAATGGCTTTGCAAGATACTGATGCAAAACATAAATATTTGTAGATACTGGTGTAGACAGAAAGCACTGGTGATATGAGAAATTATTTATATAATAATAACAATAATAGCAATCATCTCCACCATAAATCTGGCTGCCTTGGCCATTCAAAGGTGAAGTACAACACTGAGATGTGTGGTCAGTGAACCACAAATACCACAGCAGCAGCTAGTGCCACACTGCTGTCTATATGGCTGTTCACAGCAGTTGGGTGCATAGCTGCACAGTGAGCTGCTGTGGTTGTCCTCTATCTAATCAATACAATGTCCTCAGTGCTGAGGCTGGTGTCTAAGCAAAACACTGCAATATTCATCTACATTGTGACACACGTGCCATCAGTTTGGGGGTTTTCTTCCAAGAACTGTATATTATGTATTATATCCTCATGTTTAAATACTCAGGAAGCCGAGCTCAGAGGCACAACTAAAAGCAGAATCACTAATGTCTACTAAGCGTGATGTCACGAACATGGACATGCAAAGTCATCACCAGAGAGAGGGACTGCCGAGGATCTAAGGAAATACAATTTTGTAAACATATATTATACACATACATAAGTTGTACACAGACGCATACATAGATGCATGCATAAATAATGCATATGTGCACATAAGCAAGCATGCACGCACACATGCACGCATGAACGCACATACACACACACACAAATGCACATACACTGACCGGAAATATGGACACCAGAACTAAATTTTTTAGTGGGAGCCTTGAATAAGACATCTGGCAAAAGGTTAATGTAATTTTGAGAGAGTCGCCTGGCAACGTGATCCAGGAAGAAGCAGCAGCAGCAGCAGCAGAAGTAACATGATTATCTCGGAGGAGTTCATCTACGCCATTTCACTAAAGGACAACATGTGTTGTAGTATACATCACTGCAGCACACTGCATCACTATATACAGCACCACAATTGTACACATTGATGCTGATATGTACGAAACAAAGACAGAGAATGGTGCATACAGTTGACTGCATACATACATACATACATACATACATACATACATACATACATATATACATACCAGGTACATACATACCAGGTACATACATACATACATACATGTATATGCATGTGTGCATTCGCATGTGTTTACGTATGCATGTGTATGTGCATTTCCATGTCTGTGTGGCTTTATGGCTTTTTTACAAGAAATAGCCTTGAATCACCATACAGAAAAGTTACAAAGTACAAGGTGAATATTATGTAAGATAACGCTGCATAACCTATAGTGTTACTGTTTAGAAGGGTGTTTGCATAAAAGTTCTGCATTGATTTACTTAAACGTACTGTGTCCTGCACGGATTGTTTGCCGTCACTGAATGGCAGTGTGCTGCAGAATAGTACATAACATATCATGGAAATACATAACCAATACTTGACCGTGTTCAACATCCCCGACATAGAAGTACTTCATTATACGAAACCAACCATTCTGCTTGAATTACAACACCACTCAAAGGTTTAGTGAATATATTTCTATAACACAACATCAAAGTAGCCACCATAACCATGAATTATTAGTAATAATGACATGAGTGTGTTGCCTAGCAACCACATTAGAAACACGCCACACTGTTTGGCAGATAACTGGGCAAATCAAATGACTTGCTTCCTCATTCGGGCAATATTGATGGCGATTCGGATGCCTGAGACAGGCATGCTATCAAACATTGTGGCATAACAGAAATTAGGAAGCTGGATTATTTCTATTAGCGATGGAAATTCATTTTGCAGTTTCAGAGCAAGCTTGACAAATGGTAGCGTGGGTCAAAAGGTCCCCCACAGATATTATAATCAGAGAGGTCCATCTTTCACTCTGGGAAAGCTCAGTTGAAAGCCACTGATGGTTGCATTGCAACACAACTGCGAGAATCTAATACCGAAATAAAACATATCACAACTACAGTGCCAGACAACCAAACTTATTAAAAAATTATTATTTTATTTATAAAATGTGCTGATGCAATTTCACTTGGGAGTAAACAAAAATGTTTGCCTCCTAAAATCAATAATTTCAGTAGCGAGAGTATACTCGTGAGATGAGTAACGTCATACAACTATGGCCTCAAAACATGGTAAATCAATAAAAAAACAACTCCAGCTATTTCGCATGAAGAAAAATCGATGTACCTCTGATCCCAAGCTGGTATGGTAAATCCCAACCCACCACAGCAAAACAATAGGATTGATTAGTTTTAGCAGGGACCCTATGTTCCATTGGTGCATACACTAATCACAGAGATCACACATAGATGGGGTTAATATGGCTATTAGTGGCCACCCATCTGTCCGAAATCATCTGTGATCCATTAAAAATTGGTTTATGAAGATTGGATGTTTTTACTGATGCTTCTCTATTTTGTCATTCAGCCAACAGAGTGCGCTCCATGTAGTAGTCATTCGGCCAACATAGTGCGCTGCATGCAGTAATGCATTACTGACCAATCTTAATTTCTAGTAAAATTAATACACAGCCATCATGTTTTCATGCTGCATTGGTTGAATTGATTAGTATAATAAATAGCTCCAACCAGATATTTAATTGACAGCAATAACTGATTCAATTAAAAGCGAGGGGGGTAATATACTAAAATAAGGTTGTGATAAATTTAGTATTTCATACTTCCTCCATAGGACACATTGGGAAGAAGGCACATCCTGGATTGAGTGGGATTAGGATTACACATGATGGAAGGAAGGGATATGAGTCCTAGTGATTCAGAGGTCACTGGCTGAAATTTGGGATGGACGTGGGGGTGGGGGAGGGTCATCTGTTATTTATAAAACTTCTACACATGTGTAGTCAGTGGTATATAATTCACCACTGACTAAAATAATTGTTTCAACATATCGCCGGAACTCAGTTTTTTTATATTCGTTTTATGTTTGTTGTTGAATATAATGTGTGGAAGTACAGAATAAAACTGGAAACATGAATTATATAAAGAAATAGTGCCATTTAAAAATATGTCTATCTTGGTGATGATGTACTTTGATTGATGTGTGAAAAAATAATGCCATAACCATTTATAAATGTATCATGTAAAGACGTTAACTATTGTATCATTTAAAATAATTGTGTTGAGTCTCCCGTAGGGCCTATAATCGTAAACACATTTTGCCACACAGTGGCCTTTACCAGCATACACAGCATCTACTGGCAGGGGATCCTTTTTGTGAAACATCAACACCATTATTTATAAATCGCAAATATTTACTGAGAACAACTTTTCTTACCAATGTTTGTATCAAATCGTTGAGATGCTGGTGCAAAATAATGTCCACTTTCGCAAACATTTACCTTTATTTTAATCAATATCACACATTTTTCTTAGCATAGCAAAACTGCCCAGACCAGGATAGAACACTGAACATTCCAGAGGAAAGGTGGGTCTCTCCAGCTAGCTTGAAGAAGTTAATGTGGAGATGAAGAGATCTGAGATAAGATTAACATGTAACCAGCTGCTCCGGAAAGGGAAGTAGGCTGACAGTGGGGAAGAAGGGGAGAGTAGCAGGGAGAAGTGGGAGGGCAGCTGGATGGTCCCCAGGGATGTGATATTGGCCACATTCAGAGGTCTGTCCACTTTGATGCCAAGATGTTGCATAACTGATAGCCAGGATTCCCAATTACTAGTATTACATGCACAACACTGTGGCAAATGCCCAAACTATCAAAACACAAAATGACTGTGAATTTACAAGCAATGCAAAATGTCTACCTTTATGTATCAATGTTAGGGGCAGATATAGGAATTTGCTATATCTGTAATGAGGGCACATGTGAATGGATAGTGAGGGTGAAGAACAATCATCAGTTTCAATTAAACACTGCCAAAAATGTCATGATATTATTTTACGTGGAAACCACAAAAACATGATGCATTATAGCAAAAAATATTTCAGGGGCTGAACTAAATCTGTGTGAATCTGTTATGATGTCTACACAGACCAACACCAAAGTTATCCTTCTCACTCATACTCATCATCATATATATATATATATATATATATATATATATATATATATATATATATATATATATCGTAGTTCTGCACTGTGTCATTAAAAATCTAAAATAAGTAACTGCATAAATTAACAAACAAATAGCTACTGATGTGCATGTGTTAGTTATCTTTGGTTTTTTCAATTTCTGTACCAATTGAACATGTTATACAGACTAACTATTTGTAAAAACACATGTAAAAGTACAAAGTTTACGTCAACAGATAACAAACTAAGTATATAATTGGCTCCCTGGTGTGGCATGAACACGCAATCTGTTTGAAAAAGATTAAGAAAGCTGATAAGTTTTTATACAAAGTTCAACAAGTCGGATGCATGATAAAGGGCTTTTTACACAGAGGCAGAAAAAGCAAAGGGCAAAACATAGTGAAAATTCACAATGGTACAAATAAAAGATAGTGATCATTTCAGACAAGCACACAAACATTTATCAGCAGTGGCAAACTACTGATATGTCAGAATGAATTACCACATTTCAATATGGAATGATAAGCAGCCAACAGACATCAGTGCCATCATTTGTGTCAGACTTCACATCTGTATGGTAGAAAACAGAATCACTATATGGTTGAATAAAATGATTATACGATGACTGTGGTGGCTCATTTGAAGTGTAAAATTGATTATTATATATATTATCAATAACAATTATGTGTAATCTATAACTGGTTATTTTGTTGGCACATTTTCTGTGAGACTTGGGCAACTTATTTCTAATGCAGACATCATTTTATTTTGTGGTGTTTCAGAGGCTCTGGTGCTGTGGCATTTTGTGCAAGAACAATTTTGCCCGTATACTCCTATGTCCTCATATACCCCTTGTAAACAAATGGTGGTCAACAGTTTCTGAATGAAACTGCAATTAGATGGCACATTAAGTCTAATCACAGCTGGTGGCTCAGGTGTATATGTTAAATAAAACTGTTTTATCAATGAAGTAGGAAAATTAAATTCATCGCAGATTTTAACCACACAGGGGTCTGTCTGCATTCGGAGAAGTCAATGAACAGCTGGAAACTTGTTAAGACCTCATTCTACATAAGCCGCAATTAGTGTAATATTCACGAAATGTGATATTCATAGTCAGTAGTATTGCTTGTCTTAGAAGCTCGCTCCCATTCAAATGAAGCACCAGTGTCATTTCATGGACACCGCCTCCAGGATAATCAACTTAGCAGTGCCTCGACGAGATTGTTATTTGAAATTCATCCAGTCTTGATACACAGAAGACTTGAGCCAAATGCCCAGGACTATTCCATCCATCCCAGATGACTGATCTTCTCCAGGACATAACATCTCCATTCGTAGGCATACTTGAATGTCTTGCATGCACAAAATCAACTTTTTTATCTTACGGTTCCAACTCAGATCTGAGTCAGAGTCAATGACTTAAGATTTATAACTCAGATCTGAGTCAGGGTCAATGACTTAAGATTTATAACTCAGATCTGAGTTAGGGTCAATGACTTTAGATTTATAACTCAGATCTGAGTCAGGGTCAAATATAACTCAGATTTGAGTCAGGGTCAATAACTTAAGATTTATAACTCAGATCTGAGTCAGGGTCAATGACTTAAGATTTATAACTCAGATCTGAGTCAGGGTCAAATATAACTCAGATCTGAGTCAGGGTCAATAACTTAAGATTTATAACTCAGATCTGAGTCAGGGTCAATAACTTAAGATTTATAACTCAGATCTGAGTCAGGGTCAATAACTTAAGATTTATAACTCAGATCTGAGTCAGAGTCAATAACTTAAGATTTATAACTCAGATCTGAGTCAGGGTCAATGACTTAAGATTTATAACTCAGATCTGAGTCAGGGTCAATGACTTAATATTTATAACTCAGATCTGAGTCAGGGTCAATGACATAACATTTATAACTGACTCGTACTAACCTCGCTACATATGTATTATGTGGCATACCATCTGCATACTGTCTTCAGGAAGCAGAAGAAACGTGCTCCAAATAATCGATTGTGAGTTTATCATTGAATATTGTCCATAATCAACTGCTACACTGTGTGAATGTCGTCACGTTATGTTGCATTTTTATCACAAAATGGTCATGGTTATTGTCATGCAACTTTAGTGATTATTATCGGCATGAAATATGTGTCTATTGCATGTGTCTACTGCATTTTAATAAGTTTCCAGATAGCCTAGAAAAAGTGTGTATTCAGCAGCCAGGATCCTCGCCTTTTTTTGGAAGCAAAAGGTGAGCCTCTTGCCAACTCCATTGGTGCTACAGGCTGTCCTGTGACGTGACAATGACAGGCTGTCCTGTGAGGTGACAATGACAGGCTGTCCTGTGATGTGACAATGACAGGCTGTCCTGTGAGGTGACAATGACAGGCTATCCTGTGAGGTGACAATGAGTGGCTGTCCTGTGAGGTGACAATGACAGGCTGTCTTGTGAGGTGACAATGACAGGCTGTCCTGTGAGGTGACAATGACAGGCTGTCCTGAGGTGACAATGACAGGCTGTTCTGTGAGGTGACAATGACAGGTTGTCCTGTTAGGTGACAATGACAGGCTGTCTTGTGAGGTGACAACGACACAGACCTTTGTGGTGCCACAACAGGATGTGGCAAATGTATTTATAATTCCCCCCATCCCCAGGGAGAACATTAAGGAAGGGAAGTCTACACATATTGTTCTATGTATGAGTTTGCCTGGGGAAATAGGAAGGCACCTCACCAAATGTTTTCAATGAGTCTGCCTTTGAACTACTCTTGGAAAAGACAATAGACTAATGCCTGTCCACAGCATCTAAAGCCTGCTGTACACTGCACAATTGAACTGATGTAACTTGACCATTGTAGTCCAATTGTATATGAGCATCTTGACTGACAACCTCCCGACTGGTCAAAGACTGACCACCACACACACGTGAGCCACACAATGAGATCGTGCCAACCAAGTGTTATTTTTGCAAACCCTGATCCACCACTTATCTCTTAGTCATCAAATTTCAACAATCAAAAAAATCCCTGTTCTCCTTGTTCACTTATTCCTTACTACTCGACAATCATAGTAGGGAAGAGTTGCACACCACGTTTTGAAGACTGTTGAAGACTGTTGATGATTGTTAAAGATTGTTGAAGACTGTTGAAGACTGTTCAAGATATTTCAAGACTGTTCAAGACTGCCAGTCAGCTTCAGTCATCCAGATTCAACATGTTGTATTGGCATGACTTAAAACTGAGGAACTGTGATCAATTGTAGTCGCAAACACATGCACACTGCATGACTATCCACGATTGTCTACGACGCACTGGTCAAGTTGTGTCGGGTCTTGTTTAATAGCAGTGTGTGACAGACTTTCCAGCACTGAAACTGTTATACGCAAGTTTTATCAGAATCTAAGTGCAGCAATGTAGCACAGTCATAGAGTGCACTAGTCTCAATCAAGGTTTGAAATTTAATTCACTCTGGGCTGCACTAGTTCACTCAGCTGTATAGATGAGTATTTACTTATACGCATTATGTTAACAAATAACTTCCCAAAGAAGTTGAGTTGGTGTTTGTTCTCTGCCAGGATGTGAAGTGTAAAAACACTCAGACTTGTCCTTGGGTACAAGAGACGCATTATACAACTACTGTACCTACCTTTACCTTTTTATATATTGCTATCATTGTAGTAACCTTATGTTTAACCTTATGTTTAACCTTTCTTTCCCAATGCAAAATTCTGGCTAATTTGGCCATGATTCATAAAGGTCTTTCTGGCTAATTTGGCCATGATTCATAAAGGTCTATTATACTGGAGATGTGCTAGACTAAGCCACATTACACTGCCATTTCAGACATCCCATGGCTCCACTTCAGCGCAGTCACATCGGCTTAACCTCTCTTAACCTTTCTCTTACAATCTGAAGTAGAGATTTGACTCAGCTGCTGCTGTCAGCACCTACTAACACGAGGAGAGATGAAGAAGACACCATCTCCTGGGCTATAGAGGGTCACTGACTGTGGTTGAATCACCCCTAAACTTACTCTGCGAATCCATTCAAATCCATTCAGTGCCATTTCCTGAACCACTGTGATCACTGGTAACATATGTAACATAATGCCTAACCAACTGCAAGTAGATCTGAACTTCTCCTTTTTAAACATAACTTTGTGTTTCATATCATATAAATATTTGTCAATGTGTTGCACCTGATAAAATGAATGTGTGTCCGCCCCCACCATTATCAGTTCAATTCAGCAGCATGTGTCTGTGTTTTTAAATTGCTTTAGTTTTTGCTGGCAACAATTGTAGACAGTCACAATATAATAATTACATTCATTATTACATTGCATTATTACAAACATGTTACGTTATTACACAACCCTTTTAAAAAGTGTACAACCTTGTAATATAAATTACTGGTAAAATAAATGTACAGATGTGTATATATCGACATGTACAATGTTCTTGGTACGGCCATCGCCCACCAAATACACGTTCTTCGACAACCAACAGGAGTGAAATGCCTGGCAAACTGAAACTGCCTGTTCAGAATGCTTTAGCATTATTAAGTTAGTCTGTCCACAATTTACAAGGCTGGACTATTTGGCTAATAAATGGCAAAGGGGTACGCTTACTCGTTCAAATGAGCAATCACGTTAATC
This sequence comes from Lamellibrachia columna, assembly GCA_963662155.1. Taxonomy (NCBI): domain Eukaryota; kingdom Metazoa; phylum Annelida; class Polychaeta; order Sabellida; family Siboglinidae; genus Lamellibrachia; species Lamellibrachia columna. Next base: position 54,440,403 of record OY759266.1, read on the forward strand.
TAACAAAATCCTCTGATTTCATGCACCACTGGAGCAGTTCGTTTCACCAGATGTTCATTTAACAAAATAATACCTGTTTAGCTGGTAGCGTGACTGACGATGACAGGTGGTGGTAACATGATCTGTTTTTGTAATTATCATGTTATATAATTATACAAAATAAACAAGAAAGACCATCTGTTCAAAGTGAATATTATATAAGCCATACTGATCCAGTTAATGCTAAGGGAGTGACATTGGAATCAACAAGCATTGATATAGGCCACATAGGTTTGTCAGAAGCTGATAAAACAAGATCAAAGACAATCTTGAAATTGCCTGTTATAAAACCACCAACAAAACAAGTAAAAAATCCAACTCGATCTCTGTCATCCAAACTTGTACCATCATTCATCTAGCCACAGTTGCTAGAGAGACTGCTAGGAGACGTTAACGGCCCAACTGAAGCTATGGCTACACACCAACTTCACATATTAAATATTAAAGACTTAGTGATGTTGTCTCAATTGTTCTCTAGTGAGTAAGCTGTATTCCTACCTCTTGTCGCACTGAGACGACAATGCTCACACCAGCCTTTGTTGCCGCAGTGAATTCCTGCACACCGTTCTTCGCATCCTCGTTGCCATAGACACCCATTCCAACAGCAGCGCTACAAAACAGAAATGTCATGGCTACAATTTGCATATAAAGCTGGCTTCTCAAGTCTGAACAAAGTATTTTTGCTGAGCCTCAAAAACATTGGATACATTATTAATATTTTAACGTTTTGTAACCGTCCCACAGAGATGTGGGTCACACACGCACCCAACAAAGCCCAGTAATCCTGTCACAGATGTTTACAATTTACTTCAATTTCTCAAACAAACACAATATATATACCACAGACATGAAACCAACAAAGGTTCCCTGCCAGCGATACACCGCTAGGCTAGATTAGCTGATAAAAAAATTATGTTATTTATTACAAAAGCAGCTCCACCTGTCATTATCCAGTGGGGACACATGGTATTGTGGTTTGTCATATGAATAACTGTGTGAGTGAGCAAGCGAGCGAGCCAGCCAGTGAGAATTAGAGTAAGTGAATCAATTAGTGAGTAAGTAACTGACTGACTACAGTGAAGCCTCATTATAACGAGGTGGTCGGGGTCCACAATTTCGGACCGTGCTGTATGCGAGGTGCGACAGCAATCAACGGCCACTGCACGAAGTCCAAGAACGCTGTCGAAACCACTGTGTGCTTGCAGCATTGTCTTATATAGAGCAGTTTATAGAGCTTATTAAACGAGTCAACTAGCATCAATGTGTATTATTTTTAAATGTCACACACTGTTGAATCTTGAACTGAATAAAGTACATGTATTTATACCGTCATGGAATGGATTTGCTATGATGATGATGTACTGGACCAATAGGCCTACAAATCGAAAATAATAACCTGGATCTGAGCAGCCGAAAACGTATATGATTTGACACACGTAGTATGTAAGCTGGTTAAACATAGAAAACAACAGTAGGTGGAATTAATAATTGTTTAACTTCATCTTCCAACTGATCTCGACCGAAGCATAAATTTATGACGCACCACTTAACACCAATTCATCGTTTCATATGCGGATGATGAAAAATTTGTATTTTCGTGCACCGGTAGTGCCTTGTGTTAGGCTTTTGGCATGTTGGTTTCGCAGCGGGAAAACGATTACATTTACGATGCAATGTGTTACAGCAACAGCGCAAAACAAACAACACGTTGACACTTGTTTATTGACATTGTTCGCCTAATTTTTCTTGAGAATTGTCAAAGCAATTCTAAGTAGGTTTAAGCAGGCCCATTTGGCATTTCCCCCTGGTGGCAGAAAATCGGAGTCCACAACTGACCGCCTTTTATCTGAATAACGGGGCATGCAATAATGAAGTGCAACTGTACCTTAATCATATGCACTTAACTAGGACAACTGCCACTACATTTCTACCAATTCTTTATAAATTCATTTGGACACATTAAGAAACATAATAAAGATGTTACATTAGTTCACTAAACATAATACTATCAGCTGTTCTGGCTTTTTTAATGATCCTGAACCTACTGGATAAATGCTACCAATTATGTTACATTGAACCAAGTATTTTCATGCTAAATGTCCATTTCTGAGATGACCCCCAAACATGGGACAAAGATGACCATTTTTTCCACAGCCCCACATGTAAAGCATGACAGAAAATCAATGCAGGTGCTCTTTAATAAGGCAGGTCTGTGGTTCTATGACGCATTAAGAAGCACATAGTTTTCTTCTGAGAAAACTAAGGTGTAAACTGCAAAGCCGCAGCCCTGGGTCGCAACTCCAGTGCTACTCAACAAACCAACTGTCTGGCCTTGCCAATTCATACAGACTGTTGCTCTCTTTCAGGCATCACACACCAGAAACAATTTTTTTTAACTTCCACACGGGAGGTTTCTTCCTCTCTTCCACCACCAACAGATTAAGAGATAAGCAAAAAGGCAGATAGAACAATTAGAGGACCTGAAGTAACGTTAGTGAAGCAACAGTGTAGATTGCATATCAGAAAGTATTCATTCTCTCAGAGGACAATAAATTCAAGGAACAAATTTTCTAGATTATATATAAATGCTAGCAGTGTGAATATGTTTAAAAATAAATTGGACAAATATCTCAGGATGAATAACTGTTGAACACTCAATAAGCCAATGGTTGCCTTGTCCATTTGCCATCTGGGATTTTACATATCGATGCTACGAAAGCAATGAAACAAACTCCTCCATAAAATTTGGAAACTGAAAATGGTGTTGTAAACTACTGCACTTACATAGAGAAGTCACATGAAGTTTCTTTAAAATTATTTGAAACATTATTTATTTGAAACAGTTTTCAACATTTCTGGAGATGGTGTCTTCACCACTCAGAAACCCCCACATGCATGAGTTCATGATTTCACAATTCATCTTTGAATAGTTTTAATTCAATAACCAAACAAATATGTGCCACAACAAAATGTCATAAAGTTCTAAAAGGTATTTTTTCAAAGCAACTCATGGTTACCAAGTCACATAAAATCAGTCCGTGACACATTAGTACCCACCAGTGAGTGTGGGGGTGCAGCAGGTTTTGTGGTTTGACACAATCATGGTTGTCTACATCAGATAAAATCTGGCAGGACCAAATAGGTGCAGGATTCAACAGTGCATGAAATTAAAGTACAGAGTATTTTGATGCAGTCCTTTCAGTCAGCATGTTAAACGGATTGATGAGTTTTTAACAGGATATTAATTTATTGTGTGAGTGGAATATGCACATGACATAAGTTTTACATCTGCTGCAATCTGCAGCGAATTGGCTTATTTAACCATTACAATAAACATGTTTTGGCAGTGCCAAACTGGCACTGTAACAAAGTGATTACAATGTTTAGACTTTGTGTTATTTAACCATTACAATAAACATGTTTTGGCAGTGCCAAACTGGCACTATAACACAGTGATTACAATGTTTAGACTTTGTTGTGTTATGAAATAGTATTTCTTGTAAAGAAAGCAACATTGTTTATTCCATGTCAACCTATACTAATAGTTCCACAATTGTTTGTACTATTTCACAGAAAAACTCTCCACAAAAATATAATAATTAATAATGCTATCATTGTAATTAACTTCCAATATTCCCTTGAACTGTGAAAGATCCTAGTTTCCTTGTGTGTCCTAAATAGCTGTCCTACATTTAGTTGCTGCAATAAAACTTCCTATGATATAAGTTGGCACTGACTTTTGAATATCAGGCATCATATTCTGCATATGGGAGAAGGGATAAAAAAACAAATATTGTCATCTTTAACAACAATTACCAATAGGCAATACCTTAACTTCTACACACACACACGCACACGCACACGCACACGCACACGCACACGCACACGCACACGCACACGCACACGCACACACACACACACACACACACACACACACACACACACACCTGAGGATGGCAGATGCTAAGATTTCCCTGAAGAAACCCAGTTAAATGTACATGAGGATGGGAGATGATAGGAAGTGTTATCAAGTGGTAGCTTTACACAGTTCACAGACCCAACATTAATTTTCTTTCTTGCAGTCTGCAGTTGTAGTAATTTAGATGTTTAGCACCAAAAAAAAGACCACTTAATTATATTGTGGTGCTGACAAAGTTCACTGCACATGGTTTCATATGTCCACAAGGAGGCCTATCCCTATTCATCAACATGACTGAACCCTGTGCAAGCCTCTACAGTGTTTGACACCTCTACATGTTTATTAGCTTCCCACAGTGCTAACAGCAATGCCAGGAAGGCACATAAATAAACAGTTGTGACAAGGAAATGATGGGGCCACTGTGGCCACTATTGCTAGTGTGGTCACTAGCACACATGTTGCCCACACACTGTCACAACACCAGTCTGTGATGTCATAGTATATTAGGTGGACAGATGTGATGTCCAGATGTTACAAGAGGAAGACATAACCATCACTGGCAACATATTAGTGACCCTCATAAATGTAACAGATGCACCCTCTGAGCAGTCTACTGATGATCAAACTGTTGTACATAATTATAGTCAGATACAGTGGTACCCCTCTTATAAGGCCCCTCTCAACAGAAGCTACCCTCACCGGAGGGCACCATGCTGATGCCTTGCAGCATACATCCATTGTACCTTTGCATAAGAGGAGGCATTAAAAGAGTGGAATTACCAGCAAGCTGTGCCAATATGGTGGTGTTCTATTTAAATCAATGTTATCATTAAAAGAATGTTAAAGCATATCAGTTGGTTATACTAAAGTATGTAGCAAAACACATGACCAAATCTATAATCAAAAAAAAATCCATATGAACCTCACAAACTTAACACCATAACGAGCAGTTTGTTAGTTTTACCAGTATTTATTCTGATTAATTTTACCAGCAATCAACCATTGCTATAGCAAGGTATATTTGTTAGATTAACCATCAGGCAACTAGGGATATGCCTGATAACATTGCAGCTATGTTCTGTGGTACTTTCACAGGAATGTTGTCTATATAGGTCACAAGATACTGAAATTAAACTGAATTTGACAGCAACATGCTTCAGGGCAACATGACCACCACCAACACACTTGAGTTGAATATGACAAACTTTAATAATGCTAAGTTATTATCCCCCCCCCCCCCGCCCGCTATTGTGGCAATAATTCATTCATAGCTGAGTGAACAGGGTGACAGCAGTGACACAAAAATACCAGAGTGCCTTTTATGAATGAAAGCCAGTGTGTCTGTGGAAAAGGCACCAGATAACGTCTGATAAGATATTATCTACTTGAGTTTAGCACAGTGTGTTTCAATAATCACACACACACATATCTGTAGACAAGGAGAAGAGAAACAGTGAAGACATTCATACAGTTATGATCTGTTACCAAGATAAATGCTTCACTGAACAATGAAGATGACACAGAGATAGTGACTACAAGGAGACAGTGGACGGGTTGCAGGAACTGTGGAAGGGTGCAGCAGCTGGGGTGCACTGCAACAGGGTACCACAGGAACCAGCCACCACTGGTCTAAAGGCCAGTGAAATGAGGGACACTTAGAAAGGTTACAAGACCTCCATCTGTACTTGACATGCACACTTTGTAGGCAGACTAGGGTCAGAACACATCCACTGGTAATGGACTGGAGCACTTGGAGGCTTCTACAGGAGACTGCTTCAACGGATGGGGGAGTGGCTGGATGGGAAGAGGGAGGTGGACAGAGACGGAGAGTGAGGAGACAAAGCTGGGGATAGAGGACATTAGAGAAGGACAGTAACCAAGGCAGTGCAGCAATTTAGAACTAATTGGCCTCTCCCACTATAAGGAGAATGTTGAGGAAGACCATGTGTCAATATTGGAGTGTTGCAGTGGATAATGGTCCTGAATAATACATCACTCTATTTGAAGTGGGAAGAATGCAGGATATATTCGTCTCAGATGAAGTTGGATGACAGGGAACTTGGAAGGAGCTCATAAGAGTTCACCGACTTGGTCAGAACCAGGTTTGAAACCCCACAGAAGTATATGCATTGTCTTGATGTCCGGGTGGGAATTCACAGATCGACTATAGGATGTTCAAATATTAATTAATTAAATTAAAGCATAGTTGAACACAACCAGTTTCCCGGTTGGGGAGCCTCTGGAAAACATTGCCCCAATTTGTTGGCACATTTCTTTGCATAAAGTAGGCAAATAAAATTCCACTCAAGTAACACCAAATAAATTCTACCTGTATGTATCAATCAACATTGTCTGCAAAATTATAACAGTCGCCATATTATAATATGAAAACGTTGTGATCCATAATGTGCAGCAGCTCAATAGAGACAATAGACACACTGTATAGCAATGTTTTTTGTAAAAAAAAAAATGGTGATGCCAACTAACATGACTAACTGGGTTTAATTAAGCCTGATAAGATACCCCACATACCTGTAACTCAAGATATTCTCTGACTCCTCAACAAGACAACTACAATTGGTTACTCATTTTAATTACTGTCCAAAGAAGAAAGCACCAACATTGGGGTATCGGACACCACAAACACCATGGATGTATCCAGGGGGTAAATCCAGGGTCACTACCCTGGAGTATGTAATGTGTTCATTCAGCAGGGGGTTTGACCCACACATTGTGGGTGTGAAACTACACTTAGATGGGGTTAACATAATGCCCCTCCCAGGGTGCTTTCTACATGTTCCACTGAGCAGGGGCAGTGAGAATTATTAGCACAGCAGGCAACTGGATAGGGTGAATAGCCAGAGACACACTGCCCTGAAAGGGTGGAATTACATGAATGCTGATTCTGGGACTGGAAAGCTGGAGACCTCCTCCTCTTTGAAAGTCCTATTTGGTGATTTGAAAAGACCAAAGAAACATGATAGTCCTATGAAAACTGACCGGCCTAATAGCCGAAGGTGGTGCTTTGCACACTAGTTGAAGTTTACAAAGAATTTGAACACGGAACTGTTGGATATCTAGAGTAAACCTTCTCTCACCTGTTAAATACAATTTTTTTTTAAACTTTTTGTTAATTACTTGTTTTATAATCTGGATTATAACAGAAAATGAAAGTCGAGATCCTGTCAGAATTAAAAATCTGAAGAAAAGTGAAGAATTCCATGTAGAGACAAAAAACCCAGCAAGATCCCAGAAAGGACCCCACTGCACAAACCCATTAAGGGAAGAGTGACCTCAAAGAAGTTGGGCCACCTGGTCAAATGTGAAGGACTGATTGCAGATGTGGAATGTATTCTAACAGAATACAGCAGTCATAGGAGAGATAATAAAGTGGGTGTCAAACAGTCACTGTTGTTCGTTGGATGAGTTCAGGGGCATGACTCAATTTGAAGGATTCTGGAAGAAATTTCATTATTTTGAACGACCATTCTTACAAAAAGACAAGACACAGTATGTTGCTAAAAACAACCACATCTGACCAGTCAATATCTAATGGAAATAATCCGTGTTGACCAACACAGACTTGTCAATTCGTGTTTACCAGTTGACCAGTTCACTCACACAGGACACATTAATGTCTGGAAATGCTCATTGAAAAGGTGTGACCGATGTGAACTGTAGAGCTGATTGGCTTCCGGTCAGTGAACATTTTGTTGGGCAGTAACAATGACCAAACATGGGTCAAATAAAATGGATGTATCCAAGGCACTGGTTCTTGGTCATTTAACAAATTACTGTTAAGTGCTTATGTACCAAAAACTTAAAGGGGTGGAAAACTCGCTGTACCAACTGATGATAACTACTAAACCAACGTGCTTCAGCCTACTAACTTCTCTATGTGAATGCTGTGCAAGACATGGGCAAATTCCTGACAATTAATACTTAATTATATTTATCCAACTACTGTATATATTAAATATTACACCACATCCCTAAAGGAAGAAATGTATGGTGGTTATCATGAATAAAGATTTATGAATAATAATAAATTATTATCATTTATATAATTATTTTAATAAGCAGCCATCCACTCTACCCAATCTAGCCAGTGACAATCAAAACCTTCATTAATGGTAATACAACACCCTACTTTATATGATAATGTTGCAGCCAACATCATAAAGAGCTGTCAGTTCTGTGAATGGGTCAACTTGCTTAGCAGACCATAAAGTGCAGTGGTCTGTGGGAAGTCTGTAGTCTGCTGTCCACTCACAAAATAAAATAGGATATGGCCATAGATACAGCAGAGTCATAATTCATGCTACAAAAAACAAGTTATCATTGGTTTCACTAACTAAAATCGAATTATAATTTTTTTAGTTAATTATTCAATGTATAGCTAAAAACAAATTTGTATTTGTTTGTAATTTAATGCATAACTTAAACCACATTTATGGCCATATTTGCCATAACACGTAGTTGCTAATGTAGTTGTTAAGCAGACACATGTATGTGGGACCCTCATGTATGTACGTCTTAAAGGATAAAACCCAACAGAAGAGGATGTGTCAATTGTATCTCTACGACAGGGCAAAACTGAAAGGGTTGACAATATTTTTAAACAAGTGTTCCTGGTTTCTCCATCTGGTACATAGTTCAAGCCATCACACATCACATGACCAGAAACTATGGCAATGTGACTGACATGTCTGGGAAACTGAGACAGCATGTCACAAGGTATTGACAGGGCTCATAAGGGATGACAACAGTCCCTGCTCAGGGAGGATGTTATCTTGAGTGACAGCTGCCTGGTGGGATGTTATCAACTTGTCCTGGTTTGTCTATTTGTAGACATGTCACAAGTTTGGCAACAACAGCTGATTTCAACAATTACATAATAAAGTTATTATCCATGCTCTGCTGGAAACTGGGTTCCTAATGTTCAGCCATCAGTCACTGAGGAAGGCTGACATGTCCTACATGCAAGAAGGGACAGATCATTCATTTACTTCCCAGTTCATTACATATAAATAAAGTGCCAGTTGTTTTGAGATGGTACCCACTTTCAAGGATTCTTTTCCCAGTGTTTTTTTTCAAACTGTACTGACTTTTGAAGATTTTTTACAACATAAACAAAATTTTATAAAAAAGAAAAATGGCACATATGAAAGACTACAAGACTTCTGTTGCACCCAGGCTGAAATTTTTAGTTGCTAGTTGGCAGCATTACTATGTATGTGACAGTAAAGTAAGGATCCCTGGTGTACAAAGGCAGAGTCCAGTTTGTTTGGGCAATGAATGACGGGGAGTAACTCTCGAAAACAAAATCATAGGATTTGATGAAAACACTACTGCATGTCGGTAACATGACAAACATGAAGATGTACAGTGTTTATTAAAACCAAATCACAACTTTGCATGCAGTGTGGAACAGCCTGACTAATTTTCTGCGTTGGTTTCATTGTTTGGGAAAACATTAATGATCTGTAGCCAAGACTTCAGCACTGGTCAGTTGTCAAGGAAAGGTTACACGGATTCTAATCAGTAAATTCTAACAAGGATTTGACCTAGATTGTTAAAAATAAAAGGATCTCTAAGGAGTATATTTATGTGCTCACAATACCAGTGGAAGCTACTGTGATCATAAAACCTGACCAAACAGTGCCACTGTTGCTGTGGACTACATCCCATCTCCACAGACACAACAACCACTGGTATTGTAGCAACAGCAGGGACAGTCCTGAATGTAGGTCACAAATAATTTATTTATGTCCTAAAACCAGATCGCACACTGATATCTTGGTTACATTGATTACCACACCAGGGAAGAAAATTTCTCTAATTTCTGTCATGTTGAATCCAACATGTGGTAACCCTCTTGACAATCTTTCTCCATTTTGGTTCTGTGTGAATACAATTACACCAGTTGTCCAAAGATATGATACATATTTTATACCATTACATTACATTCTATTTATCTGATAAAGTGCACAAATAGAACAATACATTTTTGTAATAGATCTGGATTACATATTCAGTGTCTGCTGATATTTAGACTGTAGTTTTTAAGATGTGCAATAAACAGTCTGGTAAAGGTAACTATATAAATATTCCTATGATAGCAAACAATTACATGGAATGATCAACCATAAAGGGGATACAACAGAATGCATACAAGTCTCATGGTAGAAACACTCTGTGCAATCTCACTATCAAAATAAAATAAATATATGTAATTCATAAAGAATTTATTGCCACCATTTTAGATATGCCATCAGCAAAACTTATGTGCAACATCAAGCCAGTGAATGGTGACAGGTCATCCCTGTGACAACATGTGCCCATGGTGGTGACAATATCATGTACCAGTAAATTCCCCCTCTCACACAATATATTAGTAACATAATCCCAGGCAATTTCACTAAGTGCTCTTTATGAATGAGAGTAGTTGCAGCGGCTGTGGAGTTCTACAGTAAATCACAGGGAGTGGGCAGGCTGTGCTCTCTACATGCATTCCTCTCACTCTGTCTACAAACCAGACTAGTTAACCCAGTAACTTGAAATGGGTAATACATGACCAGCCATCTAGCCTACCAAAGAGTGAAGTATTCTTGTACTACATACTATTTTTTCATGCCGTTTTGTGCAGTTTTTTTATAGACACTGCACAGCTGATCACTGAGGTTTATATAACTTAAACAAGAAAACTGGCATTTCCTTCATGTAAAATGTACTTTCCTTCATGTAAAATGTACTTTCTTCGTGTAAAGTGTACTTTCCTTCATGTAAAGCGTACTTTCTTTCATGTGACAGCACAATTAGAAAATGCTCGTATTTTGCAACTGTGATAACTCTAAAAAAACGAACATTTTATGTAAACTTTCTGACAATTTCAGTGCATAAGTATATTCTACATTTGTCCTACTTTCACAGCATGGTATTTTTTTTACTGAAATGTTATCCTGGATTGCCCCACAGACAGATTACCAACTTCCCTAATGAACCCTCACAACTGGATTCCTGTCCAATCTCTGATGTCATCCATCAACATTTCTTTTTAGAGTCCTGGGCCCTTTCTGCATCTATTTGGCCATCCTAGCTGGATAACAGTTTCTCCACTGATATACCATGACAAATGACCTTTGAGATGTTACTGCCACTTTCTCTTGCATTGTTACTGAGACAGTATGGATAACTTTCTACCTTTTCTGCACTCTTTCTGGCCAAATATTCATCAGTAGTTCTGCTATCCCACAGTCCACTATATCTAACATGGATTCATGATGACACCAGAGGTGTTGTTGGACAAACAAACACACCAGAGTTCAAAGGGACAAGTAAACACTACACAACTAAGGAAGAAATAAATACAAGAGTTGGGGATAAACACACAAGAGTTGGGGACAGACAAACACACCAGAATGGGCGACAGACAAACACAAGAGTTGAGGGGTAAATAAACAAAAGTCAGTTACTTTATGTCACTGATGAATAATACCAGCACACGTTTGTATTAACTTGAAGCAGAAATTGACAAACATACTACAGAAACCAAATTGGCTTTGTGCAAAGTCCATATTGACATTATCACAGGACGATGTGATCATTCTGATCACAACTGTTTACTTGTCAATCAACATACAGTGTACATTTATAAATGTCTAAACTGGGATTGTTTACAAACCACTTTGGTTTGTGGCCATGTGAATTTACATTGGACACTTTTGATTGTCTAAAATATCATGTTTTGTTTTAGTAAAGCCAAATATCAGTCACAAAGGTATCGGAATAACATAAACCTCTTAACGAGACCTTCATGTGTAGATAGTCTGATGGTGTCAGACAGAGTATCTAAGGAAAGAGTGCTCATCTTCACAAGTATTACTGATAATTGTTTGCACTTTTGTCAAACTTATTCATACTAGTGGCGGGGATGCAATGATTGGGTGTTCGTATTTGACAGGTGACCGTTATATATAAAAAGACTGTAAACATAATTAACCATAAATGTGGTTAAAATCATGAGTGTGTTCTAGACTCAAATGACCATGCTTAACCCAGGTTAAGTTGGTCCAATCTCCTTACTTGGGGACTTAATTAAAAGGGCTTACTTAGAATGAGGCTTCATATTAAGTACATCCTTGTTAACACTTAGAGTACAAATATTAGTATATCAGCCAGAGGTAAGTTCTCTACAGTTCATTTCCTACCCGGCAATCAGTATTACAAATGGCTGGCTACCTACTGGTGAGGGTGTGTATAAAATATTGAGTGAAGGACCTGTATACAATACCATGCACTGAATCCACTGAATGTGGCTAAATAAAAAGCTGATTCTAATAAAATCATAATGAAATAAATAATAAAAATTGTCATATATTTTAATGAAATAATTTTATTTTTAACTTTTTTATTCCCCTCTAAAATAACCAATAGAGAGTGATGGAACTAACTATTAACAAAACAATAATTCTAAAAACAGACCAGCCTATTACTATACTGTAATTGTTTGTTGAATTTTAAGTAAACATTGTTTTATGCGCAATAGTGACTTAGATGGACATTGTAATACAATACTACTTATAATATCAAGATGTCATTTATTTGAATAATAACGATAAAGCATATAATCATCAACAGTAGTGCAGTGAAACAAAAACTGCATTTTCCAAGAACATTCCATTTGTTCATTGCTGAGAAATTCAGCTTGTAACGAATGATGCAGGAATTTTTTGAGAAAATCCCTCAGGATCCAGGTGCAGAGACTTTCAATCACAACTGTGATCCAAGGTGGCTGGGAAGACAGGCTGTGTGTTAGAACAAGGAGACAATGTGAACCAGCCAGAACCCAGGTGGGAGCAATCAATGGAGATACAGATTATCTAAGCAGATTATAATCTGAGAATGGATCTAGAGGCAATACATTTAGTTTCAATTAGGCAGTCCTGCCAGAGCCATTCTTAATTTAACAAATGTAGGATTTGTCAAATTAGTCTACTTTTTTTTTTTTTTTTTTAAACGAATTTCACTGACAAACACAATTATAATGTATTTTATGATTTTATCTTAAAATTAATATTTTAGTAAAATATGATATTGTGTAAATAAAGAAATATATTTTTTTCAATGGGGAAATGTAAGTCAAAAAAACTATGTGAACTTGCAGCCTAAAAGAAGACAATAGAGACTATGATTGGTCTATGGAACAAACACTGCACTGTAATTCACACAGGCCCAGACCACTTTGTGGTTACTGGATACTAAGTTTGCCAAGGATATACTCAATTTGATTGAATTAATTACAACATGTATAATAACAAAATTACACATAATTTATAATGAATAGTGAAGGTAATCTTCTGCTTATTAAAGCAGGATAATGCCGGTATTTCGGCCTTCAAGCACTCAACTGGAGAACAGGGACAATTATAAACAGTCACTCTCTATAGTCAAATAAATCAGTTTAGCTTAACCCACTTGTCTGAATTCTGTCATTTTGTCACTGCGGATACTCTTCAAAAGGGCTCTGAGCAAACAATCCACACATTACAAATGACTGATTATGATAACAATCCATTCATTGTGAAAACAATCCTCATGCCCTTAATTTCGCCTGTGTCTTTACGATGAGAAACTAAATGCTGTGGTCCATTCTACTTGATGTCCATGCCAGGGGAAGTACAAGACCTGATACAGGGAGTAAATGTGTAGCCTGTCGTAAGCTCACATACTCTAATACGAATATACAACGGCGTTGCATTAGCAGTTGCATAAAAACTACAACCAGCCGTGGTGCTGCGAGCCATGGCCATTACATCTCAGGCTCCAACAAACACGGGAGCGAATATTAATAAAAAACTTGCACAGAGCGATGATGATTTGCTTAGCATTGATCACCTTAATGGAGACAGCCGTAGCTAAAGGCTTTATAGCAAGGATGCTGGCAAACAAAGAACTATCCCCTCTAAAAAAAACCTGGCCACATTGGGTTTTAGTCTTATCATACAGAATATTCTAATACCATATACAATGTGTAAATCAGTTTTTTTTTAATGTGACATATTATCTAACAAATAAATAATAAATATTGGCTTTCAAGACCATCAAGAAAGTTTGCATTGACACTGCTGCGAGTCCTCAATGTTTCACACATTAAAAAATACTACAACCCAGTTCTCAAAATATACAAATTCACAAAAATTACCCTTTTCCTCAAAATGCTATCTAGAGAGAAGCCAAAGAGCCATTGGATGAAGTCTAAACACAATCATCAATGCAACTACTCAGTCTGGCCACATACAGGGCAAGCACTCTGTAATTACTACCTCCATAATGTGTGGTTAGCATGAACCATGTCATCAAGTCTGCCAGTGTACACCCATGAATATGAAAAACCAAGATCTGATTCAGTGCAGTACAAAAGGATAATAGGCACTGCACATGAGGACAGCCCAATATATTAGTGACTTGCTCATGTAGTCACATAAAGGCAGGAAGCCAGTGGAAGAAAAAAATTGCATTGGAAATAGGTGGTCTTCTGTCCAGGCAATATAGGTATTCAGGTGCATCAATCAAGTCTAGGCATACAATGAGCCTACTGAATGTATATTAATCTAAACCAGATACACGAACTGAGTAATGACCACGTGAATGGTCCTGTGAGTTATAAATGTATGTATCTGCTATCTAGACTATTCACAAAAGTCTTGGTCTTCACAGCCCGGTCTGCCTGAGTCAGTGGTAGAAGTCCACTGTTTCAGTCAATGACTGGCAGGGAGTTCCTTACCACAACCATCCCTGGTGGGAAGGTGAAATGGTAGGTGCCCAGTGTGCCAAACTTGAGTTCCTGTACGTGGTAGGGTGCTCAAGCATGGCACAGGATGATTTATACATACAGTGAAGACAGAAGGATATTGCCTAAGGTTATAACAGCAATATCTATTCAATCTGCCAATGTCCAGTGTTTAACCATTAACCACTGTACAAACCAGTGTGTGGAAATATTGCCAAATGAAACAATTGCTGATGCAGTCCCATGCACAAGCAGGCCACCCAAGCTTCCACGCTTATCAGATACCTAAACCCATCCACCTGAGATCACCTTTTGCCCCTGATCCTGATCAAGTGATTCCTGGATAATGCCTGTAATCTGCCACAAGTAAACATCCTGATGACACAAAGCTCACCTACTGGGCCTGTGTCAAATACACACAATTTGAATGATGTTTCTGATTCTGATATCAGTGCAACAAACCACAGTTCCTGCTTACTGACAACGCATATATATATGTGGGGAAGGAGGGTGGTGGTCTGAAAGCAGGACTAATGAATGACATACTGTGACTGATGTGTAATACACTGACTGCTTTATTGTAACTAGGTGTCATAAACACAGTCCATGGTGGAGGCTGAATGCATGCATATCCAATACTCCTAGCAATAGACTTTATTTTTATGTCTATTTTATCTTCCAGTTATTTGAACAGTGGACTGGCTTAGTCTCACTTTCTGACCTACATAATTGCAGACTGTTGCAGACTGTTGTCCCAATGGGATCTCTAAGATGGCACAAACTGAGACAAGATGAATACAGTAGTGCTTTCCCAGGAAGCTGTATAACCTATTTCTACTGATATAGTATTGATATAGTATTGATATAGTATTGCCATTGCTTTATCTGCATCAACCGCTGGTTGATATCTCACAAAACATCTGTGCTTTTTATCACCAGCTAGTGCTGTTGCTTATGCCAAGAACATTACAACTTGGTGTTAGTTTTAAGTACCGTTTCACCAATATTATATATATATATATATATATATATATATTACACAGTATATGGGATTTATGTACATTTTGTTGTTGTTATACGTTATTGTGGAGCGTGCTTTTTGCACATATATCAGTATGTCCAGTAGATGTGACACAGTAGATAACACAGTAGATGTGACAGCCATGCACATCCTCACCAGACACTAGCCTTCACCAGTGAATCTTCATTAGGTCCTGACAGATCTCCCATACCTCCCAGTAGAATCACTGTCCTCAGTTATCTCTGTGTTTATATTATCTCTGATTATCTGAAGCTACTCTGGAGGATCTTCCCCCACTGAACCTATATTATATACACTACCAATATGGTTCCTGCTATCTTAATGAGTTGAAATGTAAGATATCCACTTTGACAAGAGATATCAGCCACAGTTAGAACAACACAACAGTCTTTCATTTCAACAAGAACTAACTGCTGAGTTGGTTATAGCAACCTTTGAAAGGCTTGAAAGGATGTTTGTGTTAACTTAAGGTACAGTGTGATTAGTTTTTCTTTCTGCCTACACCCCATTTTCATTGTAAATATGAAGGAATATTGGCGATGTCTTTCATCCCGAATAAATATGGAAGAAAATGTTTGCCCTGATGCTGCTTCAACCAATCACTATGGTTTCTCTTGGTCATATACAAGCAAGTTCAGCTGCGCAAATATAGTTTTGATTCTCACTGTGATATATCTGACAATAAGTGACATGTGTTAACTTAATAAAATACTTCATATCCATGACACTTTAAACACATAATTTCAGACTGCATCTTGAAGTGTAATTCACATAATAAAAACTAACCCCCTCCCTCATATCACTCTCAGTGGTATAACTATAACTATCAACTATGCTACTATTGCTAGCCAGTAATATCAAATCCAAATGTTTTGTGATGTATCAACCAGGAATCCAGGACAAAACCCCCATCAGACCTAACCCACTCAGAGATAAAACCAGCTTTAATATAAATACAGACAAAACCCTTCAGGCAATTTTGTCTGGAGGAGGTTATGCCTGGTTACCATCAACCATGTGGTGGTGTAGACAAACCATATCAGGATGTCTTTGCTCATTGTACAATGAAATGCAAGTTGGGTGGTCAGGAGTGATAAGAGGGGTGGGGTGGGGTGGGCTTATCAGTTGAATTGAACACAGCTTCCTGGGGGAACTGGGTTGTCACAGTTGGTGATATCTGCCATGTTACTGGGACATCTGCATCACCAGCATGTGGACTGGGAGCTGCAATGTGTGACTAGAGTCCACACAGAGAAGCCAGTCCACTGTTCAAACTGTGGGGGTCAATACACAAGGCATTATACTAGTCATTGTACACAACACTGAATGAGAGTTAGAGTACACAGACTGAGTGATGGACAGGCCAAATATTTGTAGAAAACTGGCAAAGCTAGGACCATTTCTAGATATAATTACACCAAGACAGACAAAGGACCTTTGTTTGTATGTCAAATGGAGAGACACAGAAAGTGATGACCAGGGTGCATACGTGCATGAAAACAATGATATGCATTGTCTTTTATTTAAATGTAGGTTCCATGAAGTGAGAAACTGTCTAGGAAAATGACATAAAAAATGGAGAATCACCAACATGGAAGGTGACCTAGAAAACACATGGTGAGTGAGTTTGTGGCTGTAAAACTGCAATTAAAGGAACGTAAGTCTGAAGTCTCGAGCCTGAATATAATAAGAGTAAGTGTGATAACTGATGAATATTTCCATATTAT
The DNA here is from genome assembly GCA_963662155.1 of Lamellibrachia columna. Taxonomy (NCBI): domain Eukaryota; kingdom Metazoa; phylum Annelida; class Polychaeta; order Sabellida; family Siboglinidae; genus Lamellibrachia; species Lamellibrachia columna. Next base: position 54,457,922 of record OY759266.1, read on the forward strand.
CTATCAGTTATTACTGTGAAGTCTGATGCTGTCGAAAAAATATAGAAACACCCGCTGTGTAGTATTATACACCTGGAGAAATTAACCATTTTTTAGTAAGCACATTTCAGAAACTACCCTTTCAACCAACACATTGACAGACTTACCATGTACAAATGGCAAGGATGACCATACCCCACCGGAGGCAGGGCACTTTCTTCTTCTTCTCCACATCTCGTTGGCAGCATCGGTAGCAGAAGTAGACCAGGAAGAGAAGCAGCGTCAGCAGGAGCCAGGCTACTGGAACAGCTGCCCAAAACACCAGGGCCTGAAAGTGAAACAACACCGAGGGTGAGGCCCAGAAAGTAACAGGGTCAGCAAGAACCAGACTGGTATCACCGGTGCCCAATCACCAGGGCCTGCACCAGAGACACTTTGTCCAGAGGCCCAGAAATTACCCAAGAACTCCTGGGACTTACTAATACAACTGTAAGTACTACAAATGATAGCATGTAGATCTAATTATATATTGCCGCTTTGGACAAATAACTAATGGTCTATAGAGCCAACAGCAATCCAATTATAGAAAAATGTATTTATAGTTACTTGGTCTCAACTGAAACTACTGTCGAACTACCTGTACGTTGTATTTTACAGCAATTTTTATTTGTAAATTTGGGTGTTCTTGTTACAAAGCCTAAACTCAATATAGCTGCAAAATGAAAGAATTAAAACCAGTATACATATGAGTCAAATGGTTACAGAAAACTGTGCCATAAAACTATCGTTTAACACAAGTTTTTGTATTGTCGTGGATTGTTTACATCAGGTGATAAAATTAATAGATAAACAGCAAACATTTCCCCCAATCAGCATGATGTCATTAATCACTTTAATGTCACATCAATCCATCAAAATGAATGGTACATTTGATTTCAGATATAAGTAATGAAATGAAAAAAGTTGTTGGGACAGGGGTATTTCATATGAGATAGTTACTGAAGTGAGCACTTCGCATGAAAATTCCAAATAACACTATCATTGGTTCACTGTACATTTATCAACATAATTCAGCATAACATGTCAACACTTTAGTGCATTAGATGGCAAGGAGTTTACTCATTGACACAAGAGAGTACCTTGTCTGGCAAACATAATACCTACAGTGAAAATATGGCTTGCACACATTCAATGACTCATTCAAATTGACAAGGTTAGCTCTCGTTCACATGCACTTGTAGTCTGTCCAGCTGTTTACCCAGACAGCCATACTTTAACTTTGTGGACTGCTCTGTCAGTATTTCTGTCCGCAGCCACTACATGGCAGACATCTAGGCAGACAGCATATTGTTTATTAATATTATGTATGTCCAACAATGCTAGGTTGTTTTTATTGCTTTATGTAGTCTTTACATTATGATAGAAATCTAGTTGGTAAATCAAAAACTTAACAAATGGTGTTCAGTGCACCTGTATTCAGTTCAAATGACCTAAATGACAACACAAACAACTATGAACCAATCTGATGAAATGGAAGCAATTCCAACAGAATATTATTATTAATAAATAATATTAAGCAAAACATGTACACACCTGCCCATGACACCATCTACTAAGTAATATTTTTTACTTTAATTGGAAAATGCAATAAAAAAACATATATTCCAAAACGATGACACAGGTTGCTTCGGCAGTGTTACCGCTTTGGCAGCTAAATTCTTGAACGCTTCGTCAAAATAGTTGGTTGCTTCGGCAGGGAAATTCTTGGGTGCTTCAGCGGCGCAATATATGTGTATTATGTGGTGTGGTCTCTGTGCATATCAGTAGTGTCAGGCACCTGTGTGCCCGTTTCGTAACAAATATGTCGCTATATTTTATGTTTTTATAGGATATTGCGGGTAAATAAATTATTGGCAAATTGAGAATCAGTACCATTATTTATCAAACAAAGGTAATATTATAATTCTTGCAGGACCATCTTCAGTATATACTCTTTTACACAACTGTTAGAAAACATAATTAATTGTTTTTGTTTGTTTACTACATTTTTGTGACAGAAAAATTACTTAATATTTAGGAACAAATACTTATGTAATTTTCAAACTTTTGTTTATCTTGACAATGTGTTCTGTCAGTTGTGCATAAGAGAAGAATAAACCGGAAACAACAATCAAAACCTTGTTTGGCTAGCATAATTACTTACAGAGATATCCTTCTTCAAAATGAGAAAAATATGGTTTTGCGCAAACGACCATCAAAGATTGAAAAATTATTTATTAGTTAAAAACAGAAATTTTGAAAGAGGCATGCTTTATCTATGAATAAAAATTATTCTGAGGTATGTGATTGTTGTAAAAGTGAATATAGTACTTATAACTACAGTAAGCGTTTTATAAATAATATCTATGGACGAATAAAAAATTGTTGTGTCAATGAAGAGTGCACTTTGATGCATTGCAAAAAAAACAAGATCCAACACATTACTGACAAATCTACACCCTTAATTAATAGAGCAACACACTTATTTCATATAGACTTGTGCAGCATTGTAGGTCATAATTATGGTATCCACACATTCCCAACACATATCATAGCATAGACAAATTATAAGTGCTCATAAAGATGTACAAAGGGTACTGTTCTCTTTATATTAGATATAATACAATGACCATCTTGCAGTAATGTACAGTATTGGCATTCAAATACACTTTAAAAGTATCAAGACAATTATTATCATTAATTTATTAGTATGAAAACATCAAAACCTTTTCATAACACAATGGTGCCGAAACAACATAAATTCACCAGTTCCAAGTCGCACCAGTGGCGATACCACTTTGGCAGCGATACAACTGTCAAATTGCTTTCATGAAACCACACCGAAGCGGACAAAAATCGCACAGACATGACCAAATTGTCCCACCGATGCTACCAAGAAAGTTTGGTCACGTCAGCTAGCTAAAGAGGTAACGCTGCCGAAGCGCCCGGTTACTACACAGATCTATACAAGCCTACAAGGGTTATTTACCCTAGGAATGCCAACGCTGGTGAGTACGGTATGAAGGATTAGGGTGTCATGTAGGCCATGCCCTAGGTTATTTACACAAACACAGGATGTCGAGTTAGGTAAAGTGTGGTCAGTATCAAGTGGATGTCCAGTACATGACATCTGACCCTTTATCTCTGATTGTCACCAGGATGTCATGACAGCTTAAAGAACACCCAAGATTATTGGTCAAAGGTAGCAGCACACCAAGTCTTTACATAACGTAGCATTTAAAATCAAAACTAAACACATTCTAAGCACAATCAAGTATCTCCTTTAAAGTTAAACACCATGTATAAAATACATATAGGTATCATGTTTTAGCCAGTGCATTTTTATTAATTATTACAACCGACTTGAAATACATTTATGATTTGACTAACATCTTAATTTTACACATTCTGTTTTCAATGTCTTATCATTATATTGGTTTAGTGGTTAATATTAACTGTAACAGTGCTTCAATGACGATGCGAATGGGACAGTTTTTGAGTTAATGGAATAATGGTTGTGGATTCATGATATAACAAGATTGCCATCCAAGACAAAGGCCCAGATGGCAAGTGGACAAGGAAGCCATTGGCTTATCGAGAGTCCAAAATTGTTCCATCCATGTGTAATCCACCCTCCTGAGATATGTGTCAATCTTGTTTTTAAACAACATATTCACACTGCTAGCAGTTACACAATCTGTAGATAATTTGTTCCATTTATTGGTTGTCTTCTATGAGAACGAGTACTTCCTGATATTCAATCTACACTTTATGATTTGACTAATTTTACCTCATGTCCTCTAGTTCTATTATCTTTCTTGAGTGATAAAAAATATTTTCATACCCATTCAATATCTTAAAAACTTCAATTTCATCTCCTCTTAACCGCTTATATTAATATAATGTATAAACAACTGCAACACATATTTTTAAAAACCAACATAAAAACCATCCCAGCTGCCCTGCATAACCAGCTAAACTATAGTCTATACCAATTAAATTACGACACCACCAGTCTCTCCCACGATTCTGTAACCCTAAACATAGGCGTCAGTGGCTAGCTCGAGAGATCAGCCACTGGAGCCATTCGCAGTGCAGAAGTCAGTGACACTGCGACAACCACTACTAGGTCTAGGGACACTGACGCGAAGTCTCCGTCCGTCGACAATTCATTGTTCAAATTGCCTCGCGTGTAATTTACTCTAGCCGCTCTACCTGTCAACGCCTGTTTTCGATTGACAAGAGTTCGCACACATAAAGGTGTATATGTGCTTACCTCTAAATAGCGCTGGTCTTTTGGCTGAAATGTTGACTCTGTACTCCGGAATGTTAGGTCCAGATGAGGAAACGAATGTAAAATACTGGCCCACCACGGAACCTGATAATTGTCGGTAGTAGCCATTGGCATTGCAGTATCGTTAATTGCTTGCTATATGACCCGATATACACACTGCCTAGGCGAATGCCGGCTACACACGCCCGTCGCACACTTTGTAGTAATCCCGGAGAGCGTACGTGGGCGCTAAGATAACCGGATAGACATGAACACTTCCATCGTTACCCGGATCCTTGCATGACTCGCTCGGTTTTCTTTTCGCTTGGTCAGAAAAGCCACGTAGCGGCAAATGAGATAACTACCTAGGTCATTTCGTCGATGGTTGCTCCACCTATTGAACAAACATAAAACAATATTTTAAAGTTTTCCTGTCAAGGACTAGCCTCGATTATCCTGGCTCCGCGATGTGGCGCCACCGTTTGTCGCAGACATCATCGCCTGGACACAGATTGGGGTTCCCATTGTGACGGAAATTATGTATGCGCCCAGATTCTGGGCGCATGCATAAGTAGCTCATTAAGCTCAATGATGACGCTGATTGGCTGTTGGCACTTCATCCGGTAAGGGATAAGACCACAGTTGACCTTCCTGTTTACTGTTTCACACGAATGTAGGGCACGTGAAATGTGAACTTAATAAATTCATATTATGTGACATGTTTTTCAGGGATGTTGAGTTGTACCTCACATCCATGCTGAATCATAGTGATCTCGGCCTTTCGGTATCTCGGCCTGTTTTGGTGATCTCGGCCTGGTATCTGGTGATCTCGGCCTCGTGTTGCAATACATAATTAAGAGTGTCTATGTGATCTCTGCCTGGTCTCTGGTGATCTTGGCCTGGTCTAGTGATCTCGGCCTCGTGTTGTAATACATAATTAAGAGTTTTTATGCCACTTTTAAGCAATGTTGCGATATGTGTATGGATGGTCGTTATGTCACAAATCACATGTCGTAGACGACGATACTTCATAGATTTGGACGATTTGTCAAAAATAAATTTTACGTTTTTATTTTGTTGTTCACGCACTGAACATAAATCGATGATTAGTTGTTGTAATGTTGGCAGGGACTCTGCCTTATATCTACGCGTTTTAGACGTTACTTGTTATCGCCCATCGTCGAACGCTATAGATGGTACTCGCGCTGTATAATTCGTCGAAATCAAATAAAGTGATGTATGTAAAGTTCATTATGTTTGCAGTCTCCATCCTTCATGTTAATGTGTGTTACATATACATGATATGTGATTCGTATATTGTATGTCCTTTTATGCCAATGTTTTGGTAGTAATTAATACAACCAAAACAAGAAAAAATCAGGCAAATATGAAAACAACATTTCATTTATTAAGCACATGCTTGCTTTTTACTAAAATGTCTACATAATTAAAATTCAGATCTGTCACCACACATATAATTCCAACATGTAACATTCTAATGGAACACACTAATATAAAACACTAAAGGAACATACTGATATATAAAGACTAATGGAACATAATATAGCAACAAAGACTAAATGGAGCACTAACATAAGTTGGAACACAGTAATATAAAAGACTAATGGTATATACTATTAATAAAAACAACTAATGGAGCACACTAATATCACAGAAAAAATGTATCACGCTAATATAAAAGACTAATGGAACACACTAATAACAAAGACTAATGGAGCAAACTAACATAACAGAATAATGGAACACACTAATATCAAAGACTGATACATATACAAACAATAAAGGAAAATGTCATATTAGTATAATGCATTAATGTTAACTGTGGATAATGTACACACAAATACAGAACATGTATACGTAGAACAGATGTTTCTAAGTACTAGTAATTACAATCTTTTCTTGACACATTGAAGGAAGTAATAATTTGAAACTTAAACACTCATATGTAAATAATAAAATCTTCATGATGAGTCGTCTGTCTTGCTTGCTGTGTAGAGCGGTCGTCTGATGATGGTCATCTGTCACCCTCTTTCCACCTATTAACAAAAATCGCAAACACCTGGCAGTGATTAATTCATCCACGCACACACACACACACAGTTAGGTTCAAAGAAGGTAATGGTAGATGATTATAATTAGATGCACTACGCAACAACTTCTCTGTACAACATGATGAAAAAATTATATTGTATATACACCTTTGTCTATTTACATATCTGCATATTTACATATAGTAAACAACCTATTTGCATATCTTACATATCTGCATATTTACATATCATACATACTATGTACAGCTATATACACATGCAGCAGAAACAGAGTAGATAACCAACTGTTATGATAACACCGAGGACTTCAATGGTGCAATCCTAGCTCATCTAGCAGATAACATGCTATAAAAGCTAGTGAGTGCCTCTGTAACAAGCTGGACATAGAGGTAGAGCAGAAACAGTAGAAAGTGCACGACAGATTAGTGCACGACGGGGCCATATAAACGTGAAAGTGTCTTCAGGCACTGCCTAACAGTCCTGTCGCCCGCCCTGTAAAGGTCCCTCTGGAGGGAGACCTTCCCCTGTAGTTCCTTGAAGGTTTTCTTCTGGTGCCTTTGAACTTCCCCCTCGGACACCAGTCGCAGAGTGACCTCAATCTGCACAGCCTCGTCGAACAGTAGACCCAGTGGCACATGTTCCATGTGGTCACCGTCCCGGACGAAGGCGTGGATCGACCACAGCTGCATGATCGGCTCCCGCACTACCTTGAACGTGCCATCGGCATACCAACGCTTGGCTTTCTGTAGAAGAGCGAGTTGTTTGGCAGTCGCCAGAATAATTTGCCTCTGTCCTTCGATCTAAAACAGGTCAGGTTAGGGTTACTAGGTAGGCTTAGTAGATAAAACTACTGCTCTCTCGAAGAACGTGAAACACGCTTCAAAATCGTCCAAAATATACATGTAGTAATATAAATACAGACCCATCGAAAGGCTCTTCAACACCGCAGAGATGTACACGAAAAAACTTACACACAGTAGTAAAACTGTGGTTATTTCATGAAACAACATACCTGAATATCGCGCTGCAGGAATCCATCAGCGATATATTCATCTTGCAGGGTGAAATCCAAGACAGCGGGATCCATCCTGGGGACGTGCCTTCTGTCGCGCGTAATTGCCGTTGCGTACTAAGTAGTCAATCTGGGGTATGTTTCGACACGGCGCAATTCCAATGTGCGTGTTCACTATGGCCTTCACTATCTCGCTGGCGGGACTGAAACACACAGTAATATTATATATACAATGCGATGCATGGTTTATACTAGTCAGTTTCAGTCGATACATGCAGCAATCGCATAAACATTTACGACCATATTCGGTCAGAATGTAACTGTCAGAATTGGCTAACTGATACTTACCGGAAGACGTTTTCTTTTGCCTGTTCTTTCGAGATACGGGCTGCGACGGCTGCACCGGGAACAGGGGGGTGCGCGTGTGGATGGGCGCCGGGTGTGAAAGTTTCGCCCACCTGCTTAACCGTATACTTGCACGTGACTTTCGCATTTCTGACGCAACACTGCCATATGGTTGATTTTGCTACAACAACAAATATATGCATGATTGTCATTTCGTGTCGTATTTACCTCTTTTGGGTAGGGTTGGTTTCAACTAAACTAAAGGTGTCATAAACAATGTGTTGTTAACTTACCGCTTCTGCTTTTCACTGTGTACGAAAAGCCAACGGCGTCAAATAGCTTGTGCCGTCCTCGTCTCGAGAGTCGTCCACTGAAGCATCCAGGGATGTCGTAGCATCACCGGGCCCATCCGACAGACGTGTCGATTCCAAGATCACATGCGACAGCTGAAAGGAAGCGATCACAATCAGTCGGTGAATTAATTTAATTGTTAATTTGGAATAAGTTAAATAACCACACCGTAATTTGCATAACACATCCCACGAAGAATAAAAAGTAAAAAAAAAATAGGAATTACCCCCGTGGTCTCTGTTGCCGCCAAAACTGAAGCCCAGCTGAAAATAGCCGACTGAGCTGTTCGCCAGGGGAGCAGTTGGTTTTAATGAGGCTGCCGGTGCGTGTCGGAGTGGCGGCGGCAGCGGCGGTGTGTGCACCTTCAAAGAAGACACATTCTGGCACATTAAAAAAATTAACCGCGTAATGAATGCACACTTGTAGCAGTAAACAATTCTTTCAAATGTCTACATTCATGCCATACTACAGGACATTGCGTTTTTTAGATTGATTTTTTCAAATATTGGCGGGCATAAGTATGGAAATGTGTAAGATGTGTTTATGAAATTCAATGTTGCATTGTTGGCTTCACTGACAATAAGAGCCGCCCATATCTTTGTGATGCACTTATATGTTACCTCAACTTACATGTGGTGCGATCTGCCTGTCATTCTCTGCCTCCATGGGTTCCTCGATGGCCATTGATGCATCAAGGCACTCGGTGCATCTCCAGTGGGGAAGGTCAACCGATCCCTTCACCAGATGTCTGTAAGTGGTTCTGCTTATACCTGCGAATTTAATCATTAAATACTAACTTTACATTACGATATACATTTCCTAAGAGTGACAATCCAGTCAGTGCACAAAGCACATAAAAGGAAGACTGTTGTAGGATTTACTGGATTGCTGTTGTCGAAATGGAAGTGAAACAATGAGTTGCACTGTTGAGCCCGCGTGAAAGCAGACATTATTGTTTAACACAAGCTTGAACAAAGGGAAAGGTAGACACCATTGTCGGGATGGGCACACTAACAGAAACCTTCATCATGCTCAAGTTACACAGCAGTTAGATCGGTAAACATATAATTGTTAAATTGCCAGTACACAACACAACGATAAAGCCTCCGTATAGCCTACACTCATTGTTTGCTGGATATTCAAAGTGGTTGAATTTGCAATTCACTCACGTTACATTGCGGGTGGATAAGAACAGTTTCCTTAACTGTTATGTACATAAACTAACCGATACTCAGACCATCCACAAGGTCTTGTATACAGTTGTCAATACGAACGGTTTTCCCACCTAGCAAATTTAGTTTTCTATGTTTCCGTTACAAATTAAATCAACATGGAAAACCGGCATAACATATTCGACATACCTGTTCCGCATACTCTGTGTTGCCAGCGGGTGCAACCATTGCACAACAGGGCCTCTTGACGCGCAGTGACAATTCGCAAACAACTCATACAAGTCTCTTCGGACTGCATATCGTACGGCGATCGCAAATGATTATTGTAACTAATAGTCGTGTTTTCGCTCTGTATGTTGACCTTTGTGGTGAGTCCCCCTTCTAAATACCCCGGTGGTGGCTTACCTTCGCTTCTGATCGGCCAATCATAGGTATGGTATATGTGATTGGACCGCTTGTCTTATCCCCAACAATCGACCCGCCTGCCACCTGAGCGCACCGCTTCGTAACATAAAGCCCATTCATTCATTCTGGTGTGTTCTCCTTTAGCCGCCACAACAAAGCGATGTTTGATTGGGGAGATCAACAACCCCAACACAAGTACAATTGGTGTGAAGCCATTGTACGACATAACTGGCACTGCAATCATCTTTTCCGCTAAGTTGGTTAACTGTAATATTTACCAAATTACGATCGCATTTCACATAGATTTCAAGCATTGCCTGCACTAATTCTCACTGGAACCTAAGCCTTCACTGTTCACTGTTGTATATGCGGAGGTGTTTTGTCCTACTAAGAAGATCGTCGTCATCATCATCAGCATCATCTAGTCGTCCGTAGAACTGGTCCAGCAAAACTCACAGATGACAGATGATGATTGATGTTGAAATGTTTGATATTTCTATCTATCTACGTCTATTTATATGTATTGTACTCTTATTGAATAAAGGGATGGAGTCAGTTTAATGTTATTTTAATTGTACTTGTGTTTTTAACTAGTGGCTTGGACTGAAGTGACTCAAGATCTACTCAAGTCCTCATTTCCCACTAAAAGCATTCATGGGCAACCATGGGAAACGCGGCTAGTAGGGTCTAACGGATTAACCTATTTTCAGCTATTGTTATTCCTGTAGTCCTAATCAAAGTGAAGCCATGTTTATTTAGAAACCGCTGATGTTCAAAGCTCTGTCTCATAGAATGGACATACAATGCTTCACATTTACAACCGCGGTCGCTACGAGCCAGGATTCAATCAGTTGGAAACGTTGTGTAGATCAAAGACCATAGAAGCTTGCCTTCGTTACAAACATATTATGTCTGTTATTATCGATATTTCTCTGTACACTCTGTATTTTAAAATTCGGCTGAACAGTTTATAGGCAGAAAACGAGGCATTCCGAGGACATATTGAGTGAATTATACAACTATATTTATTTATACGGCATAAACACATTTTTTTACAGCGACCATAGATACCGAACAATAAGTACATACTACTACTATAATTATTTCGAAGGGATAAACACTCTTATTTCCATATCGCAACACGAGGCCGAGATCACCAGAGACCAGGCCGAGATCACCAGAGACCAGGCCGAGATCACCAGACCCCAGGCCGAGATCACCAAAACAGGCCGAGATCACGAAAGGCCGAGATCACTGGCATCGATCCATGCTTATATTGATTGGTGCGTTTGCTGGAAGACCACGCAGAACATTTATCTTTCTGGTTTTTTCCCTCTTCAGCTGTAGGTCATCAGTTGTGGACTGAGAAGTAATTGTGGCCACCCGGTTGGATGTCCTTTGCATCCCGCTTCGACTTGGGGGAGGTGTGTTTGTTGTGGCCAGAATGTGTCGCAACTTTGTGTTTCCCATCGTTGTATCTTGTAGTCCTACATGGATGGCTACATTTGGAGCACACGGTTTCTGACCACGACTGCCCGTGTTTACTTTGGAATACAGCATTTTTGTCCACACTAAGTAGACGCATTTCAGAAACTGCATGAGTATCTGTCTGTACGTCAGCTTGTAGATACATGTCTGTTAGGTCAGGGCATTGATCAAGCTGTGGATTGAGAAATCGAGAACCCAGGTTCTAATCCTCTTACTGCTGTTTCGAAACTATCAGCCACAAAACCTCATCAAATCAGTCATGCATTTAACCCAAGTTTTTCAGACGTTCCCATACAGGGGGTTTACCAGCTGAAAATGTCACGAACCCCATGAGGATGGCCTTGAAATAATAGCTATTTTATGCATTACTGAAGAACATCATTGATCATACCAATGCTTTATTTACAACATTGGTAACACCATACATCAACGTTTTCCACTAATAGGTTTCTGGTTTTGAACCATGTTTCAAAATTGTTTATATCCTGCTCGACTTCTAAGAAATGAATGCACATGCAGATTTTTACATGTATCCCATTAACAAACATTCTTGAGTATAAAATTTGCATGATGATGTTTACTTTGTTTCAGTTCTTTCTGCTAATAACAAACCAAAACTGCTCATTTGATATGCCACATTGTTCATGTAGAACAATTAAAATGGTATCCCTCATAAATATGCCGGTATATACAAACATCTTCATGATAACAGCATTTACAGAGGACATCCCTGGAGGTCAGTGTCACCTTGGTAGTAATTACAGGCAACCATTTAACCTTTGAACAATGTCAAATCCTCTCTGGGCTAATAACAGTACACAGAAATAAAACCTACAAAGAAAGGTAAGATTTTTTCCCACCTATCACGTGTGCAAAATCAACTAAATGCATACATACATACAGACATATATACATGTACAAAGTGAACCTAAAAGATGAAAGTGACCACTGAATACAGAGCATGACTCATGCTGTGTTCAAACAATGAACTTCCTCCAGACTAATTTATGTATCAATGACATAGTCCATGTCTGTTAAATTATCAATATTGTGCGAATGTGTGATATGACGTTAAATCAACAAGGGAAATAGCAATAACTGAATATTGTTAGTTCCTTGTGTGTGCGAATGGTAGATCAGTGTCTGAAGTAAAGGCTGGCTTACATGATCGATTTGTGCTCCAATCGGTCGGGTGACACTGCGTGTGCGACCCACTGACTCGCGCCAATCCCGAATTAAGCTTTCATGAAAGGTCATGACAGGTGCACCAGCTGTCGGCCGTGGCGTTCGCTGATTGGCCACAGCATAGGTCAGTCAAAGTGGACTCAACCGTAATTCGAGCGACACATCATAGTGACAAATTGGCCAAACTAACTGGTATTGTAGGGGTGTTTACACGACCGGTTCTTGCAACACGATACCGCACGGCTGGTCAATCAGTGCTTGGTGGCAGCATTGGTCAGTCTAGTGGTCAGTAGTTGTTAGTGCTGCTGCTGCTTCTGTTGCTTCTTCTCCTGCAGCCACTGTTCCATGAGTAGACGCAGGTCAGTAGCTGGGATTACCATGTCCAGTGTTAGAGGCTGGCGGTTGAATGGATCAGTCTGGTCACTGAAAAGTACAGTAGTAACGTGGAAATGTTATTTCCGAGATGAGTTGAACACAGTTATGTGTTTTAACTTACACTTTTTACTTGTACTTAAGAAGACTGATAAAAGGCTATAATTGTGTTAGTGTCAGAGTGTATGCAAACAATGGATATTCCACATAAAACATGCCTACATTTTGTATATAAACAGCAACACCAACAAAAAAATAATAGCATACATAAAATTTAGGAACACAGAAAAATACAAAAAGTTGGGCTTGATATTTTTTCTTATCAAGTTTCATGTCTATTCGATTTTATTTAATTCACTTTGTAGCTGCTCAGATTCTACAGTTTAGTGTACTGTTTGTCACCCTCTGGTTTTTATTGGTCATTAATACCACAAAGTATGAACCCTCAACACGTGTATATCTGTGACACAGGGAAGTGGTCCTACCTGAGAATGTGTCTGGCTATAGTGCTGCGGTCAACTGTTTGTCCAGAGCTGGGCAGTGTGACCGGGTCTCTCATCAGTGTGCCCATGATTGCATCGAGGAACTCCTCCGGGGCATCTGCCATGAGGTCATCCTCCGACTGTTGCTGCACGGACAGTGTCTGTGACAAACCATCATCACTGTCTGTCATTATCTATCTCATAACAAGTTTTGTTCCTAAAACAAAGCCTAAGCTGGGCAAGTGTGTTTTTTCTACTACACCCAAAATCTGGAACAAACTCAAAACAGAAAACACCTTTTTTAAATCGCATTTACACCGTAAATCCTCATCGATCCCTCGTTCTGATGATGACTTCTGTGCGTACCCGTTCATGATATAATTCTTCATGTTTCTGGTTTGTAGTGGTTCTGAGTTCGGGTTACTGATGATTTAGGGGCTATAGAATTAAGTTTATCATTATTATCCTCAAACCTTGTCAATCTCTATTTAAGTGTTACCCATTAAACCATTGCTGTGTTATTTTATGATGTATACATATATCACAGTCCATGAATAAATGTGGAAATGGAAAAAATTGCATCAGTTAATACATTCTGATTATGCACAATGATTGATTTTTTATTTTATTCAGTAATTTTTTTTACATATGTATAAGACATGTATAAAATAACAAAGAGGATAACACATAACAGCACACTAAAGGAAAAACAAGTAGGTTTGGCAACATAAGAAAAGATGTGATTACTGAATTATTTTTTAAATAATTTGATGCTATTTTGAGCAACTAGACATTTATATAAATGCTGGGTGTAACATCACAGACAAATTAACACACTATTTGTTTCTACCTGAATGTGTGCAGCGACACGGTTGAAGTTCTGGATCGTCTCAACTGGTATGTAGATCTTATTAAGGATGACCTCGGCAAGCTCAAAGAGAGATTGAGAGGAGCGCCCGTCGCGAGATACAGCCATACAGAAGGCATCAGCGTCCCCGAGGTTCACGTAGATGGCGCTTCTTAATGCAGCAATGATGTAGACTTATTTTCAACACAAACTTTGCTTGTCTTCTTCAAAAACTGAATTGTAAACAGAAGAATTAAGTTCCACATTTCAGTTCTTGAAGATGACAACCAATTCCCAATTAGAAGAAAATTTTCACAAAGATGAAATACTCAGGGAATGTGTGGCTTTGGCATAAACATATTTAAGACCTTTTTAAGATCACAACTTAAAAAAATTGAAGACATTTTTTAATGACAAATTCAATACAAAAACTGGAAGCAGTAAATAATTATATTATTCAATGGAGGGCAGCATTGGCTGAAGTATTGTTGAACAGAGGGCAGCAGTCAGAAAAAAGCATTATCCAAAAGAAGGCAGAGGTAAATATATTATCCAACAGAGGGCAGCACTGACCAGGTGCAGTAAGAAGTAATTTAGCCATGCGATCAACAATCATCAGATGGCAGAAGATTGTCTTGATTTCCTTGGTGAGCAGCTCGAGACATTGGATTGTCTCGCTGCCCATGATGTTGTGGAAGCGAGTGAGCATGCTCAGATGATGGAACTCATTCTCTGTCGTTGGGACCCACTCAGACGCTCCCAGTCTCCCCTCTCCTGCTCAGCTTGCTTCTCCTTGATCTGAGCCATGTACTGCAACACAACAACTACTACAGTGAATACTACAGTGACTACAACTACTATAGTGACTACAACTACTACAGTGACTACTATGATGCCAGTTATGAATACTACTACTACAGTTTCCCTATCCAACTTCTCATTTCTTTTTGGTACTGCAACATGGACAGTACAATAATGACTAGCGCTACTACAGTGACTACTACAATGACTACTAATGTTATTATTATAGCTAGTTATCATGATACAAGCAAAGCATGTGTGTGTGTATATATATATATATGATTCAAACTCCTCACTGATTTACTTGCTAACGCACATTAGCTATATGATGCTGTGTAAACCTATCTGTTAACACATTAGTAGTATGATGCTGTGTAAACCTATCTGTGTACAGATATTAGGGGATGGCAGTGTTAGTTGAGCCACTGGGTTAGTTGAGCCACCCGTGTTTCCCAGGAAACCATAACAGTGACAGTTACAACATACCACCCAGTGATTGAACATGTTATTAGAACATGATTGACATATAATAGGTTACATTAGTCACAACAGCCAGTTCTTGTGAGCTAAAAGTACAAATACTTTAACTATGCACAGAGAAGAAGATAATTTATATCACTTCGCGCATTAATGAGAAGTTAATTAAATAAGCTTAATTGTCAAAATGGGGCTAGTTGAGCCACCCAAGGCCTGAGGGAGGGTTAGTTGAGAGGCAGTTAAAGAACGAAGACTAGTGTTCTTTACGTCAAAATGCATCAAGGAATTCATTTTTCCAAGCAAATTGGAACATCAGATAGCTACTAGACAACTTATAAGCAGTTAGTGACACTTTTTGCTGTTGTAATATAAGTCTATATTAAGTTTGTTGAGTTATTAATTAAGTGAGTAGATTTGTCAGAGACGTGTTGTACCCATTGATGTGTTGGCCAAGTTGTTATGAATTTTTTGTACAAGGCCTATGTAAAATATACAAATAACGCATTTACGCAACTTACGCTGCACTGTGGCTCAACTTATCCAACACCAAGTGTTAGTTGAGCCAGCTTACCAACCCTATTTGAATCAGCTACATATAATTATCTATGCATGCTAAATATATTATTTTGGTATAAAACTATCTACTAATA
Source organism: Lamellibrachia columna (assembly GCA_963662155.1). Taxonomy (NCBI): domain Eukaryota; kingdom Metazoa; phylum Annelida; class Polychaeta; order Sabellida; family Siboglinidae; genus Lamellibrachia; species Lamellibrachia columna. The sequence continues at coordinate 54,473,872 of OY759266.1, forward strand.
ATCATAGTTTATGTGAGTAAAAACAATTTTGACGTATGAATATGATTGCGCCCTAGACATCAAAAAGAATGAAAAATGGCTCAACTAATGCAGCCTTCCCCTATACTTTCTCCCTTTAATGTTGGTGTGTAGTTTAGGTATGGGGTATGGTCTTCTAAAATCGTGGCCATCTTGTGGAACATACAGAGAGAGCTTCATCCAGCGGGAATATGGCATCATTCATGAGGAGATTGATGAAGCGCAGAAAGAGTGGTGGGTCCGTCACCTCTATGTGTTCTTCTGCATCAGCCGCCAACCTCTGCAAACAGGAGGAATAACATAATTATAAAGTTAACTATACTGCACAATATCCAGTCCATGGGACTGCTCAAATTGCTTTATACTGCACCCCTGGCAGACCTGTTCATTCCAACATCAAGTAAATTTCAGCCACACTGCAATTACTAAGAGAAGACTATTAGTAACTGATGATATGTGGATACATATTCTTTCATCTGTATCCTCTGCATTGACATTCTGTCATTCTAACTGCTGAGCTACCTCGCCCCACCATGTAAATGTGGTGTACATAAATATTATTTATAAATTTTAAAAGATTTCAGTAACTAAGATGAGAATTTTGTCTAAGGAAATTGTGTTGTTCAAAAATACCAATTTATGAAATGTTTTAGTTACCCTATATAGTAGCTACAACATTTCATAAATTGGCATGCAGTAATTCAGCATGGACATTATTCACCTCTATGTCATTCCAAGTAAATTTTTTCTCCAGAAATTTGCTTAACAGCTGCTTAATAGGATCAAACTGCTCTAGGCCAAAGTGATTCTGTTAAGTAGAGTCCACGGTTTAATCCCACAAGTGGTGTAAGACACGGACCTTGAGAGCATCTCGGTGCAGCTCCATGGTCCAGATATAACGCAGCACAGCATACATGGGACGGCGGTAGTTGAACTTCTGATCAAACTCAACACCCTGTCCCATCTTCTCAATGTTCACAAACACATGAAGTAGCGTCTCAGCCACATGAGTCGCCAGGGGGTGCTTCCGAAACAATGCCTCCCGCTTGGCGCTGTAAACATTGTCATAGTGGAAATATACTAATATACTCCTGATTCATTGTATCTTCTGTCTGAATTCTCTGTATTATATTATTATTGTATCTAACACCTACACTATATAAATCACTATATATTCGGGGCAATCCTATTCATAGGCATGTAGTAGTAACAAAATATTGAACTAGATATAAAACTAACTTAAAATTAGTATATATAAAAAGCAAACCTGCCGACTATCATAATGACTAAAATGAAATGTGAATTGTGCGTACAAAACAAACCATCATGAAGCACAATTGATCAATTCACAAGTGTTCTCATTTACAATAAGCTTGTTAACGAAGCCCTACGTCTTAAAACATCATGCAACGATGTTTTTAATAATGCGCAAAGATCAAGTGAATGTTGACAGACGTACTTCGACATGATACTTATCCAGGATGACAGCGCATCATCCGGGGGTTTTAGTAAGTCGAGGGCTTCTGCAAGTTTTGCCCTCAAGTGGGGGTTCCTCATACGATCTGGGCTGCCCATGAAGACGAGCACGAAGGAAATGATGTGCTCGAGTTTCTCTCCTGCAAACTAAATTACAGTGTTATGCTTTAAGTTTTAATCCTTACTGCTGTAACAGAGCAATAAATCTTCCAATGAAAAATTTAATATTTATATTTAATTGCTTCTATATGCCATCAAGTGGTCTCTATATATAAAACTGGTATATATAACTTCATTGCCAAATTGTGTATTTCATAAAATGTTAAGACATGAAAGATCACGATTGTAACACATCTTGTATGGATATTCTTTTTAAACAACCAAGATGTAAATTCAGTGTCAGAACGTCCATTAAACAGTCATTCTGTCAAGCAATGAATTTTGTTGTAAATTCCTTTAATCAAACTAACATATATCACACTTTCATTGCCAATCAACTAAAACACCGATTTCACAAAACAACTCCTTGCCCACCTCAAAGACACTCTCCTTAAACCTCCGCAGAAACACCAAGAAGTCGGTGATGTTCTCCACAATGAGCTCCAGCACGCAGGCGAGTACTTCAGGAATGTTCGTCGACAGCAGGAATGTGACGGAGTGGAATTTTGTGAGGTCACGACTGGTGGCGACTTGGATCAACCACCTCGCTGAGGCGATGTTGAAGTCGAAGCAGAGCTCCAACATGCGGGTGTGCGTGAGAGCAGCCTTCATACACAGCAGTCTTGTCATATCTGTGCATGTAACGACAACAACATAAGGTACAATTAACGATATTCGCAATACATGCACATCAGCACTATATTCGTTGAAGTCAACTCGTTTGTGTCAAAAATAATGCCTATTGTACGACACCAGATAATAAAACTAACTACATATGCATTTACCTAAGTAAAACAACCGCTTTCGGAAATAATAATTTTAAAATATAATTGTGTGACCAAGGCATTGCAGTGATGTCACAAACATATGGCAATGACGTCACAACCATATGGCAATGACATCACAAACATATGGCAATGATGTCACAAACATATGGCAATGATGTCACAAACATAGGGCAATGACACCACAAACATATGGTAATGATGTCACAAACATATCGCATTGTCATCACAAACATAAAAACATCACAATGACGTCACAAACATGGCAATGATGTCACAAACATATCACAATGGCATCACAAACATATGGCAATGATGTCACAAACATATCACAATGACGTCACAAACGTATTGCAATGACGTCACAAACTTGAACTGCGTAGTTCTATTCTTAGCCAACGTCAAAACTATAGGGTTATGCAGTCAAACTTCCCAATGCATAGCCACATATTATTTAGTGCAAAACTGACTGAGGTAAAACATGGATAATTTGAAAAGAAATAGTGCCAAATTGTCTGCATTGTTGCACAAGCATCACTATATATGTAATGTAAACATAACTTCTGCTGCTCATTAGTGATTACGTGGACAAGACAAACATAACAATAGCATATGAAAGGTTTATCTTCTATGACTGTTTTGAGTCTTAATCAAACCATCTGGTGCAAATTAAAAACAGAAAGACATAAATGTCTAAGGGAAATGAAAAAACCATGAAATCACAGAGCGAATGGTCTTAATCTATAGTAAAACCCATACGGACGCTGCATTAGGTGCTGCCAACAACATGCTGTGATAGTGGTGTAAGTACCATGAGCCTAGACGGATACAGGGGCTGTATAAGACTACCTTCCTTCATCTGTTCTTTGATGAGGTCAGCCAGCGGTGCGGGCATGCTACTCAAGTCCTGCATGATACCCTGCATGCGATTCAGGTGCTGGTCCAACTTGAGCAACTTCTCGTGCATCATGCGGAAGCTCAGACCGAGAGCGTAGTGGCACATGAAGTAGATGTCTGTCATGAAGTTGTAGTTCGCCTCGACCACTGGCGTCACCTGCTGGCTATCCGTTGGGATGAGGCGAGTGTCGGACAGATCTGCAGATGAACATCAGTTATCTTAATATTTTATATAATTATTGTAAATTATGGCCATTTCAATTTTTCCCCAGGAGTAACATACTTTTATAATTGCTATATAGTTCCCTGGTGTACAAAGTTAACACAATTAAGATTTCTACCTGAAGCTTAGATAGACTATAACATTGTTGTTGCTATTTATTTCATATTCCAGGTGAATTCTCAAAAATGTTGCTTTTTTTTAGAATTAGATATACATAAATAGTTATATGTTAGAACAGTTTTCAATTACTGCCAGAAAATGAGTTTGAGAGTGAGAGGGCAGTGTCTGAAAAAAAAAAATTATTAACTGGGCCATATTTTCTTAACTGGCCTAGTTCCATTTTGCATCGGTCCAGGTGAGGTTGAAATGGCCCCACAAAAAATGCATAAAATATAAATATATGTGTAACCCTGGTGGATTTAGCTGTATATATATTTGTTAGGCTAGTCACTAGGGGGCGCTATGCCCAGTGTCACTCCTAGTTTAACAATCTGAGCGAGCTTTAGAGAGTAGTCTGTGCAGTTCGCTCTGGGCCGGAGAAGACGACACACGTTGTTACATGCAAGCAACCTTATCCCGGCTCAGTATATACATATATATTGACAATTTATCTCTGTCGCAATATTAATTTTATTTCCGAAACAGTTATAATCGTTGAAAGTTACATTTTTATGTTTGATGCTGACGTTTCGCACACGGAATTTAATATGTACATGTACCATTGTTTGTAACATTATGCATGTTTTTTACAATTGTTCCAAATTATGTAATATTCACTTCATCAAAGTGTGCCTCCTGGGAGATATACCCCCGACGTCACAAAAAATGGCACAACCAGGTTTGAAGAACCAGCTGCGAGATTGCTGCAATTTTTCACATTTAGTGACGAATATACCATCTGTTTGTGTGGACTGTGAAGCAACCATGTCATAGGCACTATAAGCAGTAGCAGTATAAGTGGCAATAGTAGTTGCTGTATCAGTAGCAGTACCAGTAGCAATAATAGTAGTCGTAGCAATAGCAGCAGAAGTAACAGCAGCAGTATCAGTGGAAAATAACTGTAGTGGCAGTAGTAATAGTAGCAGAGTTAGCCGTATTAATAACAGTAGTAGTAGTAGTAGTAGTAGTAATAATATTAGTAGTAGTAGCAACAACAGTAGCAACTCCCTCACATGAGGACATGACTAAATGAGAAAGCAGTGATAGCACAATAATTGTATACAACAACAACAATGTGATCTTTGCTTGATAACACTCCAAAGATTTATAAAACTAATGTTGCTCTACTTTTACAATTACCACATGTGTGATGACACAAAATAAGAGTATACATTCACTGATACTAGTAGGTAACATATTCACACATGGCACTAAAAACAAACATTTCACTCACAGAATAAAACATAATACAAATTCAACATTGACGTGACATTGTTAAAAGACACCTTAAAAGGTGTCACATAAATGGACTATCACCTGTCAAGTGGACACCTCTCTCTGTCAACTGACGTGCGTCACTAACGGTGGCGAGGCAGTAGGTAGGCTGTATTTCGAGCATCTTGACGGAGCCTGGCTGGGCGAACGGCTGACACAGGCGCAGTAGCACGGTGCACAGGTTGAGAGAGAAACCGTCCGAGCACAGCTGGTTGAACAGCAGCGGAATCTGATTGGACCCCAGCTTGGCTCGATCTGGTAGCACAAGTGGTTTTTATTTAAATAAATACCTATCCCAGCAGCGACATGCAGACCATAATCTACTCTCATAAACTAACAGCAAGGAATCCCTTGAAAAGAAAACACAACCTAACACTTAGTGAGCTCACCAACAACCAACTGTTATTCTCTGTGTCTACATTAATAACTATTATACTATGTCCACAGAAATAACGGTTATTCTATGTCTACAGTAATAACAGTGTTATTATGTCTAATCAATGTTATAACTGTTATTATTATTATATATATATATATATAATTCTATATATATGGTTACTATGCTACTATCCTATGTACAAATGTAAATATATGTTGTATGATTGATATGTAAATGATGCGTGAATGGCTCAGCCACCGAAAATAGTGTACAACTAAGTATGTTACCAAGTGAAAATCAAATTATCAATCAATCAATCAATCAATGCTATATATACATATATATGCTATATATGCAATAAAACACACTGACATTTGTTTAGAGAAGTGTCATTTTGGTGTAGTGGGTCACATATAATTATTGTATATATATATATATATATATATATATAGCATTGATTGATAATTTTATTTTCACTTGGTAACATACTTAGTTGTACACCGTATATATATATATATATATATATATATATATATATATATATAAAATAATTATATGTGACCCACCACACCAAAATGACACTTCTATAAACAAATGTCAGTGTGTTTTATTGTATATTCGAATAGAGCAAATTCAGAGGAAAACATTATACCTCAATATTATCCATATTCACATTATTTCCAGAGATACAGCAATTAGAATACTGAAAATGTGAAAAGTATGGTTTCGAGAAAAACATCTTCAAAGTTTTCACTCTGCATTCGCAATAATCATGATACAAGTCCTTGAGTACATAGTTTTATTTGTGTTGAAGTTACATGCATGGCATTTTATTAGCTCACAAGCACTAAAGTCACTGCACACTTGACATAAATTTTGGTCTGAACATTGTTTTTTAAATAGTAAATAATTATATTAGTTAAAAATACTGAAAATTAATAAACCATGCTCAATAACACTTTTACCATTTGTTGCTAACATTTTGCATAACTTATGTAAATTAGGATCCAAGATGGCCACCAAATGTAGTGTAAATAATACCGAGAAGTGTTTACAAACACGCACACAATGTGCACATACAAAACATCATTTATTTAATGACAAGATGATTCATACTAACTCTTGTCTATAATTATAAAAAAAATATATACCTAGGTAATTATATAATTATAGTAAAGAATTATGTCAATTAAGAGATTCATGCTAGCCAAACCTTTGTTACTAGATACATTAACATCCATGGTATCAAACGAAAGAGGAAACATGGACATTTAAGAAAAACACATTTTGCATAAATTATGCAAATTGGGATCCAAGATGGCTGCCAAATGTAATTTATCTAAATAATACAGTTTTTATTATGCTCAGAATCATCAAATTGCTGAATGCAAGGCTTGCCATCCCAGAGACGACAGTTGCAGTGGCATCGCATTTCCTGTGATTGTGAATCTTTGCATTCATAAAGCATTGCAGCAAGTCATATGGCATCTTCTTGGCATCTTCTTCTGCAGCAGAAGTGCTGTTGGGATGCTGTCATCAGGAGGTCCACCATCTGATTCTTCAGTGGAAGATGCTTCAGCGACATTTCCTGATTTTCCGCCTCACTCTCTGAAGTGCTATCTTCGTCCTCATTTTCCTTGAAATAAAATTTTAGATTGTGACTATGCACTAAAACTTGGACATGGCTATCAAATGTATAATAATTATCAAACTATATGCTGTGCGGCATAGCCTATAGCCATTGTAGGGGACATAGGCATAGCCATGTAATGATGTTGTTTACTTAATAAACATTACTCGTTCAAGCATCAGAAAAGTTGATAAAATGCATTTTTTTACACTCAAAATACTTTAAAATATTTTATGCAGATTTTTATGCAAAGATATGAAAAGGCCAAATTAATTACGTTTATTAAGGGTATGCCAAATGGCATATTATTCCGATTAAGAGCATGAAATGTGGACTCTGTAACATATGCCAAGCCTTTGGCTGAGCCTTATACAAAGCCGCCTGGACACAATGCTCCCAGAGCCCACATTTCGACATAGCAATACAGTACATGTAGTAATATTCCTACAACACAAGACAATTCATGGCATCATCACGAGCACATTAAAACATTAACCCAACACCGACAATACTCAACACAATACCTATTTGCATATACTGCAGCACTGGACTGCACTACTTGCTAAAATTCCTACTCTATATATTTTAGTAACCTAAAAGGTGGGGAAATAATGCCAATTATCAATAAACCATCCCAACATCGAGGATGGAAGGGAAGTCATCTTCCACTCCGCACCAAAACTCTACGTGAACGGGCAGATAGCCAAATGAAAAACCCAATGTCCACTGGGAAAGCGTCATAGCGAAGGTGGTGACTTCACCTCCACCATCAATGTACAAGATGTTACCAAACACAACACTACTAAACACATTAATGTAACCTTAAGCAGGAGAAGGTGGGGAGAAGGGTGGGTCGAAAAAATTTTAAAACCGAGAAAGCAGGTCTACTCCACATGCATCAAACATTTGGAGTGAAGCTGCTTAATTTCAAACTGTGTCATTCGAATGACTGCTGCGCTCTGATTGGTTTAGCGGTGTCACGGGAGCGCTTAGTCAGTAATTCAGGTTTCTTTGTCTACCCCTAAATTAGCATAAATTAGCATGATTAACCTATTGACCGTTCCGTGCCCTGCTCACGCTGTTGCTAGCATAACATCCTGTATGCAACCGTGGTTGCATACTCTCATTTATGCAATCAACAATGCAAACCAGATGTAAAGATATGAAACGGACAAATGAATGACGTTTATTAAGGGTATGCCAAATGGCATATTATTCCGATTAAGACCATGAAATGTGGACCCTGTAACATATGCCAAGCCTGTGGCTGAGCCTCATACAAAGCCGCCTGGACTCAATGCTCCCAGAGCCCACATTTCGACATAGCAATACAGTACATGTAGTAATATTCCTACAACACAACATTCATGGCATCGTCACCAGCACATTAAAATATTAACCCAACACTGACAATACTTGACACAATACCTATTTGCATACACTGCAGCACTGGACTACACTACTTGCTAAAACTCCTACTCTATATATTTTAGTAACCTAAAAGGTGGGGCCGTAACGCTACCGTTCACCGAAACACCCCACCAATATGTTACATTCAACATATTAGTATTTGTTTGACCATTCTACATGATTGCTGTATATATTGTATCTTTATAATAGCGAAAATGAGGTGGGCCTGGACCGGATTCGAGAAGTCCCAAAAATACTCACCCTGTCACTGTCATGAGTGAAGTAATCGATCGCCACATCTCTAAGGCCTGCGTCACGAAGTCCACAGCGAGCTGTTTCACTTAGCAGTTGGGAAATTCTATTCTCTTTGCTCAAATCCATATCAAATTAGTAAAACAGTTGCATGGTTTCATAGTGAAATGGAGAAGACAGCTACGTAAACAAGTAACCGGAAGTTTACCAGACCGGCTGTCAGGGGCAAATGGCCAATTGGAGACACGGACTGTGGTCACGACGGATCGCTTAGCTGTCAGGAAATCCTCATTAACGTGCATATTTGAGGGAAAGTCTTCATCAAAAATGACGTGCTTAGAATAGATATTCCCCTTTCCGGTGATATGTAATATGGCACGCTCAAAGTAAGTTTACTTGGAGCACTCTTAAAGAGAAAATGGACCATTTTCATGCCTAAAATAATGCCAAACATTAAAACGAAGTTTGACAGGTGTCACAAAACACCAAAATAAGTACATTTGAACAGCATATATGACACTTACACCTCAGCAGATATCCTTCTGACAAGACACACAAGCCTTATTTCCTGTGCTTAGCATTTGTAAAATTTAAAAGATTTGTTAGAATATCAAGCTTACTCAGTCCATTATTTCTGCATGGTTCAGCAGAAATAATCATGTGAACAAAACATACACATTGTGGAATCTGAATTTATTACACGAGTAATTGCTATTGATAAAGTGCTGTCTACGGTGATATATGCTACCATGCATGGTGTGACATATAGTGCAGTAAATATGATAATAATAAGTATAAATAACTGCGATATCATCAAATGGTGCATGCCATATAATGCGTAAATTACAGTTTTACTGCATTTAGTTAGTGTGTATCATTAACCATAATTAATTTCTTTTGGAAGAAGTTAAATTAATAAGTTTGCTTGAGGAACACATAAATGGAACGGTGTACTCTGAAAGTGTCTTTCAGAATTGCTGTCAGCTAGTCACGATTCGTCACATTGTGTTCTACCTGGTAACGCTGTCTCCTATTTCTTCAATGGCCGACTTCGGAGTTTTCAGTAATTCCTTTATTGCCTTAACAATGCCATTGAATGCTGTTTTGATATTTTTCCATGCCCATAACTGTATTGATGGAGTCTGTAATCACCTACAAACGATGACACCATGTTATGTTTAACTACAAAATTAAGAATGCTATGAATTAATAAAACACAACCTTCATTATAAATACTGTATCTTTTTTAAGGAATGGAGTTTGAATGACGCACTCTTTAGGGAATAATTCTGCTAAAAAACTTCTGCCTCCTGATAACTAGTGGCAGTTTTTATATCATGTCAGATGTCATGCCAATCTCACCCAGTTAGCTGTGCTACACCTATCTTACCCAGTTAGCTGTGCTACACCTAAGTGCCACTAAATTTTTATAAATGGCTGGTCAGTTATCGTTTAACTTTGTTTATTCACAAATAATATGACTTTTATATATCATTCATTAAACCCTGAAGTTGGATGACATAGAAATTAAGACTACAACATATGCCAATCAGAAAAGAGAGCAATAGACAAGATAAGAGACTTGGACTTAAGATTCAAGAACTTTATTGTCCATTTAAAAATACATTAAAAATGGAAATATTCCTTTGTAACGTCAGTAATAAAATTGGTAAGTGGCATCCCATAGCAAACAGAAGGTTCAAACTGTTGAAGATATTTATGAAAGGTACTTGCAAAAAGGAATATCTCAAATGTGTTCTCCTGGTAACCCCATTTTAAAATGTATTAAGTAATTCACAATTTGACATGACAACTTATGTGTAATGGCATCATTACTCTTGATTTCTAAGTTTGATACAGCATCATTATGAATGACAACCAACTTTCACATCAAATGCCGACATGATAAGGAAAAGGATAATGCTTACTGAATAGGGATTCATGATGCTGGTCTTGATATCTTTGAAGAGCATAGTGACAAAAGTCACAAGTCTTTGACAGTTGTGACAAATGGCGGCAGTTCCACAAATTTGCCAACTGTCTTGTTTATACACTTCCCGATTATGTGCAGATTCAACAACTTGCATGGCAGTTGGTTCACCGACTCGATCAAGTTTTTCATGATGTCACTAAATCTGAATTGCTTCCTAGTTGTATTCCTACAATGAGAATTACACATAAATGTAGTTGATTAAGCATAAAAGAATATATTACTGTGAAACAGAAAAATAAATATACTTACCTTCAGGATGTTCAATCCATACTCAATGTGCTGCTTTACACAAAGTTCCACTTTAGAGATAGTAAGATCAAATCCCAAGATGTCGACATGCAATATGGCTTACCCCTGGTATGTGGTGTCCAACATGTCAACCTTCAGATGTCCTTGGAGAACATGTCCCCAGATTATCATGCTCCAACAGTAAAACATTCATTGAGGTAAACATGCACTAGTGCATGAACTAACACAAACAAGCACTAATGCATGAACAGACAATACCAGATATTCCACACTGATGACACACACCACCAAACATTTAACTGATATAATTAATACTAACAGTTGCTAAAACTTTTTGCAAGTTATGTTATAATAACATTTCTGCAGACAAACAAGTCAGCAGTTATTTATTTAATTATCTGACAGTGTCATTTTCTATTGGCTTCTATATTCCAGGAAATATATGGGTAATTCCGTACTATTGGAGAACCCAGACTGCTAAAAATAATTTTTTTTTGGAACAGTACCAAAGTTTCACTACTTATGTCAAAAACGTGTAGAATTTTGACCAAAGTAAAAGTAAAAAATTTAGTGTCATCGGTTCATTTTCTTGAAAAATAGCATTTCCAATGTCAATGTCAATGAGGTGCGTTTTTAGCCATTGCAGCCAATGAAAAGGCAACACCCACCCCATCTTCCTAACTCTCAACTTATTTATTTTTATTTTGCTGATTATTTAGGTTAATATACTCTAAATTCTAAATGCAGAAAGCAATACGTACTGCACATCTCATACTTTGAACAGGACGGTGATACATCAGGGCTTCATTTTTGAGGCGAGCGATCGCTCGCGCAAATCAATAACCTAGGCTAGGGAGCGATTTATTGCTCGCGTCAATTGTTAAAATCGCTCGCTGCCTGCAAGTGTTCAACTTGACAAGTATAGTTTCTTGAGTATTATATTCACTAGGAAAGTCTAACCTCTTTATAACGAAGTGTTCGGGCTCCAATATTCGGAGTTCACATATCATCCGTCACCGGCGATGGCGATCGCAGCCCGCTGCACCAAGATTGCAAGAACGCCATCGAAGCTATGCTGGCCGCGCGGTTTATAAAAAAATTATCAAATGAGTGGACTAACGTCGATGTGTATTATGTTTAAATGTCACATACTGTTGTATGTCGAACTGAATAAAATACATGTATACAGGTACAGTTATGGAATAGTTAAGGGATCAACGATATTTCGCTACGATCTGATTGACCGACTACGCTGCAATGGGAATCGAAAATAATAACCTGGATCTGAACTATCGAAAATGTATATGAGTTGACACGGAGTGTAAAAATTGATTAGACATTGAAAACGATAATTTTAGGAATTGTTCCACTTCGTCTTTCAACCGCTCTGAACACATAAATTCACAATGCACATCTCCGGTACCATTTAACATTGATTCACTGTTTCATGTACGGATGACAAATTCGTATTTTTGCGCATCGAGTTTGAGTTGTGCGTTTGGCATTATGATGCAATGGAAGCATGCCATTTCACTACCAGTTGATATTGGTGTTGCTTGCTAAGCTGCATTTATGAGTTATGACTATACATCTAATTCTTATACGTGGCGTATTTGTGAATCTCAAATGCAATTTTCAAACCGCTGCCACTGGCCTTGCCTAGGCTACGCTTACGGTAATCCGTGACATGTTGCAATTCAAAACCGTTTCACCAATTGCAATGTATGGGGTTTACTAAAGGGCACGGACCACAGTCAGAATCCATCCGCCATTACAACGATAAAGAATCCCAAGGAAAAAATTCATTGTGCAGATAGGGTTTATTTGTGAGAGCAGAAATTTGGTGGATGAGTGAGTGGAAGTGATGTTCTTGTGCACAGTAGCATCTAAGCTTTGAAATTATGCCATTTGTCAGTAGGTATACCTGTTGCGTAAGGACACAGTGGCTGTTAGGCAGGATGTACTCATATTTGGGAAACCGGAGAATTTCATGGCAGAAATGCAGGGGCCTCATGCTTTGAAGCAATTTGTGCGAAAAGGAGGTGTGTCATTTTCACGAATTTCGCACACCAGGTGTCTTAGTGGGTCTGTCATTTTCTGTGAATTAAAAAAAAAAATTGTAGGATAAATTTTCAATGTAGGCGCAAGAACGTTATAATGGTCGTCTATGGGAAAAGTGACTGTGGTCTGTACCCTAAAGTAAACATTTATTTTTTGTACAAAAGTCGGCGCCAACAAGCACCAATTAAACTTTCATGGCGATAACGACAGAATCCGAATGGGAAATGGTGGCGCCACCACACGGTAAAAAAAAAATCGCTCGCCTAAATTAATTTGGCATATTTAGGCGAGCGATTTATCGCTCGCCTGCTGTTTTCAAATGTGAAGCCCTGAATGCCTGATACATTTTTGTTATTGATATATATAATATCAAACACATAAAATATCGATGGCAAATTTATATTGCGTATTGCATTGGAGCTCCGCGTGTAAAATGCATTTGAGTTGAATTAATCATAGAAAATCTGAATTTTTGAAAGATATTTGCTGCATTTGCCTCGGACTAGTTGTAGCTAGGAATTCGCGCCAACGTTAATTCCCTTTTTTCGGCGACAGGTACGTTTTATAGCATATTATGACGTAGCATGACTGTATGATTATGGGTTTGTGTTATTTAGTAGTTTCATAATCTGTTTTTTGCATACTCGAGAATGAGCACGGACAGTAATTCACTGATCGACAGCTAATTTAATCACGTTTCGAGAATTACGTCTTTTATGTCTGCTACTCTTTAGTTTCGTACTGAGCATTATACTATAATATGTGGTCGAATGCAATGATCGACGCAGTCTTAGTCCCTTGGATATGTAATGGAGATATTTCTTATATAAAAACCGTTTAGGCGAAACGTTAGTAAATATGGTGCATGGTTGCATGCACAGCCTCAGGGAGAGGAGTCAATCGCGAGAATGAGAACGGTGCAATCCTCTCCATGTGGTTGCATAATCTGATTTTATTTATCTTTTTCCCTAAAGAATAACATGCATGTATATGCGATATGTGTGTTGCAATGCGATTTACCTGTTCGTTGACGTAATGCCTAATTATGTTATTTCAGTGCACGCAGCAAGGTAAGTGGTTCTTTTGTCATTTATGCATGTGTCTGGCATGTCTCTCAAGAAGCTTAATTGTTGCACTTGATCATATGTACTTTATTGAACTCTTTAACAGTTAGTTGCAGATCTCTATTAACAGATAACAAATACTCTTTTGTAGCTCTTTCCATTTACAATTAATAGTTGCATGGTTAGGTTCCTTTTGTTAGTTTGACTTAATCATAATACCTTTTACATTCCTATCATCACTCATAGTTTGAACTCTAAACGTCATCGCATGTTGTATGTTCTGAAACATTTTCTCCTATGATATTTCTAATGCATTTGATTTGTCTTGTTCTTTTGAGAACTTCCAAATGTATTGGTTTCAGTGCATCTATTTTTTGTGGGTACATGAAACAAAATTTTTGAACTAACCTGTGAAATTACTTTTTTTAATAATGGCATCAAGATGGGCATTTCATAGGCAGGTGAAGGCTTGTGTTGAAAAACAAATTAGAGATATTGTAAAAGAAATAAAAGATGGTGCAAATGAAATGCTTGACATACCATTTTCTGATACTGATAATGGACAGGGAAATGGAATAGACTCTGCCATCTCAGAAGAACATGGGCATGATTTAGCACTGTCATTTTCTCATGAACATGACATGGCAGATGAAAATACTGGATCTTATTGCAATGAGAATGCTCCAGAGAGTTACCATCATGAAGCAGAATGGACATGTTTGTCTGAAACTGAAATGAGCAATTCATCCAGTGATGACAATGCATTTGATGATGATGAGTTTGAAAGGCAGTGTGATAATTATGATGGAGAGGAAGATGAAGGGGAAGAAGATCACTTTGAGAGAGATCATGCTGACACTGATATTGACTTTAGAAGTATGTGTGATATCATCTCAGATTGGGCACTTTCATTCAAAGTTGAACGAAGATTTGTAATGTGAACATTATTTTCTACTGTGTGGTGCTGTTTCCTTTGTCTATGTTATCTATGTATGTTAGATTCAAAATTCGCTCTGTTTTCTTTTCATGTGTGATGTTACCTGTTGATAGAATTGCCTGGTTATTACAGCATAATTTTACTTCATGAAGCCACTACTCTGTTAGTTTCACCCTTGCAGATGGTGAGATATGCATGATATGCATCTTCACCATCTCAAAAAGATTGCACATGCATCTACAGTGTGTGAGAAAACTGCTCATTCAGAAGGATGGAATATTATGGATGACTGAAAATAGATGATGATGTTTTAAGCTTTTACAGGTTTAATCTACACTTTAATTAAAAATATAGTGTAGCAACCTTGCTTTTGTTGAATTTATAATTTTCTACTTGAAACAACATACTAAAGGTAAAGGTATGTTCTTATATAGCGCGGTATCCGGTCCATAGGACTGCTCAAAGCGCTTTACACTTCACCCCATGGCAGACCTGTTCATTCCAACGCCATCTCAACTTCTTTGGGAAGTATACTAGCAGTAGCACTTTAACAAGTGGTGCACATTCCATTTTTAGTAGACCCTGTAAGTGTATTCTGACAGTTGCTATGCATTTCGTTTTCACTGGTTTTATAATCTTTTCAGAGGCTGTCAAACTGAACACAATTCTTGGAGAAATGAAAGAAGATGCCATTGCAGGAGCTTGTCAATTTTGGCTGCGCTACGCGAAGGACCGGGATGGAGGCAGGCTGAGGAGGACTCTTCTGAAAGCACCGAACAGCCTGAACAACCCCAATTCAGAGTAGTAGTGGGAGAAGTGAAATTAAGTATTCATTATGAAAAATTGCAGTTTGATAAGGAAGGAAAAGAACATTTTACACAGGAATAAGTTTTTGATGACTTGTGTATATACCCAATTAATTTGTTTTTGTGTTTTGGTAAAAATGTTAATTGCAATGTTTTTGTTTCTGTGTGGACTATTACATGATTAGCAGCAGATATTGCTGTTCATTGCAGTTATGTAAATTTGTTGCTGTTGTTATAATTCATAATTTTTCTGAAGTCATATTAACATTACATTGATTAAAATGTTGGTTTATCAGTTGTATCGCTTTTGTGGTGTGGTTTTATTTAGTACTGCAGTTTCACTTTGTTGTAGAATGTGCATGTTACAATAGGCTAAAAAGCAGAATACTTACCATTGGAAAGCATGATAAAAATTATGCTTCCTTGGTTCAATTGTTAGTGTTTATGTAGGATGTCAACTTGGATGTGGGTAGATGCTACGAGGGACCTTGTGAACCTCAATAATTCAACCTATTTATGGTTAATATGAAAAGCTGTGATATCTTCACTACCACATTGATAAGCACATTATAGGAAATTGGAAGCACTTTACTCCATATTTGTTCTTTGTTTTTTCTTGCTTGATAAGGAATGAGCATTTTAATCACCATTAACAGTAATAATACTGACAAGTTTTTAGATGCACATGCAGTGACCAAATGTATTATGGTCATGCAGGTTGCAGTAAAGATGGTATACATTGGTCCAACGTTGGCAGTGAGTATTGGCTGGGCATTGGCCCAATGGTGTCGACTTGGTACAAAATGACGTTAGCCCAATGTCAGGATTCTAACAGTGGCCCCATGCCGAATGTTGCATTGGGCCAACGTTGGCAGTGAGTGTTGGCTGGGCATTGGCCCAATGGTGTCGACTTGGTGCAAAATGACATTGGCCAATGTTAGGATTATGACAGTGGCCCCATGCCGCATGTTGCATTGGGCCAATGTTGGCCCAATGCCTGCTTGCTATCTGGGTGTCTTGGTTAATTTAACTGCAAAGTTAAATATAAAGGGCAGTTTCAGTCTCCCTGTTTCTAGAAAGGTCCATGTCAACTTGAGTTCAAGACATGACAACCTGACTTTAAATCTCACAACATCCAGTGAAAATGTGTATTGCACATGACATTAGAGTAGCATTATCATATGAAGATATAGTTCCCTGTAAACATGCAGAAGAGTAAAGACGTACCAATTTTAAACAAACAGTGCACATATCATGACCAAACATCTGTCCAATACATTGTCACTACCCATGTCTATATAGTAATGTCAGCTAGCAGCATCAATTGGTTGCAAGATTCAGATGAACTGTCATGACATGTTGGAAATTGACATTGTTTATTACTGTGTAATTCCATTACCAAAATAAAAAATTTCATCCATTTGTTAGATTTTTCAATATATACAGCTACCTATTATAGGGTAGGGTTTGTATTTACAGATCATATTTAACCTTCCTTTCTAGGCGTATGCTGGTCTTGAAAATATAAACATGCAACAAAAAAATATTTTCTGTTACCGTGGAATTGCCCATATAATAATTTATGCAAAATAACAACACAAGTCCAGTGTAGATTGAAATAGGCCAAGGAATGACATTTAGATTTATTAATTAAGTAGCATGAAATCAGGCAAGCATACATCATCAAAATAAGATACATCAAATAATCTCAGCAAGCATGCCGGCCCCCAGAAGTGTTTATACATAATTAGTATCTCATGCCTATCAGCTACCGACTACCAGTACTATCTGTACCACTACTGTCTTCAATACAATTCACATGATATCGGTGGGGGTCACTCCGCCACTAACACATCACACCGAGAGGTAAGGCCAAGGGCCACACTATATGTACTACTAACAAGTACTCGCACTAAAAACCCTGTGTACACTACCGAAAAACTCAGTGCCTGATTAGGGAAAAGCGTTAATGCAAACGTTGTGTACCGAGCTACAGGGAAAAGCGTATTCAAACTCTGTGAAAAACCTCTCAGTCTTCAATGTTTATGGTACCAGGGAGGAGGGTGGGAGCAAAAATATCTGACAAGATTGAACACGATAAACTGAACAATAAAATGATCTTGCAATATCATCAACAAATTCAACAATAACGATTAACCAGTAACAGCAGAAGTTCGGAATTATTTGCAAGCGCAAAGGTCTCGCAACGACACAAGCTAGCTTGGAAATCGAGTGAGGCCGGATCTAGGTACTGCGGCTGCTTATATAGCCCAGTGTATCTCTACGCATGTCTGAGTAAATAGGCTAATACCCTCGCCCTCAGAACATGTTTAACCTCGAACCACCTTCATTGTCTTGTTATTTCGCATAACATCCTTTATGCGCCGCTGTCACATAAATTCATTTATGCAAAATAACAACACAAGTCCAGTGTAGATTGAAATAGGCCAAGGAATGACATTTAGATTTATTAATTAAGTAGCATGAAATCAGGCAAGCATACATCATCAAAATAAGATACATCAAATAATCTCAGCAAGCATGCCGGCCCAATCATTGTATGACAATATAAAATTTTAACTTGCAGCTATAGATGCAGTGGTATGCAAAACTTTCTTGGAACGAGGGGCTTTGGCTGCAGATACTTTCCTTAGCTAAAAGTAAAAAATAAAACGAATAACTAATGCAAACAATAATGGTCAAAATTTCATTAGCTATATAAATGTCTGAATGATGTGCTATTTTCTAAAACTATGTACATTGACATGCAGCTGATATTCATCACAACACTGGTATTATTAGTTGCTAGGCAATGATAAATGAACCTGGGGTGTAATGTTCACAGTAATTTTCAATGCAGACCCTCTATTCGGCAATAGTTCATAAAACAAAACATTGTATATTAATCACAGTGATATAAATCAGTTGCAATTTTAATGTACATAACCATCCCTATAATTATTGCTTGTTTGGAAATTTTCAAATTCCCCACCGGTGGCGCCACTAACCATTTCATTAGCCTCGATTATTCAGGCTGCGGGATGTGCATGGCGCCACCGTTTGTCGCAATCACCTCACGTTCACCAAGAATCATCCGTATATAATTCCGTCCTGGAATATCAAGCAACAAATGTTGTGGGCAATGTTGTTTTTTAGATAATCGAAAGTTCGTAGAACGGCTCTGAATTCAGAAAACGCAAACAAACTTTCAATTAATTTCACAATTTTTGCCACCCGTAAAACTCTGCGTTTGTGTATATTAACCCATTACAGACGGCTTTGACGAACATCATCACGGCGGTCGATGTTCCTCCCATCTTGGGCAGACCTACATAATTCATTGTTGTAAACATCCTTGTCAAAATAATTACCAACGCTATAGATTTCTATCCACGATTAACCTTTGTCCACTACGTAATACTGTTAACAAATTACTGTTCCATGATAACTATCATAACAATGTTGGTTTTAAAATGTGGAAATCATATTTTCTCATAAGGGTGTGACCCAATAGAATAATTTAAATTTGTATGAACGGTCGTAATTTAAGACCACTAGTAGTAGGCAATACTACCACTTGTATTATTTAGGTTGCTTGTATTATAAGACATTATTAATTATGGGACAACGGAAAGACACGATTTACGTACTCAACTCCGTATTTCCCTTCTCAAAGGTTTTTTCGCTTCTGGGATAGTTGGTTTGTAGCTATGAAATAAACAAATGTCAATAACAGTATTGTCACATCTTTAGCATTAATAGACATGGTTTTCTGGGATGACTTCTGCAAAATGTGTGTGTGCGTTTGCGCGCGCGCGTGTGTGTAATTCCAAGATTCCACCACACCGCTTATCAGAAGTCATGCTTTTGCATGTTATTTATTTTAGTTTGCAGGCCTATGGTACGTTATATTAGTATCTTCATTATATTGTTTTTTTTCTTCCACTTTCTCTATCTTTCTCTCTCTTCTAAGAAGAACTTGATAGCATGGTCCATATTTGGTATATCCACATTATTAGACCGTCGCGAAAGCAAGTGTCTCCAAGTGGAAAGCCAATAGTTATGTTTCACCTACCGCATATTTACGGTGTTCATAACGAACTCTGAGAAGTCAACCAGCAACGCATCGACGCCTACCAAGAGGAATGTGTACGCAAAAGTTCCGTCCCCTGTGACGCAACTGTGTTTAAATTGTGCTGTTTGATAATGCAGGAACATTTTTGGAATGTTCCTTCTTCTCTCGTAGAAGGAATGGGATTATATCAAGGTCTAAGGAATTAAATACGGGCGAATGTGTAGATATTAAAATGTAAGCGTACGGGCCGCTAGCTACATGTACACGTCCACGTACACTTCAATGTTTCACGTGCTGAACCTCTGTTAGTATGTTGTTAAGAGGCGACGTAAGTCAGTTCAAAATTGTCATAAAATAACACGTTGGTTTGGACAGAATTGTTGACGTTTGTGTCTAAACAACGTTCATGTCTATGTACATTTGTGATTGTTTGGGATATTACTCAGAACTTCAGAATTATATTATGTTTATGAAATTGTATTAGTCATGTATTATAATTGCATCGTTGTTTTAAAGATGTCCTTAGACATCAGACAAATAAGGGATGGTAGTATAAGTTCGCAAAGTCCTAAACACTATACGTGTTTTTGACTTTGCAAACTTATGCGACCACCCATAACATGGATAAATTAAGATACGGCGATAGCGGTTTGTTATGTTTACGCATGTGACCGGTTTTCATTCACGACCATAGACCTGGAAATTAAGTTAGGCCTGCCATCTTGATTTGTTCATCATCCTGTTGCGTAGTCACATTATATTATTCTTTGTGGGGTGACGTTAATTACCGTGTATACTAATTACCGCTTGTCATACGGGTTAACTGGTGGACTCCATGTCCTTCACCATTATTATTGTGTACGTCATGTTTGTCCTAAATAGTATATAACGATTGAAAAAAGTGTATGTGTGTATATCCTTGCATCCGGTTGATTTCTTCTCTCCTTGGTCTTCTCTATTTCTTTCCAGGCGTCCTTCTTTTAGCATACTGCCTCTGTAACTTCGCAGAGGCAGCCCCTATATTGTATGCTAACAATTTATGCTAACAATGCCCCTATAATGAAGAGAGCGTGTCAACAACGACTATGTAATTTGGTTGGGTGGACAACTAGTTCCTGTAACATTACTGCACGTGCAGTTTTATGTGGTTTTCGGTCTCTGCTAAGTACAAATCTATTTCGCCAAACACAAATGTTCTAAACCACCCATAGCTCAAAACTGTAGTTGATGAAACTAAAAGGGAGTACAACATTATATATTGTTCTTCCCATATTGTTCACTTTATGCGATTAGATAGGATTTCGCTCTGCTTTGTATTTGTTCTTATTGTATAGAGTTACAATAAATTTGAATTGAATTTTTTAGTCCAGTCGACTAAACTGATACATTCAGACCGAGGTACTTTTATGTGGATTAAATATATCCATTTAGCAGGTCCATAAACAACTGTTTTATTTAAATGTGTGCTTAGTGTAAGGTGAAAACGTCGTGCTACTTCACTGAATAAAAGTGTTCTCTCCCCTTTGCAGGAAAATTCCAGATGTATGTTGTCATGAACAACCTGTTCTTCATTGGCAATCAACTCGCAGCACTCAGTAGGACAGGCAAGGTCAGGGTGTGGCACGCCATGACAATGAACTGGCAGTTAAATATCTCATGATTGCTGCACTCAGTACGACATGCAAGGTCGGGGGGTGGCATACAATGAAAGAACTTGCAGGTAAATCTCTCACAGTGGCAGGTTTTTTCGCTCACATTAGCTCCATTCAGTATGACAGGCAAGGTCAGAACTTACTTGTATATCTCACGGTGGCTGCACTCAACAGGGCAGGCAATGTCGAGGTGTGGCATGCCATGACACAGAACTGGCAGGTAAGGCTCCTCGTGACGGCAAATCAGTGATCTCTAAAAAACTGTAATGATGAATGGTGGGGAGGGGGGGATAATGCGGAGATAGTTTTGTATAAGTATATAGACAAATGAAATGTTATGCAAATATTTCTATGAGGATGTTGTTTCATTATATTTTAATTGTCATCTTTTGAATGAAACTCTTGCAAATACAGCCGTTGTTGAGATTTGTGTACTAAGGTCACTGTATAGCCAAGGTGTCCTTGATATACCCATATCAGTAGTAATACTTAAAAATAACTCAAGCTTTATATTTACTTGTCATCACGATTAGCATTACTTGCAGGTAAATCTCTCACCGTGGTTTTTCGCCATTCAATATGACAGGCAAGGTCGGGGTATGGCATGCCATGACACAGAACTGGCAGTTAAATCTCACGGTGGCTGCACTCAATAGGGCAGGCAAGGTCGGGGTGTGCCATGCCATGACACAGAACTGGCAGGTAAGGCTCCTCGTGACGGCCAATCAGTGGTCTCTAGGGGGTCGAGGCGGAGATACTTTTGTATAAGTATATGGACAAATGAAATGTTATGCAAATGAGCAAAATTGCACCAGCAATTCGCTATTTCTATGAGGATGTTGTTTCATCATATTTTAATTGTCATCTTTTGAATGAAACTGTGATGTGTATTTCATAAATATCTTGCAAATACAGCAGTTGTTGAGATTTGTGTATTAAGGTCACTGTATAGCTAATGTGTCCTTGATATACCCATATTCGTAGTAATAATTAAAAATAACTAAAGCTTTATATTTACTTGTCATCACGATTAACATGCTTTGCTTTATAACAGTGACAAAACAAATAAATAAAACACAGTGTGCATGTTTTTTTATGCTAGAAAATAAGAAAATATTAGTAGGGGCATTGAAAAGGCGTGTTGTTGCTATTTTTTAATGATGATAACCATGTCACTTTTATAGCGTTTATGCACTCTTATATCCACAGTTGTGTAACTTAAGATAAAATATACAAGAGAAAGCTTGATTCTCTTTTCAAATAATCCAAATTGAAGCATTGATTATGATTACAGCTAAAGTCATATTAGTCTAGAATCTCTAGATGGATACGGTTAGGACACAGCTAATTTCCATGACATGATCAGCACACAGTCTGGCTTGATGCCCTTGGCATCATTCAAGGTCATCTCCATAGAGAACGTGGAACCACACCTTCAGTATATCCACAGTAACGGCTTTGGTAAGTCACATTGAGAGGATCTTGAATTACAAGCATTAGATATTTTAGTAAATTAGTATATATAATGTTACGTAATAATTTTTTTTTTTATACCTTCCATTGTGCTGTTTTCTAGAAAGTGCTGTCTGTGTGGAAATATGGATAACTATAGTTGCTATTCTTGGTGTTTTATTGGAAAACTGGGCACCTCTTTGTTGTTAGTCTGGACCCACCTGTTATGTGAAGAGGAATGCTTTTATTTAAGAAACAATAACAACTCGTAATAATTCTTATATCCGTAAATACAAATTATAATAATTATACATACATCGACCAATCAAAAGTGTATAATGGATAGACAAAATCATGGCATGCAATAGGAGCTTAAGTTGATAAGACAATAGGGTCATGAGACACATGAATTTAATAGTAAAATTCGAGAAGCCACCTTAATTTTTTTATTAACACAAATTACTTGGCCAGCAAATTGCATTTTTGACAGATGTGACTGCTTAAATAATAAATTACTAACTGTAATTCAATTATACGTCTCCAAAGACAGTCAAAATAAACCTCAGAAACTGGACAATTTGCAGACATTCTGTATATATAAAGCAGTAGAAGAACAATATCCAGGATATGTTTTGTCTGATAAACAGTATTTCCGGAATAGTGTCCATGTATTTAAAGATAGGATATTGTCCATATAATATTGGTAGGGATACAATCAGGCGGAAACGTTAACTTATATATGGTCCGACTCATGACGTCGGACGGAGCAGGCCGCGTTTCGTTGAGCTCTCGTTTGACGAAGTTCTCTTGTTACAAATGCGACGGAAAATAATGAAGTTATCTAATGGCATCGAACTTCCAACGATCCGTATGATGAATCTGGTGAGATAAACATTCACAATACCCTAAGATGGGGGTGGATTTGCACATAATCTATGGGTCTGTCAGATTCAGCGTGCTGCCATATTGAACGTCCATCTTGGACATGCCACATTTGACACACGTATCAGACGTGTAACCAACGACAATAAGACATCATGCCGCCCAAGCATCGCCAAAAAAGCTCGTCAGAGGCTACTCGCTTTGAAGGTATTGACAATGAACTTCTAAAACTTACCTTTATTGAAACTCTGAGTGACAGTGATGTTATAAAACAATTGAAACGAGCTCTGTTCCCGCAAGAGATTTCTGACAAAATAGACTACTTAGCAGCTCAGACTGAGCAACTAAAACAAACTGTGAAAGAGAAGGACGAGAAAATCAAACAACTTGAAAGTAGAGTCGACTTGTTAGAATCGGCCAACGACAGCATCGAGCAATATTCTAGAAGATCAAATTTGAGAATAGAAGGAATACCCGAATCTGTAGGTATTTGTGAAATTGAAAATGCAATCCTAGACATTGTCAATGATCATATGAAGTTAACCCCAGTCCTGCAGTCTCACGAGATTGAGCGAGCGCACAGAATTGGCCGCCCTAAAACGGATGGCGGGCGACCACGCACTACAATTATTACACTAAATAGCGAACGTCGGAGGGACGCTATATACACAGCTCGAATCAACCTAAAACATCACAATACAGCCTCGGGTCTAAACCTTCGTTTATTTGTGAATGAAGACCTCACGAAAACTCGTTCTGAACTTCTGTATGAACTTGGGAAAAAAATGAACTGATTTCTGACTGTTGGTCTTTCAATAGGAATATCTTGTACACAGACACTCAGGGTGTTGTCCATCAAGTACGAAATAAACAGGACGCATGTTTCAAGGTGCGCCGTGTTTGACGCCTGTGTTACGTAACTCCTGTGAACATTCCCGAGACACTGCTGCGTCAAATGACATAAGCATTGTCTGGCACTTGCACACTTGCACACCTTTAAGTAGCTTGAACCTATGTATCCAGTTTCCATGGCACTATGACAGTATTATTATTATTTCTTTATAAACAACATGAATGTATTTTATTAATATAACCTATCCATGTTATACGGATAGATGATTTATTACAGAGTATCATTTTATTTTTCAGACTAAATACAATTACAGTAAACTATTTAGTTATGCTGATTTGTAGTTGGTACATGCCAAATCATGGCAGTAGGTTATTATATTACTATTGTTTTTGTTAAAAAAAATTTTTTTCGATATCAAGACTATAACCACCTAAGCCTATGTGCGCATATAATTTAATGGGCACGTGCGATTATTAATGATTGGCAGTCCTATCTCACCATTGTATTGTGACTTGTGTTATCACCATTAATCTCGGTACATCGATGGTAAGCACTTTGAACAATCCCAAGGACTGGATAGCGTGCTGTATAACAACGTACCTTTACTTGAGGTCTTCTTACAGGTGTTGGGGTAGCCAAAAACAATTTTGGTGGACCGAGAGTAAATAGTATAAAGGATCACTTCAATCGGATCGCTGTTGCCTATCCCCACTTTGTGTGTTTACACAAGTAGGTGTCATAATGTCGAATTTCTGCGAATTGCTATTATATGAACTATTTTCCTGGATATGGTGAGGTAAATGTTAGAGTGTATATAGACGAATTGCATCAACAAGTTATGCAATAATAGTATCCAAGTGTGGTGTGGGAGCCCACATTGGAAGTTTATTGTTAGGCATGGGGCATGAACAGGTTATGCAATAATTGTACCCATGATGTTTTCGCTTTTGGCGTGGTACATTATATCAAAAGGGGTATCAACGTAATGGGACCGTCGACGACACGTTCGTCGTCTCCACGTCATGTTGACGGCCGACTTACAGAGCGTTCAGCCGACTGTTCAACTGCCTTCCCCGCGCGCGCGACACCAGTGCGTCCGCACGAGCTGTCGTCACGACACGTTAGCCGTCGTCACGACACGTTAGCCGTCGTCACGACACGTTAGCCGTCGTCACGACACGTTAGCCGTCGTCACGACACGTTAGCCGTCTCCACGACATATTGCCGGCTGACATACTGTACGTCCAGCTGACCGATCAACTGTCTTCCCCGTGTGTGACATCAGAGCGTCCGCGTCAGCCGTCGTCACGAAACATCGCCGTCTCCACGATCTATTGACATCTGGCCTACTATCGTCCAGCCGACAACAACCTCGACATCACTGCGGTCGAACGTATTCTGATGCCGGTGAGATTATGCGACCGACGGCCACATCAGTTATCGTTCTACTCAACCCAGCAGAATGACGCGAAGGGTATTGTTGACTTTGTGCGTCATAAGGCATGCCTCTGTGAGTATTTTTTTGTTTGTTTTCGGAACATTGTATTATAAGTGTGAAATACGCCTTTCTGCTTGTGACGAATTTATTAACACTGATGTCTATTATTTCATTTGCACCATTTCAGTTAGGTTTTGATTCATTGTAAACATATTCATGTTGATTACTTTGGTGTTGTTTTTCATTTGTGGAAATTTCTTACAATCATATGTTGAGCTTAATCTAAGTACGGCCCGCCCCTGGTTTTGCGTGGACCACCACCGAAATCCGTGACACATAACTAAACATTGCAAGCAAACCAGTCATGGTCCTCTTGGAAATACATAGGATTCATGACTGGAACAGATATTAAAAAAAACTGTAATGATGAATGGTGGGGAGGGGGGATAATGTCACATTAGATTCAAAAACTCACTTTTATAGGTGTTCTAATACATCAGTATTGGTGCTGAATGGTAATGGCTTTTGTTTTGGTAACCTGCTTGAATTTTGTGATGTTGTTACTTATCCTTTCCCTGTGCATCCTTCTTGTCAAGGGATATATTTATTTTGATAAGCATGCTGTAGTCAAGAAGAGTATGTCATTTATATACGAGTACAACCATCTGGTAAAAAGGGTATCGCTCAAACAGAGATAAATATAATTGGTTGATTCTGTAATTTTCCTCAGCAGAATACCAACGTGTGGGTGTGATCTGTGTCATTGAAGCAGTTCTATGTAACTTGTGTGTTTGTGTGAGACAGGATGAAGGACTCTGCACGCTGACATCTCTGTAACAGGATAGTGACCGCCGCCTTCCACGCCACCATCCAGTTGAGGAGCATCATGATCAGCAATGATGGCGGCCTCATCACGCGAGAGATAGGTCAGTCAGTGAGATAGGTCTGTCAGGAGAAAAGGGCTCTGAGGAGAATCATGTCACTGTCATGGGCACCATGTGTCTAAATGGTGCACTATAGTCACACAACACCATGTTTGTAGAGGGATGCTAAAAGTTGGCAAACTTTGTATAAAAATGTTGTTTCTCATAAGCAGTTTATATACTATTTATGAAAATGTTGACCACTTCCTTGCATTTATTAAACATAACTATTTACCAAGCTAATGGCGCTCTTCCTTCTTGTTCACCGCTGTACAGGGTTGATGGTCAGGTGAAGTATTGTCGAGCCACTCTTTCTGTTGTTTCTTTTCATAGTTTTCTAAAGGCCGCTCCCTCTCTCCATCTTTCATCTTCCTCCGATCTTCTCATATCCCGCCTCAAACAGTCCTCTTATATTTGCTGTGGCCTCCCCCTTTTCCTGAATTGTTGATGTTTTTTCACCTCTGCTCTCTTTGCTAGTTTGCCTCCATTCATCCTTACCAAGTGGCCTGCCCATCTCACATTGCTTCTCGACAATCATCTTGTTAGGCTGCATTGAATCCCAACCTCTTTCCTCAGGTCGTTCCTCCTTCTTTTCTCCACCCTCTTTGTTCTTTATATTCGATGAACCCAGTTGTTCTCACAAACTTGCAGCAGCGGTTGTTGCTGTTCTGTCAACGCCATCGTCTCCAGATCATACAGGCATGCCGGTGTAACACGCATACTAAGGAATTTCCCTTTCAGCTTTTTCAAAACGTTTCTGTCCAACATGACTCTCCCGTTTCTCCAAGCATTCGCTCCAGCTTGTATGCGACGTCTCACATCTACGTCTGAATGCCCATACTCCGTAAACTTTCATCCACGGTAAACAAAGCTATCTACTTGCTTGATCTCCTTACTGTCCAAAATGATGGTCAGCTCCTCTCTTTGGTGTCCAACCCACATCACTTCTGTATTCTCCAGGCTCATTCTCAGTCCGTGCTTCTTGAACACCCCCTTCTATTCCTCCAACACTTCCCGAAGTTCTTGTTTGCTCTCTGCTATTATGGCCAAATCGTCTGCATACACCATCTTCCTGAGAAGGTCCACAAATCCCACTGACATTCTCCCTTGCATCTCAAACCTCTTCTCTACCAGCTGTCTCAATGCAAACATCCCATCAGTCCTCCTTTTCCCTTTCTGAATCCCTGTTGTTCTTCCCATAATTCTTGCTCTACTCTCTTTCGGATCTTGCCATCCAGGGTCCTCTCTAGCAGCTTCATGATATGATGTGACTTAGAAATGGGATGCCTCTGTATTTCCCAAGGTATTGCACATCTCCCTTATTCTACCATATTGGGACAATTAGCTCTGTTCACCATTCCTCTGGTCCTTTACCTTTCCTCATACATGTATTCAGCAGCCTCTTTGTCCAGCTGATTCCGCTCTCCCCCGCTGCCATTACCATCTCCACATGCATATCATCGGTACCAGGTGCTCTCCCCTTCTTCATCCCTTTCATCCCGGTTTGCATCTCTGTATCCGTAATATCAGTTAACTTCTCTTTCCCCTGTACATCCGTTGGTAATTCCTCATCGTTGTTATTTCCTTCCTTGTTCAGTAGCTCCTTGGAGTAGCTTTCTCAGACCTTAAGCACTACCTCTTTTTTTGTCACTAACTTCCCATTTATATCCTTGATCATCTTCTTTGCACCATCCTCGTCTAGTTTGCTATATACGTCTGCTTCCATATCTCTCGTCAACTAACAACAGCTCCCTTTGCCGCTGTATTCACCTGCCCGTATATGTGTATATCCTTGAGTCCGGTTGATTTCCTCTCTCCTTGTTCTTCTCTATTTCTTTCCAGGCTTCCTTCTTTTCGCATACTGCCTCTGTACCTTCACAGAGGCAGCCCCTATTTTGAAGTATGCTAACAATGTATGCTAACAATGCCCCTATAATGAAGAGAGCGTGTGGACAACGACTACGTAATTCGGTTGGGTGGGCAACTAGTTCCTGTAACATTACTGCACGTGCAGTTTTATGTGGTTTTCAGTCTCTGCTAAGTACAAATCTATTTCGCCATACACAAATGTTCCAAACCACCCATAGCTCAAAACTGTAGTTGATGAAACTAAAAGGGAGTACAACATTATATATTGTTCTTCCCATATTGTTCACTTTATGCGATTAGATAGGACTTCGCTCTGCTTTGTATTTGTTCTTATTGTATAGAGTTACAATAAATTTGAATTGAATTTTTTAGTCCAGTCGACTAAACTGATACATTCAGACCGAGGTTCTTTTATGTGGATTAAATATCTCCATACAGCAGGTCCATAAACAACTGTTTTATTCAAATGTGTGCTTAGTGTAAGGTGAAAACGTCGTGCTACCTCACTGAATAAAAGTGTTCTCTCCCCTCTGCAGGCAAGTTCCATATGTATGTTGTCATCAACAACCTGTTCTTCATTGGCAATCAACTCGCAGCACTCAGTAGGACAGGCAAGGTCAGGGTGTGGCACACCATGACACTGGACTGGCAATTAAATATCTCATGATTGCTGCATTCAGTACGACATGCAAGGTCGGGGTGTGGCATACAATGAAAGAACTTGCAGGTAAATCTCTCACAGTGGCAGGTTTTTTCGCTCACATTAGCTCCATTCAGTATGACAGGCAAGGTCAGAACTTACTTGTATATCTCACGGTGGCTGCACTCAACAGGGCAGGCAATGTCGAGGTGTGGCATGCCATGACACAGAACTGGCAGGTAAGGCTCCTCGTGACGGCAAATCAGTGATCTCTAAAAAACTGTAATGATGAATGGTGGGGAGGGGGGGATAATGCGGAGATAGTTTTGTATAAGTATATGAACAAATGAAATGTTATGCAAATATTTCTATGAGGATGTTGTTTCATTATATTTTAATTGTCATCTTTTGAATGAAACTCTTGCAAATACAGCCGTTGTTGAGATTTGTGTACTAAGGTCACTGTATAGCCAAGGTGTCCTTGATATACCCATATCAGTAGTAATACTTAAAAATAACTCAAGCTTTATATTTACTTGTCATCACGATTAGCATGCTTTACGTTATAACCGTGACAAAACAGATAAATAAATGTGTAACTTAAGATAAAATATACAATTGAAAGCTTGGTTTTCTTTTCAAGTAAGCCAAATTGAAGCATTGATTATGAATATAACTAAAGTCATATTAGTCTGGATGGATACGGCTAATTTCCATGGCATGAACAGTACACAGCCTAGCTTGATGCCCTTGGCATCATTTAAAGTCATCTTTATAGATAACTTGGAACCACACCTTCAGTATATCCTCAGTAAAGAAAAAAAAATTGTATAAACCTTCCATTGTGCTGTTTTCTAGAAAATGCTGTCTGTGTGGAAATATAGATAACTATAGTTGCTATTCTTGATGTTTTATTGGAAAACTTGGTACCTCTTTGTTGTTAGTCTGGATCTGCCTGTTATTTGAAGAAAACTGCTTTATTTAAGAAAAAATAGCAACTTCTAATAATTCTTACATCCGTAAATACAAATTATAATAATTATACATACATCGACCAATCAAAAGTGTATAATGGATATACAAAATCATGGTATGCAATAGGAGCATAAGTTGATAAGACAATAGGGTCATGAGACACATGTATGTAAGGCTTGAATAGTCAAATTCGAGGAACCACCTTACAGTTTTAGTAACTCAAATTACTGGGCCAGCAAATTGCATTGTTGACTGATGTGACTGCTTAAATAATAAATTACTAACCGTAATTCAATTATACGTTTCCAAAGACAGTCAAAATAAACCTCAGAAATTGGAACATTTTCAGACATTCTGTATATAATGCAGTAGAAGAACAATATCCAGGATATATTTTGTCTGATGAACAGTATTTCCGGAATAGTGTACATGGATTGAATGGTAGGATATTGTCCAGATGGGGGTCAGTGGTTAAGGTATTAGACTCTAAATTCAAGGGTTGTGAGTCAACAGTTCGTTTTTGAAGCTTAAGCAATTTCGTTTACCCTACTTGGCCTCAGTTTACTCAGCTGCAAATGAGTACAAACACTGTTTGGAGTGTACCTGCGATGAACTAGTGTCCCGTCCAGGATTGTCAGTATAACTGCACTCTAAGTTGCTTCGCACTTTAGAAACCAGGTTTAAGCAAAAATGTCCTTTCCGTGGTTGTGCGACTGAGTTAACGAACATACCATGACTCGTTCAACTCATGTGCACACCGCTGTGTTCGTTAATCCCTCTTCATAATATAAGACATTTTGAAATTCAAGCTTATTGCACAAAACAAAACTATCAGTTCCTCACAGACAATTAAAACTGGATTGAATTACCAAAAATGGATTAAATGAATAACTGATATTTTAGAGTGTACAATGTCATTCTTAATAATTTTATACAGAGTAGACTGTTCAGCTAGTATGTAAGTTGTAAGAGAAGAAATATAGACAATTACGGTCATAAATGTATACACGTTAACAGGGCAACTGAGATTGCATATGCATTGGATCAGATCACATTACGAGAAGCAGTTTCACAACGAAAAGAATCAGATAAAGTACACATATATACGTGGCTGATTTCTTAGCATAATTATGCTGGCAGATTAAACAAATACTATCAGTCAGTGTCAAACAGAAGGCTAACATTTCTAGAATCCATCAAGCAGAAATTATATTTAGCTCGTTTGGTTATTTCTATTATATAAATAAAATAAAAATTATTACAGTATTTTATACCCTTAAATTTTAACTTGGAACAGCAACATATGTTCAGTACATGTAATTTCTCTACAATGAAGTCATTTATCTTGTTTGATTCATGGTGATATTTTTTTTTTATAAAGATGGGGCTATTATGATACACTAAGCAACAATACGATTTTTGTGATACAATATTATATTGTAAAAAAACTAAAAAAAACTTGGTCTGTAGAGCATGTTTCTTTGGTGTCGATGAACAAAGACTTCTTTATGGTATCAGCAAATGGCACCATCTTCATGAAATCAAATGTCCTTTGATATCTGAGTTTAATGTTTGCTGCAGTGTACTTCTGCAATTCTGGCTCCTGCAGTAGGTCAGTCATGTAAGAAAGATAATTCTTTCTGCCATCACAATTTATGATCACTGCACATTGAATGTATGCATATCCTGCCTGTGACACATTGGAAGAATGTTTTAAATATTTTGAATTAATGTAAAGGGTATACAGTGAAACCCCTCGTTGAAAGTCACCTACTTAATCAAAAGGGATGGTCATAAAAGTGCGGTGTTCTGTCATCAGAGTTTGACCACTTCTAAGCATGGGCCTATTGTAGACATAGCCAAATGTTACCATAACTACATATATAATATATATATATGGTTAGTAAGGTAGTATTTGGTAACATTTTTCAAAGTATGGTTGTTAGTTTGCTAAATAAGTTCACTATTATATACAGCATTGTTGTGCTATTGACCCTCGTCATTTGAGTTAAACAAACTTCATACGGCCAGAACACTAAAATCCACTGTTTTCATTGTAATATTTAGTCTAAGTTCCGGTGCCACTTCCTTAATTTACTATACAACTATTGTTCACTAGTGTCTTTGTCTTGAAGGAATAATACGGAGCAAGTGGCAGGATGTTTCCACAGTGTGTACTCATGAGAGGTTACAAACTTAATAAATTTGACTGTTTCATCTCTTTCAATATGCCTATGTTTCGCAATATGAAAAAATATTTATTCATGATATTTCTACCACACAATGTTAGAATGCCAGACTCAGCTGAGGGAACCCGGGTTCAAATCCAATTGCTGCCGTATCAAAACTTTGACAATTTTGTTCCCCCACATTACCACAGTTCACACAGCTGTAAATGAGTACCCAGGTACAGACAACTGTGGAAATGTGAACGAAAATTCTTCGCATAGTAATTGCAGCATTGCTAAATGCTTCCCTGAGAAATTCAAAAGGTGTTGGAATGAACAGGTCAGCCAGGGGTGAACTGTTAAGCACGTTGAACAATCCCAAGGACTAGATACAGTGCTGTGTAAACATAAACATACCTTTACTTGAGGTCTTTTAACAGGTGCTGCGACAGCCAGGAACAATTTTGGTGGAAAAAGAGTGAACAATACCAAGGGTCACTTCAATCGGATCGCTCTTGTCTATCCCCACTTTGTGTGTTGGTACAGGTTGGTGTCATAAGTAGACATAACCGCCTTGGAAGCAGGCCATTCATGGTCCTCTTGCAAATTCATTGGATTATGAGTGGAACAGACAACTGTAACGATGAATTGTGGGGAGGGGAGAATGTCACATTAGATTGAGAAACTAACTTTTACAGCTGTTCTAATAAATCAGTATTTGCGCTGAGTAGTAATGGCTTATGTTTTCGTAACCACATTGATTTGTTTAATGTATTAATTTATACTTTCACTTTACATCCTTATTTTCAAAGGATATTTGATTTTTATGAGCATTCTGTAGTCAAGAAGAGTACGTCATTTATATAAGTACAACCATATGGTAAAATGCATATTGCTCAAACAGGGATACATATGAGAGATTGATTTTGTAATTTTCCACAGCAGAATACCAAAGTGTGGGTGTACGAACTGTTTGATTGACGCAGATCTACAGATCGACATAACTTGTGTGTTTATGTGAGACAGGATGAAGGACTCTGGACGCTGCCAATTTTCGTGGACTACTCCGTGTCTGATGGATTTGATAGATCAGGTGGTCCTCAATGCCAAGGTGCTCAACACTGGCCAGGAGAACTGCAACAGGATGGTGGCCGCCACCTTACAGTCCACTATCCAGTTGTGGAGCGTCATGGTCAACAATGATGGCAGCTTCGTCACACGTGAGATAAGTCAGTCAGTGAGATAGGTGTGTCATGAGAAAAAGGCTCTGGAGAGAATCATGTCACTGTCATAGACACCAGGTTTCTAAATGGCGCATCATAGTCACACAACACCATGTCTGTAGAGGGGTGCTAAAATTTAGCAAATGTTCTATTGAAATAATGTTTTTTCTCATAAGCAATTTATACACTGCTTATGAAAATGTTGACCATATTATTGCATTTATTAAACATAACTTTTTTACCAAACTAACGGTGCTTTTCCTCTTTGTTCACTGCTGTTCATGGGTTAGGGTCAGGTAAAATATTGTCGAGTCACTCTTTCTGTTGTTTCTTTCCATACTTTTCTATCGGCCACCCCCTCTCCATCTTTCATCTTCCCTCGATCTTCTCGTATCCCACCTCACGCAGTCCTTCGATCTTAGTTGTTCGCTTCCCCATTTCTTGCATCCTTGATGTTTTTCCACCTTTCTCTTCCACTCTCTTTACTAGTATGTCTGCATCCATCCTTACCATGTGGCCTGCCCATCTCACCTTGCTTCTCACCAATCTTCCTGTTGAACTGTCTTGTTGCATCACATCTTTCCTCAGGTCGTTCATCCTTCTTTCGTCAACCCTCTTTGTTCATGTTATTCGACGAAACCAGAACCAAACTTGCAGCTGCTGTTGTTGTTCTGTCAACGTCACTGTCTCCAGATACAGATTCAGGCATGCTTGTGTAACACAAGCTCTCAGGACTTTCCTTTTCAGCTTTATCAAAATGTTTCTGTCCAACATGACTCCCTCTACCTTTCCCCGAGCATTCGCTCCCTGTTGTATCCGGCATCGCATTTCGACCTCTGAATGCCCATCCTCACTAACCATTCCTCCAAGTTACACAAAGCCATCCACTTGGTTGATCTCCTTTTCATCCAAAGTAATGTTCAAGTCCTCTCTCTGATGTCAAACCCACATCACTTCTGTCTTCTCCCGGCTCATTATCGGTCCGTGGTTCTTGAACACCCTCTTCCATTCCTCCAACACTTCCTGTAGTTCTTGTTTTTGTCTGCTATCATGGCCAGATCGTTTGCATACATCCCCTTCATGAAAACATCCTTCATGCTGATCTTCCTGCTGATTAGTGCCATCACCATGATAAATAGTAAAGGGTTACTTCCTTGCCTTTAACCGATGTTAACTGGAAACTCTTCCGACAACCCAGATCAGATTCCACCAAAGCTTCCCAGGCCCGGAGACAGTGGTGGTCAACAAGGACTCTCATCACGACCACACAGTTAATATAAGCTGGTGTACTGACAGGACAGTAGTTGGTGTAATGCTGGTATCGAGATGGAAAAAAGGCAGCCATAATTATTATCTTTATGATGACATAGAACACAAAATAAAATCTTTTAAAAATGTAATCCCCACCCCCGGGGACCCATATGGACGGTTCCCCATTTGACCCTCCATGTTCGGCAGAAGGGGAATAGGACACAACAGAAGGACCAATATAAACTTCTTTATATGTTAGATAGAGTACACAGAATATGTGTATGCAGACATTGAAAACTAAAGTTGATTGAGTGTTGTTGTTTCTGCGTCCTACCTACAGACATGCAAAAGTTCCCGCTGCGTATGAAGGAGAGATACCATAGTAGGGACTGTGTTACAGCCCTCAGTGTCTATCTCGCCCCCACAACGGGTGAGTCTCCCTGCTTGCTACATTTGACTAGAATGTTAGAACTAAACGTTATGAATTCTGACTAATTCATAGAAACTACACTTATGACTAACGTCTCATTTAGATGTGTTGATTATATTTGTTACGCTAATGTGCAAGTTGCTCCTTTGAAGCAGGGCTGTTTTGGTATTGTCCATTGCTTGACTGTTTTCAGCCCTGAGTGGGAAATGTAGTGAGATAGCCTACTGGACAATTTCGGGAGCTGCGCAGATGATTCTGCAGCAACCAGAGTCAATTGGACAGGGCCACAGCTCTTCAAAACGTTCTCTGTACACACCAATCCCATCACCAGGGTGATGTTTTCAACGAAGCATTGCGTCTCTGGTATGTCCAATTCTCAAGTATGTTTCTTTGGAAAATATTCAAATATACCTGGAAAAGCTTTGTTTCATGATGATGACCATGTCACGTTTATGGGTTGATTTTTAGTGGGCCATCAATTACATATACTGTGTCATCCACAGTTCTATAAAATAGACAAGTAAAAGCTTGGTTTTCTTTTCAAGTAATCCAAATTGAAGCATTGATTATGATCATATCAGCTTTTGTTTGATATGACGCGGCTTATCAGTATCAGGTCCTTGAATAATTGAAAGTGAATCACTGTAGCTCACTGCTGTGTTTGCCGTGTGCTCTGAGTACAACCATGTACATTCGTGGAACGTGACCTGATTCCTTGGCATGACCAGCACACAGACCGGCTCAGTGGCCTTGGCATCATTCAAGTTTATCTCCATAGAGAGGGTGGAACCATACCTACAGTATATCCACAGTAACAACTTTGGTAAGTCACATTGACAGGATCTAGAATTACAAGAATTAGATATTTCAGTAAATTAGATTATATATTAAGATACGTAATAACTTTTTTTATTGGAAAACTGGACATCCCTTTTTTGTGGACCAGCCCGTTATGAGAAGAAGAATGTTGTTATTTAGGAAAAGAAATAAAATTCACATTCGAGGAGGCACCTAAAAATTTGCATTTAATCAAGTTACTGAACCAGCAAATTACATTGTTCACTGATGTTATAATAACTTACTATCAACTAACCGTAATTCAATTATACGCTTTCATCTGCAAAGACAGCCGAAAATCAACTTCGGTAATTGGACAATTTGCAGACATTCTGTGTGTAATGCAGTAGCAGAACAATATCCAGGATATACTTCTGAAGAGATATTGTCTCATAAACAGTATTTCTGGAATATTGTCCTTGGAGTTAACGATGAGATATTGTCCATATAATATTGGTAGGTATACAATCAGAGAGATGCTAACTTATATGAATCGTACATTGTTAAACTTTTACTACTTGTCACGCCACTGCATTATTAGCAAAAATCCTTTCCGTGGTTGTGCGACTGGGTCAGCGAACATACAATGACGCGTGCAACTCTTCTGCGCACCACCGCTTTCGGGGCATTGTTTTTGGAATTACATGCATTCTGGTTAAATGGTTATATTGAGTAGGATAACTTATTACTATTTTCTGAATTGTATCACATGTAAACAAAGGAAAGAGGCATTTGTTTTAATTTTACAATGACACTAAACATTCAAACACTACCACAGCCAGTCACTGTGGAAATAGTGCATATAACACTTTTATAACATTTCACCAATAATTATTTATGAATTGGAAGGTATATTTTATGTGCTAACTCCATTTTTACTTGACAACTGTTATAGCCTGTGTACTATCATAATATTTGCATGTGTGGATGTGTATTATTATTCAGGCAATGTTTCGTCCATATTTATGTGGACGAACCAATATGGTACATAACTCCTTATTTCGGTATTTTATGCATGGTTAGAGGTTTAACATTCAACTTGTTGCTGCGTTCGATCAGAATCGTCCAGGCATGACGTATCTTTGATGTCCTCGACAGTCAAAAGAACACAATGCCATGGTTAGCAACCTAAACTGACTTTGCCATGTACTGTCAGGGCTATCAAACATGACAGAACTAAACACACGGGGGAAGGAGTTGTAGACCGAACTGCCCCAGGTATATGGGTGGCTGTCTTGCCCCAGGGTGCACCAAGATAGCTTTTTGGGGTATTTTTACTGCTGCAAATGTTCATCCTTTTATGGTCGTCGGCACACTGCTTCAAATGTTCATCCTATCATTACACTATTATTCAGCAGATGTATAATATAGATGTAATGTTTGTTCGAGTTAGAATTATATATATTTTTGGAATGGAACCATTGGTTGAGTCAGACAGAAAAGGAAGCATTTAATTTTTTTTGGTAACATTCACATGGCCTGCATTAACAGAAACTGTAGAAAATTTGTCCCATTCATTTATTGACCTTTGGGAGGATGAAATGACGACATCTGTTAATATCATTCCAGATACA
The DNA here is from genome assembly GCA_963662155.1 of Lamellibrachia columna. NCBI lineage: Eukaryota > Metazoa > Annelida > Polychaeta > Sabellida > Siboglinidae > Lamellibrachia > Lamellibrachia columna. The sequence continues at coordinate 54,511,887 of OY759266.1, forward strand.
ATGGGTCAGCTGTGGACTCCATCTCTCGTGAGTAGGACATCACCACGAAGAAGTGAATTGGTTGTTGTGCACCAATCAGCTGAGATTTTCCCAGAAGCGTATGGTAAGTGAGCAAGGAATATATATTTAGACTGAATTAATATTACACCATTAATTATTTCAATACTATGCGGGAAAGTTCATTTTGGCAAAAGTGTACCCTGGACGTGAAAACGCCCGTATACAAATGTATTTATTATTACCTTTGTTAAATTTAATGTATGTAAATGTTATAACTTATTGTATTATTAAAAAATACCGTTGCAGTCGGGGGTCCAACATAATGAAGATATTGCCACATGGTTTCTCCTGGAAGTGTTTAAGGACAATCAATGCAGACTGTTCTGGCGACACAGCAGATGATCAAGTGTTGACTGAATTAATACCATTCAGTGAACCATGTGTAGGTGTTAAATCTGTTATTGACCAGACTTGAGCGGATCTACACACTGGGTAGTGGGTCCAGGAAGTGTATGGAAGGTGGCCATTTTCTTGCTGAAGCTATCTGCCGCATTTGATACCATTGGTTACAGGACAACTTATTAAAAGTGTTTCATTGTGGTGTGGCATATCTGGAACAGAGCTGGTTCTCATAATATTTAACTGATAGATACAAAAGAATGAAGATAGCGAATTGTTTCTCAGCTACGCTCCCTACTTCACGTAATGTTCCTCAGGGTGTTTCACTCTCTACGCTACTCTACTTGGCTCAGTTATCCAACGTCACAACTTGGATCACCAAGTGTATGCTAATAAATCACAGACCTATGCTATTTTGGCTACATGAGATACAAATCACTTCCAAAACTAGTTGAGGGATTGTCTCCACAACTAATGCGAATCGAGAATAATAACCTGAATCTGAATATGTAATGATCGATGTTCTTTTGTTTAAAAAATAAGAGTCCAATGAAGTGAGTGACACTTAGCATTATCTGCCATTTGGTTGCACCTCCTATCGGTCGGTGGAGAGACCAATCCACAGTCACCGAGTCTCTTATGGTTACTTATCGAGCAGCTCTCAGGGGAGAGATTTGTCGGCCCCCAGACCATTCTGTAGTACTCCACCCAAACTACTGACAATCCCTATATGTTAAGCTTGTAACCTCTTATGACAACACGTCTACCCGTTTATATAGTAGGTAAACCTTTTCAGCTGAATTTGTGGTGTGAACTCTTGAAACAGGTTAACTTTACATTTAACTGATATAACAACTACTAATTAAAAATTTAGTTAATTAGAATGTTTGTTATATGGCATAGTTCATGTTGTAATGCAGCAAAGTGTATAACATGCATAAATAATATTACTAGTCTATGTTATTGATATTGAATTATGTAGAACTAGTGGTGAACAGTATGCGCATGCGCCGGAAGTGATCACTCTAAGATGGCGTCTACTAGAAAGTTGGCCGTGTAATTGATATCAACAACCCTACAAAACCTTGTCTTAGGAATACAACACACTCCAAGTGGAAGAGGTTTATTATATTGGCAATAGTATCATCGAACAGTTGTGATAACTGGTATGTCTGTTTATTATCTATGCATCTAGCAATTCCCACCACCGTTACTTTGTTGAACAAATGCACATAACTGTTACGTTAGCCAACAATAAGCCAAAACGCCTAGAAAGTTTCTCGTCTCCTTGCCAGCAACAGTCTAGCCAAATTTACGTGCGATTAATACACAGTCATGAGTTGATTCAGAAGCAGAGAAACATAGTTGTCACTAACAAGTAATCTGCCCCAATATATTATTCAAAACTCCATATGAAATAATCAATCGTTTGTAGAATGAATAAAATATGTATCAGAATTAATACCATATCAAATATGTGTACCCCGTAGTAAAGATAGTATTTATCTACAAAGCCAAATAATGTTTATACACAAACCTTCCGCATTCTGGTAGGTCATAAAGTCCATGTTTATAATGCTCCTTTTGTTAGTAGCTGTCTCGAATCATCTCTATCTTCACCAATTTCGTCTGACTGGCTGTCAACGCAATGCATTTCTACCTATCTAGATGAGATCAGCTTTTAAAGAGAACACCACAGGAAGCACGCAGCGTGTGCTATTGATATACAACGTATGTTGAAGCAGATAACATGCACGCCAACACGGATGTAGCACACGAAATGCTATCTTGCACACTCCTCCATATTTCTCCAATTGATCATTCTTCAGTCATGGTAGGCCGTACACCGTATACCAATTTTTGGAAGAAGAATCACCAACTTCGCATGGATTGCTATATAAGACACGCTAAATGCAAGAAATCCCCGCATGCTGGCTGGTAAACAGGAATGAACCATTGTGGTATGTTGTCTGTGCTGGCGGAGGTAATCAACGAACCACGACAGGCATTGTCCATGCGCTCGGACGGCGTTGTCCTGTTTGCAGCAGATAATCTTTTGCAGCAACACGCCTTGACACCTTTCAACGCCCTGAATGACGTTGTAATCCTCACTTAGAAGAGCAATTTCAATGTCGCAATTATTCTGGTATCCTAATTGTATCGACACATGCGTGTTGTTCTATTGAGGATACGTAATCGTTCTGTTTACAGCAATTTTCTCAACATGGTTACACAAAAAATAATAGTATGCATCAGTTAGTGTACGTTCAGTATTCAAAGTGTTTTACACTTCACCCCCTAGCACACATGTTCATTCCAACTCCATCTCGACTTCTCTGGGAAGTACTCAGTCATGCTGCAGTTACTGCTCGAAGACCATTCGTACGTATAATCACCACTGCATAAAGCCAGGTACTCATTTATACAAACGAATGAGCTGTGGCAACGTTCGGTGAAACAAATTGCCTAAGCTTCGAAACGGCAGCAAGACGGTTCAAGCTAGGGGTTTCACGACTGGGAGCCTGACGTTCTATCTGGAACGTTATCACGCCCCATTCGATGGGAGAGAAGGAGAAGGGTCAGAGAAGAAGCGAGGGAGGGAGAGGAGGCAGCGCGGGAGGGATATATGCCGTTTGTTTGTTAATGCAGAGAAGTACAAGTGTTTAGCAATGTTTAATATGGCCATGGTTCGCACCACGCTGTAGCTTCCTCATGCGCGCATCTTACTGCTAACACTAGTACGAAAAGTAAAATAATAAACCGCGCAAAAACAAATGTTGCAACATAGGCCTCTATAGCTCAATGCGCGTACCAGCTCATATCACGTCATGTGGCTTTTATTAAACGTCGGCAGGGGAGCGTGTCTGCGTATCAGTGTTTGTTACACACGTGTATCCTGCTACGAAGTCAACACTTGTGTCGCACGCGGTGTCTATGATGGGGAGCGTTGAATGCTATATCAAAGATGATTGATTGTTTGTTATACTGTTTACATTTCCTAACGTGTGTCCTGGAACGAAACTACCATTGGTATCGCATCAAAGAGACGTCGGAGTCGTGCATCAGTGCTTCACTTGACCTGGATGGAGGCAGAGTCTTGTAAGAGCAGTTGCTGTAGACGTGGGGAAATGGATGAAGATTGGATGACGTTGAGCAAGACAAATATGTACTTGGGCAGCGGTTTGATGCTGACGAGCGCCGTCGTCATGTAGTTCGCTGTCGTCGATGATCTGTTTTCGAGGCGCCGACGTCGTCGCGATCGCAGACGTAGAGACGCAATCCCCACTCGTCCTCGGCGTGTTTCAACAGTTGCCTGCAAACTTCGCGCGAGATTATCGCGAAGCCGCCCTGGTGATAGACAAAGTTAGCGGCGTGTTGGAATTACAGAACCACAGTGTCGTAGTCTCTCTATCTCCCTCTCAATTTCCCTCTCCCTCTCCATTTCCCCCTCCCTCCCCTTCCTTCCTCCCTCCCGCCTTCCATGCCTTCTTCCATCCCTCCATTCCTCCCTCCCTCCCTCCCTTCCTCCCTCCCTTCCTCCCTCCCTCCCTTCCTCCCTCCCTTCCTCCCTCCCTCCCTCCCTCCCTCCCTCCCTCCCTCCCTCCCTCCCTCCCTCCCTCCCTCCCTCCCTCCCTCCCTTCCTCCCTCCCTCCCACCCTCCCTCCCTCTCTCCCCTCTCTCCCCTCTCTCCCCTCTACCCCCTCTCCCCCTCTCTCCCCCCTCTCCCCCTCTCTCCCCTCTCCCCCTCTCTCCATCTCTCTCCCACCTCTCCCACCTCTCCCACTCTCCCCCACTCTCTCCCTCTCACCCTCCCTCCCTTCCTCCCTCCCTCCCTTCCTCCCTCCCTCCTTCCCTCCCTCCCTTCCTCCCTCCCTCCCTCCCTCCCTCCCTCCCTCCCTTCCTCCCTTCCTCCCTCCCTCCCTCCCTCCCTCCCTCCCTCCCACCCACCCACCCACCCACCCTCCATCCCTCCCTCCCTCTCCACCTCTCCCCCTCTCTCCCCCCTCTCCTCTCTCTCCCCTCTCCCATCCTCCCCTCTCCCCTCCTCCCCTCTCCCCCTCTCTCCCCTCCCCCCTCTCCCCTCTCCCCCCTCTCTCCCTCTCCCTCTCTCCATCTCTCTCTCCCCCTCTCCCACCTCCCCCACTCTCCCCCTCTCTCCCTCTCTCCATATCTCACTCTCTCACTCTCTCCCTCCCTCCATCTCTCCCTCCCTCCATCTCTCCCTCTCTATCTCCCTCCCTCCCTCCCTATTGACGTGCCATCAGGAGTCAATCGTTCCAGCATTCAAGCATTTCATTTGCATGCGACCCAAAAACATTTGATTTATCAAATTCACAAATGTACGATCAAGTGCATGCGTAATTCTTTGAATATTTATTATTGTTAGATTCACTTTCTCAAGTTCATAACATGCCTTTAAAATAAAGTTCTCTGAAGTGAGCTGTATCTTCAGCAGGTTATGAAATCGTTGTCTGACCTATGAATCCACTTTCACAAGGTGCTCTTTAAAAAAGTGCTATGTAGGTCAACTGGTCAATGCCTGAGCTGTTGTTTATGCAACATGAAAAGACCAACTCGTCTGTAGGTTGGTGGCTTCACAGATTACCTGTTCATTGAAACATATTAAACAATGCAGACAAATGACTCCCTTGTGTTGTGTTGGCACTATTGGGGTGGAATCCGGTGGCATCGCATTGCTTTAGTAAACAGCAGCAGTAATATTGACAGATGTGACATTGATGACAGTGGCAATGCCCAAATGACAATAACAACAGTGGCAATGACAACTAGCGGTGCTTTTCCTCTTTGTTCACTGCTGTTCATGCGTTAGGGTCAGGTAAAATATTGTCGAGTCACTCTTTCTGTTGTTTCTTTCCATACTTTTCTATCGGCCACCCCCACTCCATCTTTCATCTTCCCCCGATCTTCTCGTATCCCACCTCACGCAGTCCTTCGATCTTAGTTGTTCGCTTCCCCATTTCTTGCATCCTTGATGTTTTTCACCTTTCTCTTCCACTCTCTTTACTAGTATGTCTGCATCCATCCTTACCATGTGGCCTGCCCATCTCACCTTGCTTCTCACCAATCTTCCCGTTGAACTGTCTTGTTGCATCACATCTTTCCTCAGGTCGTTCATCCTTCTTTCGTCAACCCTCTTTGTTCATGTTATTCGACGAAACTAGAACCAAACTTGCAGCTGCTGTTGTTGTTCTGTCAACGCCACTGTCTCCAGATACAGATTCAGGCATGCTTGTGTAACACAAGCTCTCATGACTTTCCTTTTCAGCTTTATCAAAATGTTTCTGTCCAACATGACCTTTCCCCGAGCATTCGCTCCCTGTTGTATCCGGCATCGCATTTCTACCTCTGAATGCCCATCCTCACTAACCATTCCTCCAAGTTACACAAAGCCATCCACTTGGTTGATCTCCTTTTCATCCAAAGTAATGTTCAAGTTCTCTCTCTGATGTCAAACCCACATCACTTCTGTTTTCTCCCGGCTCATTATCGGTCCGTGGTTCTTGAACACCCTCTTCCATTCCTCCAACACTTCCTGTAGTTCATGTTTTTGTCTGCTATCATGGCCAGATCGTTTGCATACATCCCCTTCATGAAAACATCCTTCATGCTGATCTTCCTGCTGATTAGTGCCATCACCATGATAAATAGTAAAGGGTTACTTCCTTGCCTTTAACCGATGTTAACTGGAAACTCTTCCGACAACCCAGATCAGATTCCACCAAAGCTTCCCAGGCCCGGAGACAGTGGTGGTCAACAAGGACTCTCATCACGACCACACAGTTAATATAAGCTGGTGTACTGACAGGACAGTAGTTGGTGTAATGCTGGTATCGAGATGGAAAAAAGGCAGCCATAATTATTATCTTTATGATGACATAGAACACAAAATAAAATCTTTTAAAAATGTAATCCCCACCCCCGGGGACCCATATGGACGGTTCCCCATTTGACCCTCCATGTTCGGCAGAAGGGGAATAGGACCAATATAAACTTCTTTATATGTTAGATAGAGTACACAGAATATGTGTATGCAGACATTGAAAACTAAAGTTGATTGAGTGTTGTTGTTTCTGCGTCCTACCTACAGACATGCAAAAGTTCCCGCTGCGTATGAAGGAGAGATACCATAGTAGGGACTGTGTTACAGCCCTCAGTGTCTATCTCGCCCCCACAACGGGTGAGTCTCCCTGCTTGCTACATTTGACTAGAATGTTAGAACTAAACGTTATGAATTCTGACTAATTCATAGAAACTACACTTATGACTAACGTCTCATTTAGATGTGTTGATTATATTTGTTACGCTAATGTGCAAGTTGCTCCTTTGAAGCAGGGCTGTTTTGGTATTGTCCATTGCTTGACTGTTTTCAGCCCTGAGTGGGAAATGTAGTGAGATAGCCTACTGGACAATTTCGGGAGCTGCGCAGATGATTCTGCAGCAACCAGAGTCAATTGGACAGGGCCACAGCTCTTCAAAACGTTCTCTGTACACACCAATCCCATCACCAGGGTGATGTTTTCAACGAAGCATTGCGTCTCTGGTAGGTCCAATTCTCAAGTATGTTTCTTTGGAAAATATTCAAATATACCCGGAAAAGCTTTGTTTCATGATGATGACCATGTCACGTTTATGGGTTGATTTTTAGTGGGCCATCAATTACATATACTGTGTCATCCACAGTTCTATAAAATAGACAAGTAAAAGCTTGGTTTTCTTTTCAAGTAATCCAAATTGAAGCATTGATTATGATCATATCAGCTTTTGTTTGATATGACGCGGCTTATCAGTATCAGGTCCTTGAATAATTGAAAGTGAATCACTGTTGCTCACTGCTGTGTTTGCAGTGTGCTCTGAGTACAACCATGTACATTCGTGGAACGTGACCTGATTCCTTGGCATGACCAGCACACAGGCCGGCTCAGTGGCCTTGGCATCATTCAAGTTTATCTCCAAAGAGAGGGTGGAACCACACCTTCAGTATATCCACAGTAACAACTTTGGTAAGTCACATTGACAGGATCTAGAATTACAAGAATTAGATATTTCAGTAAATTAGATTATATATTAAGATACGTAATAACTTTTTTATTGGAAAACTGGACACCCCTTTTTTGTGGACTAGCCCGTTATGAGAAGAAGAATGTTGTTATTTAGGAAAAGAAATAAAATTCACATTCGAGGAGGCACCTAAAAATTTGCATTTAATCAAGTTACTGAACCAGCAAATTACATTGTTCACTGATGTTATAATAACTTACTATCAACTAACAGTAATTCAATTATACGCTTTCATCTGCAAAGACAGCCGAAAATCAACTTCGGTAATTGGACAATTTGCAGACATTCTGTGTGTAATGCAGTAGCAGAACAATATCCAGGATATACTTCTGAAGAGATATTGTCTCATAAACAGTATTTCTGGAATATAGTCCGTGGAGTTAATGATGAGATATTGTCCATATAATATTGGTAGGTATACAATCAGAGAGATGCTAACTTATATGAATCGTACATTGTTAAACTTTTACTACTTGTCACGCCACTGCATTATTAGCAAAAATCCTTTCCGTGGTTGTGCGACTGGGTCAGCGAACATACAATGATTCGTGCAACTCTTCTGCGCACCGCTGCTTTCGGGGCATTGTTTTTGGAATTACATGCATTCTGGTTACATGGTTATATTGAGTAGGATAACTTATTACTATTTTCTGAATTGTATCACATGTAAACAAAGGAAAGAGGCATTTGTTTTAATTTTACAATGACACTAAACATTCAAACACTACCACAGCCAGTCACTGTGGAAATAGTGCATATAACACTTTTATAACATTTCACCAATAATTATTTATGAATTGGAAGGTATATTTTATGTGCTAACTCCATTTTTACTTGACAACTGTTATAGCCTGCGTACTATCATAATATTTGCATGTGTGTATGTATATTATTATTCAGGCAATGTTTCGTCCATATTTATATGGACGAACCAATATGGTACGTAACTCCTTATTTCGGTATTTTATTCATGGTTAGAGGTTTAACATTCAACTTGTTGCTGCGTTCGATCAGAATCGTCCAGGCATGACTTATCTTTGATGTCCTCGACAGTCAAAAGAACACAATGCCATGGTTAGCAACCTAAACTGACTTTGCCATGTACTGTCAGGGCTATCAAACATGACAGAACTAAAAACACGAGGGAAGGAGTTGAGACCGAACTGCCCCAGGTATATGGGTGGCTGTCTTGCCCCAGGGTGCACCAAGATAGCTTTTTGGGGTATTTTTACTGCTGCAAATGTTCATCCATTTATGGTCGTCGGCACACTGCTTCAAATGTTCATCCTATCATTACACTATTATTCAACAGATGTATAATATAGATGTAATGTTTGTTCGAGTTAGAATTATATATATTTTTGGAATGGAACCATTGGTTGAGTCAGACAGAAAAGGAAGCATTTAACTAGACAGGTTTTCTTACACCTATGTGTAACAAGATATTTGTAATTTTTGTTGGTAACATATTCACATGGCCTGCATTAACAGAAACTGTAGAAAATTTTTCCCATTCATTTATTGACCTTTGGGAGGATGAAATGACGACATCTGTTAATATCATTCCAGACACAATGGGTCAGCTGTGGACTCCATCTCTCGTGAGTAGGACATCACCACGAAGAAGTGAGTTGGTTGTTGTGCACCAATCAGCTGAGATTTTCCCAGAAGCATATGGTAAGTGAGCAAGGAATATATATTTAGACTGAATTAATATTACACCATTAATTATTTCAATACTATGCGGGAAAGTTCATTTTGGCAAAAGTGTACCCTGTACGTGAAAACGCCCACATACAAATGTATTTATTATTACCTTTGTTAAATTTAATGTATGTAAATGTTATAACTTATTGTAGTATTTAAAAAATACCGTTGCAGTCGGGGGTCCAACATAATGAAGATATTGCCACATGGTTTCTCCTGGAAGTGTTTAAGGACAATCAATGCAGACTGTTCTGGCGACACAGCAAATGATCAAGTGTTGACTGAATTAATACCATTCAGTGAACCATGTGTAGGTGTTAAATCTGTTATTGACCACACTTGAGCGGATCTACACACTGGGTAATGGGTCCAGGAAGTGTATGGAAGGAGGCCATTTTCTTGGTGAAGCTATCTGCCGCATTTGATACCATTGGTCACAGGACAACTTATTAAAAGTGTGTCAATGTGGTGTGGCATATCTGGAACAGAGCTGGTTCTCATAATATTTAACTGATAGATACAAAAGAATGAAGATAGCGAATTGTTTCTCAGCTACGCTCCCTACTTCACGTAATGTTCCTCAGGGTGTTTAACTCTCTACGCTACTCTACTTGGCTCAGTTATCCAACGTCACAACTTGGATCACCAAGTGTATGCTAATAAATCACAGACCTATGCTATTTTGGCTACATGAGATACAAATCACTTCCAAAACTAGTTCAGGGATTGTCTCCACAAAATCTTCCATTGGATGAAAGAGACCACATTAAAGTTAAATGCAAGTAAATCCGAGTTAGTTATTATTGGCGGGGTAAATTTTGCATGTCTATTTGAATCGATTAGGTGTGCACAATATGTTGCAAGACGTTTCCTTATGTGTCAGACTTTAGATTGCATGTAGAGAAGCACAGTAAAATCAAAACGTGTGGAAAGCATTAGCTTAACAGTGTCACCTGGCTGTTCTTCGAAGAGAACAAATTTGCATGTGTGCTGGAGTGCCATCAAACACTAATATTATATAGCCTTTTTGTTCTGGGAGTGACGTAGAGTGATATAATGAAAGCATTGATTTACTAAAATGCAAGGAAGGACATCAACGTAATAATTTACATGTAATTGATTACGGATTGACAGACGTTAGCTACGATGACAATAAAACTGATACCGATTGACCAACTAATGCGAATCGAGAATAATAACCTGAATTTGAATATGTAATGATCGATGTTCTTTTGTTTAAAAAATAAGAGTCCAATGACGTGAGTGACACTTAGCATTATCTGCCATTTGGTTGCACCTCCTATCGGTCGGTGGAGAGACCAATCCACAGTCACCGAGTCTCTTATGGTTACTTTTCGCGCAGCTCTCAGGGGAGAGATTTGTCGGCCCCCAGACCATTCTGTAGTTCTCCACCCAAACTACTGACAATCCCTATATGTTAAGCTTGTAACCTCTTATGACAACACGTCTACCCGTTTATATAGTAGGTAAACCTTTTTAGCTGAATTTGTGGTGTGAACACTTGAAACAGGTTAACTTTACATTTAATTGATATAACAACTACTAATTAAACAATTTAGTTAATTAGAATGTTTGTTATATGGCATAGTTCATGTTGTAATGCAGCAAAGTGTATAACATGCATAAATAATATTACTAGTCTATGTTATTGATATTGAATTATGTAGAACTAGTGGTGAACAGTATGCGCATGCGCCGGAAGTGATCACTCTAAGATGGCGTCTACTAGAACGTTGGCCGTGTAATTGATATCAACAACCCTACAAAACCTTGTCTTAGGAATACAACACACTCCAAGTGGAAGAGGTTTATTATATTGGCAATAGTATCATCGAACAGTTGTGATAACTGGTATGTCTGTTTATCATCTATGCATCTAGCAATTCCCACCGCCGTTACTTTGTTGAACAAATGCACATAACTGTTATGTTAGCCAACAATAAGCCAAAACGCCTAGAAAGTGTCTCGTCTCCTTGCCGGCAACAGTCTAGCCAAATTTTCGTGCGACTGATACACAGTCATGAGTTGCATCAGAAGCAGAAAAACATAGTTGTCACTAATAAGTAATCTGTCCCAATACATTATTCAAAACTCCATATGAAATGATCAATCGTTTGTAGAATGAATAAAATATGTATCAGAATTAATACCATATCAGATATGTGTACTCCGTAGTATAGATATTATTTATCTACAAAGCCAAATAATGTTTATACACAAACCTTCCGCATTCTGGTAGGTCATAAAGTCCCTGTTTATAATGCTCCTTTTGTTAGTAGCTGTCTCGAATCATCTCTTTCTTCACCAATTTCGTCTGACTGGCTGTCAACGCAATGCATTTCTACCTATCTAGATGATATCAGCTTTTACAGAGAACACCACAGGAAGCACGCAGCGTGTGCTATTGATATACAACGTATGTTGAAGCAGATAACAGGCACGCCAACACGGATGTAGCACACGAAATGCTGTCTTGCACACTCCTCCATATTTCTCCAATTGATCATTCTTCAGTCATGGTAGGCCGTACACCGTATACCAATTTTTGGAAGAAGAATCACCAACTTCGCATGGATTGCTATATAAGACACGCTAAAGAACTCCCCGCATGCTGGCTGGTAAACAGGAATGAACCATTGTGGTATGTTGTGTATGTTGTTGTATGCTGGCGGAGGTAATCAACGAACCACGACAGGCATTGTCCATGCGCTCGGACGGCGTTGTCCTGTTTGCATCAGATAATCTTTTGCAGCACCACGCCTTGACACCTGTCAACGCCCTGAATGACGTTGTAATCCTCACTTAGAAGAGCAATTTCTATGTCGCAATTATTCTGGTATCCTAATTGTATCGACACATGCGTGTTGTTCTATTGAGGATACGTAATCGTTCTGTTTACAGCAATTTTCTCAACATGGTTACACAAAAAAAATAATAGTACGCATCAGTTAGTGTACGTTCAGTGTTCAAAGTGTTTTACACTTCACCCCCTAGCACACCTGTTCATTCCAACTCCATCTCGACTTCTCTGGGAAGCACTCAGTCATGCTGCAGTTACTGCTCGAAGACCATTCGTACGTATAATCACCACTGCATATAGCCATGTACTCATTTATACAAACGAATGAGCTGTGGCAACGTTCGGTGAAACAAATTGCCAAAGCTTCGAAACGGCAGTAAGACGGTTCAAGCTAAGGTTTTCACGACTGGGAGCCTGACGTTCTATCTGGAACGTTAACACGCCCCATTCGATGGGAGAGAAGGAGAAGGGTCAGAGAAGAAGCGAGGGAGGGAGAGGAGGCAGCGCGGGAGGGAGAGGAGGCAGCGCGGGAGGGAGATATGCCGTTTGTTTGTTAATGCTGACAAGTACAAGTGTTTAGCAATGTTTAATATGGCCATGGTTCGCACCACGCTGTAGCTTCCTCATGCGCGCATCTTACTGCTAACACTAGTACGAAAAGTTAAATAATAAACTGCGCAAAAACAAATGTTGCAACATAGGCCTCTATAGCTCAATGCGCGTACCAGCTCATATCACGTCATGTAGCTTTTATTAAACGTCGGCAGGGGAGCGTGTCTGCGTATCAGTGTTTGTTACACACGTGTATCCTGGTACGAAGTCAACACTTGTGTCGCACGCGGTGTCTATGATGGGGAGCGTTGAATGCTATATCAAAGATGATTGATTGTTCGTTATACTGTTTACTGCTTCACTTGACCTGGATGGAGGCAGAGTCTTGTAAGAGCAGTTGCTGTAGACGTGGGCGAATGGATGAAGATTGGATGACGTCGAGCAAGACAAATATGTACTTGGGCAGCGGTTTGATGCTGCCGAGCGCCGTCGTCATGTAGTTCGCTGTCGTCGATGAACTGTTGCATCAAACATACGACAACATTGTCGCCGTTGTCGAAGCCTCCTATTTTCGAGGCGCCGACGTCGTCGCGATCACCGACGTAGAGACGCAATCCCAACTCGTCCTCGGCGTGTTTCAACAGTTGCCTGCAAACTTAGCGCGAGATTATCGCGAAGCCGCCCTGGCAATAGACAAAGTTAGCGGCGTGTTGGATTTACAGAACCACAGTATCGTAGTCTCTCCCTCTCAATGTCCCTCTCCCTCTCCATTTCCCTCTCCCTCTCCATTTCCCTCTCCCTCCCTTCCTCCCTCCCTCCCGCCTTCCCTCCCTCCCTCCCCCCTTCTCCCCCTCTCCCTCTCTACCCTTCTCTCCCCCTCTCTCCCCCTCTCCCTCTCTCCATCTCTCGCTCTCCTTCTCCTCCCCCTCTCCCCCTCTCCCCCTCTTCCCCTCTCCCCCTCTCTCCCTCCCTCTCTCCTTCCCTCCCTCCCTCCCTCCCTCCCTCCCTCTCTCCCTCTCTCCCTCCCTCTCTCCCTCCCTTTCTCCCTCCCTCTCTCCCTCCCTCCCTCCCTCCCGCCCTATTGACATGCCGTCAGGAGACAATCGTTCCAGCATTCCAGCATTTGCATGCGACCCACAAACGTTTGATTTATCAAATTCACAAATGTACGATCAAATGCATGCGTAATTCTTTGAATATTTATTATTGTTAGATTCACTTTCTCAAGTTCACAACATGCCATTAAAATAAAGTTCTCTGAAGTGAGCAGTATCTTCAGCAGGTTATGAAATCGTTGTCTGACCTATGAATCCACTTTCACAAGGTGCTCTTTAAAAAAGTGCTCTGTAAGTCAACTGGTCAATGCCTGAGCTGTTGTTTATGCAACATGAAAAGACCAACTCGTCTGTAGGTTGATGGCTTCACAGATTACCTGTTCATTGAAACATATTAAACAAAGCAGACAAATTACTCCCTTGTGTTGTGTTTGCACTGTTGGGGTGGATTCGGGTGGCAGCGCATTGCTTTAGTAAATAGCAGCAGTAATATTGACAGATGTGACATTGATGACAGGGGTAATGCCCAAATGACAATAACAACAGTGGCAATGACAGTTGTGGCAGGATGTTTCCAAAGTGCATCAACTGAAGATTTCCCTCGACAAGCGTTAGCCATGATAGGGGAGTAAGGCAACTGTGTTGTTTTTTATTAAAGATGCAAATCAGTAGATGTAAGTACATGTTTTGGTTATGGCAATGTCTGTGTACATTATACAAACATCTGCTGGGAATTTGTCTATGTGTGTACTCATGAGATATTCATGATATTTCTACCACACAATGATCGAACGCCAGACTCGGCTGAGGGAACCTGGGTTCAAATCCAATTGCTGCCGTATCAAAGCTTTGACAATTTTGTTCCCCCACATTACCACAGTTCACCCAGCTGTAAGTGAGTACCCAGGTACAGACAAATGTGGAAATGTGAAAGAAAAATCTTCGCACAGTAATTGCAGCATTGCTGAATGCTTCCCAGATAAGTACAAAAGGTGTTGGAATGAACAGGTCAGCCAGGGAGTTGAAAAACTGTTGAAAAACTGTTAAGCACGTTGAACAATCCCAAGGAGTGGATACAGTGCTGTGTAAACATAAACCTGCCTTTACTTGAGGTCTTTTTACAGGTGCTGCGGCAGCCAGGAACAATTTTGGTGGACAGAGAGTGAACAATATCAAGGGTCACTTCAATCGGATCGCGCTTGCCTATCCCCACTTTGTGTGTTGGTACAGGTTGGTATCATAAGTAGACATAACTGCCTTGGAAGCAGGCCAATCATGATGCTCTTGCAAATTCATTGGATTATGAGTGGAACAGACATTGCAAAAACTGTAACAATGAATTGTGGGGGAGGGGAGAATGTTACATTAGATTGAGAAACTAACTTTTACAGTTGTTCTAATAAATCAGTATTTGCGCTGAGTAGTAATGGCTTATGTTTTGGTAACCAGATTGATTTGTTTAATGTTTTTATTTATACTTTCACTGTACATCCTTCTTGTCAAAGGATATTTGATTTTTATGAGCATGCTGTAGTCAAGAAGAGTACGTCGTTTATATGAGTACAACCATATGGTAAAAGGCATATTGCTCAAACAGAGATACATATGAGAGATTGATTTTGTAAATATTCAGCAAATATTCTATTGAAATAATGTTTTTTCTCATAAGCAATTTATACACTGCTTATGAAAATGTTGACCATATTATTGGATTTATTAAACATAATTTTTTTTACCAAACTAACGGTGCTTTTCCTCTTTTTTCACTGCTGTTCATGGGTTAGGGTCAGGTAAAATATTGTCGAGTCACTCTTTCTGTTTTTTCTTTCCATACTTTTGTATCGGTTGCCCCCTCTCCATCTTTCATCTTCCCCCGATCTTCTCATATCCTACCTCACGCAGTCCTTCGATCTTAGTTGTTCGCTTCCCCTTTTCTTGCATCCTTGATGTTTTTTTCACCTTTCTCTTCCACTCTCTTTACTAGTATGTCTGCATCCATCCTTACCATGTGGCCTGCCCATCTCACCTTGCTTCTCACCAATCTTCCCGTTGAACTGTCTCGTTGCATCACATCTTTCCTCAGGTCGTTCATCCTTCTTTCGTCAACCCTCTTTGTTCATGTTATTCGACGAAACCAGAACCAAACTTGCAGCTGCTGTTGTTGTTCTGTCAATGCTACTGTCTCCAGATACAGATTCAGGCATGCTTGTGTAACACAAGCTCTCAGGACTTTCCTTTTCAGCTTTTTCAAAATGTTTCTGTCCAACATGACTCTCTCTACCTTTCCCCGAGCATTCGCTCCCTGTTGTATCCGACATCGCATTTCTACCTCTGAATGCCCATCCTCATTAACCATTCCTCCAAGTTACACAAAGCCATCCACTTGGTTGATCTTCTTATCATCCAAACTAATGTTCAAGTCCTCTCTCTGATGTCAAGCCCACATCTCTTCTGTCTTCTCCCGGCTCATTAACGGTCCGTGCTTCTTGAACACCCCCTTCCATTCCTCCAACACTTCCTGTAGTTCTTGTTTTTTGTCTGCTATCATGACCAGATGGTTTGCATACATCCCCTTCCTGAGAACATCCTTCATGCTGATCTTCCTGCTGATTAGTGCAGGTGATAAATAGTAAAAGGGTCATTTTCTTGCCTCTAACCGATGTTAACTTTAAACTCTTCCGACAACCCATATCCAACCACAACTCTTCTTTTTGTTCTCAGGAACATGACAGGTCTGGGTGTTGCACGCCATGACACAGAACTGACTAAATACAACCAACTCATTACAAAGTCAGACTCACGTCATTATACTCTTTAATATATTCCAGTTGTTTATGGAAGTGTGGCTTTTTTCAGCACTCCCAACTCTCAGAAGGTACTAGAAACAGAGGTCGCCTAAAACTTAGATTCAAAGACATAGTAAAGGGAAATTTGCAGAAAATAAAATATAGACGCCAAGCAGTTGTACTTAGTTGCCGATGAAATACCAATCTGGAGAGGACTTATTGCGAACTAAGTGAGCAGTCATAGTCGCAACCACAGCTGACAGCGAGAGAGAGGCAATATGCATTTTACTACATTTAACAGCCAGTGCATCCTTTCTCTCAAGCCTGTCAGTGAAATACTTCAATATTAACTTACTAGTACAACCATTCTCAATTATTTGAGACAAATGGTCGTTTATAACAAGGAAATACTTCTAAATGAACTGCCAAAGCATCGTTCTTTGTTCTGGAAAACAGATTGCCTTAAATGGTCAAGCAGCTTTCTTTCAGTTTAAAAAAAAAAATTCTAAGTTAAGTTATTTTGTAATTTCTGTAAAATATTATAATGATCAAACTACAACACTGACTGATATGTATTGCCTGTATAGACTTGATGTCATCATTCCAGGTGCCACCATCAAACCTCAGTCACAAAAGTCAGTACACAACATGACTACATCAGTGGACGACACAGAGCCATTCGATTACACAACAATTGACGTACCAGCAGTAAAGACGTCACGACAGGACGGCGTCGGTGTCACCTGGGACAAACCACACAAGGATGAGAACATCAACAGTGTAAGTTCTTGGCTCATGCTGATTATTGCACTCACAGCCAAGTCAGTCTTTACGCAGACATTACAGCTTACTTGAAGTGTAAAGTGAATGTTGTACTCACAGCCCAGTCAGCCTTTACACAGACATTACAGCTTACTTGAAGTGTCAAGTGATTGTTGTACTCACAGCCTAGTCAGTCTTTATTCCGACATTACAGCTGACTCGAATTGAAAAATTATTCTTCCACTCACATACCAGTGAGTCTTTACATAGGCATTACAGCTGACTCAAAGTGTCAAGTAATTATTGCACTCACATACCAGTGAGTCTCTATACAGACATTACAGCTGACTTGTAGTGTAAAGTGATTTTTGCACTCGCAACCCAGTTAGTCTTTCACAGACATTACAGCTTACTTGAAGTGTAAAGTGATTCTTGCTCTCACAGCCCAGACCAGTGACAAGATGCTGACCGGGGGGTTTCTGTCAGCTGATGACTTGACTGCCCAGTACCTGTCAGGGGTATTGGACACGTTCAAGTCATTCATTGTCGCCCCAAGTCAACCAGGGACAAAACAGACAGATACTTGAGGAACAGGAGGGAGATTGGCTTGTGAAAGGTCGCTTAGTATATTGCTCTTGTAGACTCCTTCTACTTAAAGAACAGGTGGGAAATTGGCTTGTGAAAGATGACTTAGTATATTGCTCTTGTAGACTCCATTTACTATAAAAACAGATGGGAGATTGGATTGTAAAAGGTCACTTAGTATAAATACTTTTGGGTTTTAGTTTGCAGTGTTGTTCAAAATTGATTTTTTATATTTATAATGTTGGTATTTCAATGTTATTTCAATAACATTTTGTCTAAATCTACTAGCATTACTTGATGTCTTCGTAAATAACATAATTATTATTCACCACACCGTGAGATCCCTGTGTTCACTGTTGTTGACACTGTCAGACTTTCAACGTACAGTGTCATTGACTGTCTCCAGGATACAATGATGGGATGGAACAACTCCCAGATCAGATGGTCAACAAGCCACTCAGCATCACTATGCCGTTTGACAAAACTCGGCTGGAAGACTTCATGCAAGACATTCACACATGGATACTGCGCTGGTGTGCAGGTTAGTGACTGTCTTGTCATCTTCTGTCTCATAATGACAGGTTAGTGTCTGTCTCCTGTCTCGTAGTAACATGTTTATGTCTGTCTTGTCATCTCGTGTTATTATGGCAGGTTGTTGACTGTCTTGTTATCTCCTCTCTCATAGTGACAGGTTTATGTCTGTCTTGTCATTTCCTCTCTTGTAGTGACAGGTTAGTGATTCTCTTATCATCTCCTGTTTCATAGTGACAGGTATGCATGGGGCAATTAACTTGAAAAGTTAATAAATAAAATTACAATTAACTCAGAAATGTTCCAATTAAATTAACCTCACACATTTATCAGGTCAATTAAATTAAATTAACCTCCCATATTCTTTAATTAAATTAAATTAACAATTATATTTAATTCAATTAACAATTAAAGTATGTTTTGGTAGAAATGCAGATTACATTCATATGTCACTTGTTGTTTTGTAAGTATAAGCACTTGATACAAGTCATTATTGAAATAGTAATATGCTAGTTGTTATTTACACATTTTATAGCAGTTCTAAATCACAAGTATGTTCGTAAACGCTATGGGCACGATAGTGCTGTGTTCATATATATATATATATATATAATATATATATATATATATATATATATATATATATATATATATAGGTATATATATATATATATGTATATATATATATATATATATATATATATATATAGGTATATATATATATATAGGTATATATATATATATATATATATATATATATATATATAAATATATATATATATATAGGTATATATATATATATATATATATATATATATATATATATATATATATATAGGTATATGATCACCACCATGCCATACAGTGTGATCAATGTGACAGTTGGTACCATACTGCATGTGTCCAAATTAATGACACCACATACGAACAATTAAAATATCATAGTGTGCTTTGGTTCTGTTCTTGCTGTGGATTGCCAAACTATTCTGAGTATCTATTCACCAGCAACATTAATACTCCAAACCCTTACTCAGTCCTTGAGTCACTTCCAAACAGCAGTGACTACACAAATATCTCTGATGATACGAACCCTACATTTGCACCAAATCCAGCTAATACGTCTACTCCTGACCGAGCAAAGATTTTAACAAGATTTAAAAGATTTGCCATCCAAGCCAAAGGCCCAGATGGCAAGTGGACAAGGAAGCCATTGGCTTATCGAGAGTCCAACAATGTTCATCTACTTATAACCCGCCCTCCTGAGATATGTGTCAACCTTGTTTTTAAACATATTCACGCTGCTAGCAGTTACACAATCTGTAGACAATTTGTTCCATTCATTTATTGTCCTCTGTGAGAACGAATGCTTCCTGATGTCCAATCTACATTGATCCTTTACTAATTTTACCTCATGTCCTCTAGTTCTGCTATCCTTCTTGAGTGAGAAAAACATATTTCTATCAATATTTTCATACCCATTCAATATCTTAAAAACTTCAATCTGATCTCCTCTTAACCTCCTTGTCTCTAGAGTTGTTAAACCACATTCTTTCAGGCGTTCTTCATAACTAAGGTCTCTCAGTTCTGGAATCATTTTAGTTTCTCTCCTTTGTATGCGTTCAAGCGTATCTATATCCTTCTTACGATATGGTCTCCATGCTTCTATACAGTATTCTAAATGAGGTCTAACTATTGCTTTATAAAGAGGTATAATTAACTTTTTTCCCTTGTATGTTATGTTTCTTCTAATCAATCCAAGAATTTGATTACCCTTTGAAGCTGCAATACCACACTGCTCTGAAACTTTCATATCAGCGCTTATTGTAACTCCTAAGTCCTTTTCTTTTACAATAGTACCCAGAACAGTATCTCCCTTTTTATTGTTTACATTCAAGTTCCCATGTCCTGTATGTAGGCATTTACATTTTCCAAAATTGAACAACATCTGCCATTTCTCAGACCATTTCACTAATCTGTCTAGATCGTTTTGTAAATGTTGTTTATCACCATCAGTATTAACCTTTCTAAACAGTTTTGTGTCATCCGCAAATTTCAGTACGTTACTTGTTATACTGTCGTCCAAGTCATTGATATATATTAAGAATAATATAGGTCCTAATACTGATCCTTGAGGTACCCCACTCAAAACCGATTTCCAATTTGAAACTTCTCCATCTACTACAACTCGTTGTCTTCTGTCAGTCAACCATTGTTCTATCCAGTCAGTTATGCTATCCCCGATACCATGGGCTTTTAATTTAAGTAGTAATCTTTGATGTGGCACTTTATCAAAAGCTTTCTGAAAATCTAAGTAGATAATATCTACTGGCGATCCCACGTCTATCCACTTAGTGATTTCTTCCAAAAAACATAACATATTTGTTAAGCATGACCTCGCTTTAAGGAATCCATGTTGAGATGAATTTAATAATTTATGCTTAACGAGGAAGTCCACCATATGGTCTTTAATTAACTTTTCTAATAATTTACAAATCACTGACATTAAACTCACTGGTCTGTAATTCTCTGACTTATTTCTCAAACCCTTTTTAAATAATGGTATGATGTTTGCTTCTTTCCATTCAAACGGAACAACTCCCTCTTTTAATGACAAGTTGAATATAACAAGTAAACCTAAACTAAAATTCCATGCTAATAAACTGCATTCAGCATCAAGAGCACTAACAAAGTATCCCTATGGCAGGCAACAATAAATTCCACAAACCCTGACATAATCCTTCTAATTAAAACCAAACTCAACTCAAGTATCCCCACATACTCTGTGCTCCCCACAAATTCTTAAGCAATCTAAAAATATCGTAACATCCACGGTGGAGGTGTTTTTATAGCACTCCGAAATGACATTATAGCAGCCCCCAAGACAAACTAAACACAACCTGTGAAATTATTTGATCAAAAATACACTCTGTGCATAAAAAAGCTATATATCTATCTGGCATCATACTACAGATCTCCAAATGACTACAAAACATCTCTAGAAGCCTTACATGAATCTCCCTCCATCCTATACCGTAGCTACAAGATACCCCATCTCTCATTCTAGCTGGAGATCTAAACCTTCCTGACATCGACTGGGAGAATTTGTATGCAACAAACCAACAAACAACTGTGAAACATAACAAACTAATTGAAATAGTTGGGGAATTTGGACTAGTTAATATAGTAAATAAACCCAACCGATTAGATTCCGGAAATATATTAGACCTAGTACTTACATCAAACCCATCCCTTATCTCCACCATAAATACAGTGGCTGGCATGAGTGATCATGAAGCCATTCTCAGAAAAAACAAACCGCCACACAAAGTATACAACTACAGATCTGCAAACTGGGAATCCCTTGAAGCGAAATGCAACCAGCTAGCTCAGCAAGACTGTATTCGAAAACCAGATGAACAAGATGTAATCTCAAATTGGGACTTCTTTCATAAACACTACACTAAAATGATAGGAGAATCCATCGCTAGCCCCATGACAAAATCTAAACAACATCTACACTGAACCACAAGAAGCATTATTAGACTACAGAGAAAAAGGGACAAAACTCATGCTAAAGCTGAAAAAAACATTGGGAAAATTTAAGAAAATTAGCCACCAAAGAAGTGACCAAATCCTATAACAGTTACATTAACAACATGGGAGAAAGTTTGACAACAAATCCGAAACAATTTTGGTCTTTCATCAGACAAAACAAAACAAAAAATCTTGGCATTCCAGTACTAAAAGTAAATAAAGACTTGAAAACAGCCAACCATGGCAAAGCAAATGCTCTCAACGACCACTTCAAATCAGTTTTTTACAAATTAACAACTTCCTATCCCAACAAAAGGCCCATCACCATCTCCCTCAATTCAAACCCTAGAAATCGGACTAAGCGGCATCATAAAACAGCTTGTAGCTCTAAACTCCAACAAAGCGCCAGGGCCATCCGACATTCCTGCAAAAATACTAAAGGAAACTGCTAAAGAGATATCCCCCATAATACAGCACATTTTTAGACTGATGTCAGAATAAAGTGTGTAAAGGAGACTTTGAAGTGAGAAGCACTGGTATATTGAACAGTTATAACTATCCAATAACAGAGGTTCTGATACATTCATTCACCAACAGAATGGGTAATTTCATGTGTTGGCTGGCTGGCTCATTGATGAATATATTGATTATTGTAATGTTGGCTTATTAAGCTATTAGGGTTTCTCATCCATTAAATTTCTTGACCAATTCATCGGTCAGGTTACCATTGATTTAATATGTCATTGGTTAAGTTTAAGTTTTCTTTATGTGTTTGTGTGACAGGTGTGTTACAGCTGAAGTGTTTGTGTTTGTGTGACAGATGTTTCTCAACTGAGCCTGGCTCTTGATGGCATGTTGACTTATACTCCGTGTGCCGACTGCTACAGGGAAAACACAGTCTACTTCACTGTGTGGGAACACAGGACGGATGAGGAGCCAGCACTCTCTGTTGAAGGCAAGTTGTTAGTCAACATAAGGAATACACCAGATTCTCCAACTCTTCAGATGTTTGAGAGAGGATGTGGTGTCTTTCCCCATCATCTGTCACCATGGTAATAATGCAGGAAAACTGTGGGAAGAATTCAGCTTCCCCAGATATAGTTTACATCCTTCCTGCTTATAATCCTGACTACACGGATGATGTATCACTGAAGTTTGATCCACCTCAACATGGTAATCTGACACTGTACTGCCAAGTAAAGATCATCAACCTCATTGAACAAGACTGCTCACAGCCCTGGGATATAAGGCGCCCTCTGTGGAATAAACTCACCAAACTAATTTCTGATTCGGTCACTATACAGAAGGTGTCGCTGCCAAACACATGTGGTACGGATTTTGCAACATGCAAGCTAGCCTGGGTTGTCACAATGTTCAAATACAGGCTGTTTGAAGGTTACTTTGGTGAAGATGTCATTAAGGTAGGGCACATCTTGAGATGTTCCATGAATTCTTCAAAATTGTACAAACTTGTCAAAAGGTATCGTTACTTGCATTAATGTAATGTTGACCAATCATCAATACTGGACTTTATGTGGTCCGACTAACTGGTTACGGTTTATGCCATCCTGTCTTATGTAGTACGACTAACTGGTTACAGCCATATATCTGCGTGTAGTGTCTCCAGCCATGTGTCTGTGTATGGTGCCTCCAACCATGTGTTAGTGTGTTGTGTCTCCAGCCATGTATCTGTGTGGTGACTCCATCCATCAGTCTGTGTGAATTGCCTCCAGCCTTATATGTGTCTGTGTGTTGTGCCTCCAACCATGTGTTGGTGTGTGGTGTTTCCAACCATGTGTCTGTGTGTGATGCCTCCAGCCACCTGTCAGTGTGTGGTCTCCAGCCATCTGACAGTGTGTGGTGTCTCCAGCCATCTGTCTGTTAGTGGTATCTCCTGCCATCTGTCAGTGTGTGGTGTCTCCAGCCATCTGTCAGTGTGTGCTGTGTCTCCAGCCACCTGTCTGTGTGTGGTGTCTCCAGCCATCTGTCTGTGTGTGGTGTCTCCAGCCACCTGTCTGTGTGTGGTGTCTCCAGCCATATGTCTGTGTGTGATGTCTCCAGCCACCTGTTTGTGTGTGATGTCTCCAGCCATCTGTCTGTGTGTGGTGTCTCCAGCCATCTGTCTGTGTGTGGTGTCTCCAGCCATCTGTCTGTGTGTGATGTCTCCAGCCATCTGTCTGTGTGTGGTGTCTCCAGCCACCTGTCTGTGTGTGGTATATCCAGCCACCTGTCTGTGTGTGGTGTCTCCAGCCATCTGTCTGTGTGTGTTGTCTCCAGCCATCTGTCTGTGTGTGATGTCTCCAGCCATCTGTCTGTGTGTGATGTCTCCAGCCACCTGTCTGTGTGTGGTGTCTCCAGCCATCTGTCTCTATGTGGTTTCTCCAGCCATCTCTCTGTGTGTGGTGTCTCCAGCCATCTGTCTGTGTGTGGTGTCTCCAGCCATCTGTCTGTATATGGTGTCTCCAGCCATCTGTCTGTGCATGGTGTCTCCAGCCATCTGTCTGTGTGTGGTGTCTCCAGCCATATGTATGTGTGTGGTGTTTCCAGCCATGTGTCTATGTGTGGTGTCTCCAGCCATCTGTCAGTGTGTGATGTCTCCAGCCATCTCTGTATGCGGTGTGTCCAGCCATCTGTCTGTGTCTCCAGCCATATGTATGTGTGTGGTATTTTCAACCATGTGTCTGTATGTGGTGTCTTCAGCAATCTGTTTGTGTGTGGTACCTCCAACAATGTGTCTGTCTGTGGTGTCTCCAACCATGTCTATGTGTGGTTTTTCAACCATGTGTCTGTGCGGTGTCTCCAGCTATCTGTCTGTGTGTGGTGTCTCTAACCATGTGTCTGTGTGGTGTCTCCAGCCATCTGTCTGTGTGTGGTGTCTCCAGCCATCTGTCTGTGCGTGGTGTCTCCAGCCATCTGTCAGTGTGCGGTGTCTCCAGCCATCTCTGTATGCGGTGTGTCCAGCCATCTGTCTGTGTGCGGTGTCTCCAGCCATATGTATGTGTGTGGTGTTTCCAACCATGTGTCTGTGTGTGGTGTCTTCAGCAATCTGTCTGTGTGTGGTACCTCCAACAATGTGTCTGTGTGTGGTGTCTCCAACCATGTGTCTATGTGTGGTTTTTCAACCATGTGTCTGTGCGGTGTCTCCAGCTATCTGTCTGTGTGTGGTGTCTCTAACCATGTGTCTATGTGTGG
This sequence comes from Lamellibrachia columna, assembly GCA_963662155.1. Lineage (NCBI taxonomy): Eukaryota > Metazoa > Annelida > Polychaeta > Sabellida > Siboglinidae > Lamellibrachia > Lamellibrachia columna. The sequence continues at coordinate 54,536,891 of OY759266.1, forward strand.
TGTCTCCAGCCATCTGTCTGTGTGTGGTGTCCCCAGCCATCTGTCTGTGTGTGATGTCTCCAGCCACCTGTTTGTGTGTGATGTCTCCAGCCATCTGTCTGTGTGTGGTGTCTCCAGCCATCTGTCTGTGTGTGGTGTCTCCAGCCATCTGTCTGTGTGTGATGTCTCCAGCCATCTGTCTGTGTGTGATGTCTCCAGCCACCTGTCTGTGTGTGATGTCTCCAGCCATCTGTCTGTGTGTGATGTCTCCAGCCATCTGTCTGTGTGTGGTATATCCAGCCACCTGTCTGTGTGTGGTGTCTCCAGCCATCTGTCTCTATGTGGTTTCTCCAGCCATCTCTCTGTGTGTGGTGTCTCCAGCCATCTGTCTGTGTGTGGTGTCTCCAGCCATCTGTCTGTATATGGTGTCTCCAGCCATCTGTCTGTGCATGGTGTCTCCAGCCATCTGTCTGTGTGTGGTGTCTCCAGCCATATGTATGTGTGTGGTGTTTCCAGCCATGTGTCTATGTGTGGTGTCTCCAGCCATCTGTCGGTGTGTGATGTCTCCAGCCATCTCTGTATGCGGTGTGTCCAGCCATCTGTCTGTGTCTCCAGCCATATGTATGTGTGTGGTATTTCCAACCATGTGTCTGTATGTGGTGTCTTCAGCAATCTGTCTGTGTGTGGTACCTCCAACAATGTGTCTGTCTGTGGTGTCTCCAACCATGTCTATGTGTGGTTTTTCAACCATGTGTCTGTGCGGTGTCTCCAGCTATCTGTCTGTGTGTGGTGTCTCTAACCATGTGTCTGTGTGGTGTCTCCAGCCATCTGTCTGTGTGTGGTGTCTCCAGCCATCTGTCTGTGCGTGGTGTCTCCAGCCATCTGTCAGTGTGCGGTGTCTCCAGCCATCTCTGTATGCGGTGTGTCCAGCCATCTGTCTGTGTGCGGTGTCTCCAGCCATATGTATGTGTGTGGTGTTTCCAACCATGTGTCTGTGTGTGGTGTCTTCAGCAATCTGTCTGTGTGTGGTACCTCCAACAATGTGTCTGTGTGTGGTGTCTCCAACCATGTGTCTATGTGTGGTTTTTCAACCATGTGTCTGTGCGGTGTCTCCAGCTATCTGTCTGTGTGTGGTGTCTCTAACCATGTGTCTATGTGTGGTGTCTCCAGCCATCTGTCTGTGTGTGGTGTCCCCAGCCATCTGTCTGTGTGTGATGTCTCCAGCCACCTGTTTGTGTGTGATGTCTCCAGCCATCTGTCTGTGTGTGGTGTCTCCAGCCATCTGTCTGTGTGTGGTGTCTCCAGCCATCTGTCTGTGTGTGATGTCTCCAGCCATCTGTCTGTGTGTGATGTCTCCAGCCACCTGTCTGTGTGTGGTATATCCAGCCACCTGTCTGTGTGTGGTGTCTCCAGCCATCTGTCTCTATGTGGTTTCTCCAGCCATCTCTCTGTGTGTGGTGTCTCCAGCCATCTGTCTGTGTGTGGTGTCTCCAGCCATCTGTCTGTATATGGTGTCTCCAGCCATCTGTCTGTGCATGGTGTCTCCAGCCATCTGTCTGTGTGTGGTGTCTCCAGCCATATGTATGTGTGTGGTGTTTCCAGCCATGTGTCTATGTGTGGTGTCTCCAGCCATCTGTCGGTGTGTGATGTCTCCAGCCATCTCTGTATGCGGTGTGTCCAGCCATCTGTCTGTGTCTCCAGCCATATGTATGTGTGTGGTATTTCCAACCATGCGTCTGTATGTGGTGTCTTCAGCAATCTGTCTGTGTGTGGTACCTCCAACAATGTGTCTGTCTGTGGTGTCTCCAACCATGTCTATGTGTGGTTTTTCAACCATGTGTCTGTGCGGTGTCTCCAGCTATCTGTCTGTGTGTGGTGTCTCTAACCATGTGTCTGTGTGGTGTCTCCAGCCATCTGTCTGTGTGTGGTGTCTCCAGCCATCTGTCTGTGCGTGGTGTCTCCAGCCATCTGTCAGTGTGCGGTGTCTCCAGCCATCTCTGTATGCGGTGTGTCCAGCCATCTGTCTGTGTGCGGTGTCTCCAGCCATATGTATGTGTGTGGTGTTTCCAACCATGTGTCTGTGTGTGGTGTCTTCAGCAATCTGTCTGTGTGTGGTACCTCCAACAATGTGTCTGTGTGTGGTGTCTCCAACCATGTGTCTATGTGTGGTTTTTCAACCATGTGTCTGTGCGGTGTCTCCAGCTATCTGTCTGTGTGTGGTGTCTCTAACCATGTGTCTATGTGTGGTGTCTCCAGCCATCTGTCTGTGTGTGGTGTCCCCAGCCATCTGTCTGTGTGTGATGTCTCCAGCCACCTGTCTGTGTGTGGTGTCTCCAGCCATCTGTCTGTGCATAGTGTCTCCAGCCGTCTATCTGTGTGCGGTGTCTCCAGCCATCTGTCTGTGTGTGGTGTCTCCAGCCATCTGTCTGTGCGTGGTGTCTCCAGCCATCTGTCTGTGCATAGTGTCTCCAGCCGTCTATCTGTGTGCGGTGTCTCCAGCCGTCTATCTGTGTGTGGTGTCTCCAGCCATCTGTCTGTGCGTGGTGTCTCCAGCCATCTGTCTGTGTGCGGTGTCTCCAGCCATATGTATGTGTGTGGTGTCTCCAGCCATGCGTCTGTGTGTGGTTTTTCAACCATGTGTCTGTGTGTTGTGTCTCTAACCATGTGTCTGTGTGTGGTGTCTCCAGCCATGTGTCTATGTGAAGTGGCTTACAGAAGATATAATCATTCCCATGACTGATGAGCCCTTCCCATCTCATGTGACCAGTGCAAGTGGCAGTAGTGGTGACGTCCACGATAGATCTAAAATGTTTATTGCTGTCAAATTGTAAAATACGTTTTGTGGTTAGCTCTAGATTTTAATTAGATTTTATGGTGTAGCATTACCAGGTAGTCGTACATGATTAGCCCAAGATTGGGCTGTTTGGAGAATAACTACTTGAGACTGACAAGAGTCTAATAGTATACCAGGATTTTTTATGGCAATCGATAATTGCCCAATCAGTGCATTAAGGGAAAATATTTCATCAGCTGATTATATTAGGATGATTTACCCCCAAACCTCTTCTTCACTTTGGCAATAAATTGGGAATGTATAATGTAGATATACTACTGGGCCTAGAAGTATATTTTTGGCATAGATCAAAAATGCCACAGTATCTGTCAAATGTCAGAATAACTATGCAGCAATTCAATTGGGCAGGGAAATTAACATGGGCGAGATGACCCAAAATCTACAATTTTCAAGCTAACCGTTAAAAATGTTCACACCTTATGGCATGCAATTTCAGGGAAGGAGCTCGAGCCTGGTGAGACCATCAGTATATCATAATTGTATGGTTTTGTGAATGCCCTGTAGCAACTGTGGTAGATTTATACCACCTGCAGACCAAAAACCAGACAAGTCTATTAAAAATAAGACAGTGCCTGATATATGAAGCCAAAAGACAGTGGAAATGTGAATGAAAACATCATTAATATTTGTAAAGAATTGTGTCTGGAATGTATGTCTTTACCAGCATAATTATTAGTACTTTTATATACCATACAAGAAAATAGATCACAATTGTATTTCTCTCAGCATTATTACCACTTTATCTTTGGCGTGTAGTCTGTATGTCAGCAAACATACACAATTATTATGAACTTTGTTTTTTCATAAATTATGATTCTACATTCCAGAGATTCAGACAGAAATGGTGGTGACATGTGTCACAGGGACACAGTACAGCTTGGATGATATCTCTGTCGACATTCAACTTGAGCCACCCGTCTAATTTCTACACCCAAGAAGACTCCAGGCGATGATGTCCCATTAGCTGAGCCACCATCGCCCTCTCCCTTCATCTTGTCATCACCAGTAGTCATCCAGTGACTACAAACCATCTGACCTCTCTATTCTGGATGCTGCAGAAGAGACCAATGATGAGGAGTCCATTGATGAAGAGTTAGTATTATATTGTGTACATGTTTGGTTTTCGATTCCTCTGAGATTTTCAATACAACATTAGTGTGGCATGGTAGTCATGTGGTAGAGCGCCGGGCTTTCGGTCGAAGGGACCGGGGTTCAATACCCCCTCCGCCATTTCAAAGCTTGGGCAATTTCGTTTACCCCACTTTGCCTGTGTCTTTCGGAAGAGACAGTAAAAGCCATTGGTCCCTTCTATCTGGTGTCTATGCCAGGCGAAATAAAAGATCCCATGCAAATATTATTTATTCACCAACCAGCAAAAGCCATTAGGGGTCAATAATATCGACTCAGCTTAGTTTAATACCATATATTCAAGGACTACCTACGATAGTAATAATCACTAAAATCTACAACTGTAATGATGCATTTACATATAACAAATGCATTAGTTAAAGTTACTGATATTTTTGCATAAATTACCTGTACCAGGCATGGGGCAATTAACTTGAAAAGTTAATTAATTAAATTACAATTAAATCAGAAATGTTCCAATTAAATTAACCTCCCAAATTCTCCAACTAAATTAACAATTAACTTTAATTCAATTAACAATTAAATTATTTTTGGTACAAACCAAACCAGTGGCTTATTCCAGGTAATGAAGCCACTACTGAATACAAATTAACAGAGACATGTACAGTTGTTTTCTCCAAGTCTTAGCTCAGAATATACAGAAATTTTTTTCATATTCAGAATAACCCATCTTGAAATTAATTGGACAAATCTTATAATATTCATATATCCATACTCCTAATAAATCCTCAAAATATTGCAGTATATAATATTTGTAGTGTTTTATTTTCAGGTTCTAAGGCTGCAGTAATATTGCAGGAGGAACTGTTACTCAAGAATGTGCTGCAAGATGTCAAGAAACTCACCAGACCAGGGTTAGGGTTAGGATTTTTGCAGTCTTGTCAATCATTTTGCGACCAAACACACCAGCTTTGACAAAGCCTATATATGGTGTTATACTCTTCCAAAGTTATATTTAATTAATTTATATTCGACAAAATAATTTTTCCATTTGTTTTAGAAGTACAATTTTATTGTGAACATGTTAAAGTACACGAAAATACTAATATTATCTTTCTATAGGATATGTTGCTAACATCTTCGACCATATTCTGAAAGGATACAGAGATGGGCCCAAATGACCACTGGTAGCGCTATCCTAGCTAATGATGGAGATGGTTCATTTTCAGGCACAACTTTTCACACTTATACTGCATGCACACAATACTTGTGGTGGGAGAAGCGCGTGTCACCTTCTCGTGGTTCCTACTGTGGATCACGACAGCAAACTGCTGTCGTGTGAACTAAGAACAGCGCATACTGACACTATTTTGTCAACTGTGGATATTGTGTTTGTTTTATAGTGGCTTGGTGCTCAGTGAAGTCATCGGTTACTGACTCGAGACGGTAGGTACACGGTTTTGTGTCCAAAGGGAAATGTGGTTGATACCAACTAAATATTCGACTGCCACATCATTCAGCTTGACGTCTCAAATGATGGTGATATGGAGCCTGATTGTTATGAAGGAAACACATATTTGGCTCGGTTGCATTATTGACGGTTGCAGTCCGACCCATATTTGCTGTTGTGATCGATGATGTGCAGCAGGAACATTGCATGTCTTCGGAATGGTCTACAACTGAGCCTCCTTTGCTGTCTCTGGTATTTCAAGAGGTACTTCTTTGACAGCCTAGACAATGTTGGTTAGTGCAACAAGGTAATGAACATAACAAGTTACACACTTCCTCTCATTGTTATCTCATTTTTTCTCCAGTGGGATAGTAGTTTTGTATGTTAGTATGCTGAATCAAACCCATAAGAATGTAGAATATTATATTACATAACATAGTAGCTGTCACACCATCATGGGACCACTACCTGAATAAATGAATTCACATGGACAGTACATGTTCTCGCATTTTATGTTGCATATGTCCAAATTTGCTTCTTTCATAATTGTATACCTTGTACAGATATACATTGGGCTTTTAGAGTCATTCTTGCAAATACCTTCTCTCCCTCTACCTTCTCTCCCTCTACCTTCTCTCCCTTTACCTTCTCTCCCTCTACCTTCTCTCCCTCTACCTTCTCTCCCTCTACCTTTTCTACCTCTACCTTCTCTCCCTCTACCTTCTCTCCCTCTACCTTATCTCCCTCTACCTTCTCTACCTCTACCTTCTCTCCCTCTACCTTCTCTCCCTCTACCTTCTCTACCTCTACCTTCTCTCCCTCTTCCCTGCATATTTTTTAATATTCTATTTATATGCAAAACATCACCCTGTGTTTTTCAAATCCGGCGGTGATCGACCCGAACAGGGACACAATCGGTTTTTAAACTTTGACCACTTCTTATACTCATACGGTTACCATCACATTTATTGTGGGGGTCTACCCTTTTGTAATATGCTGTAGGGACTAAAATACGTAAAATCGCATCCCAAGACAGATTGCTTAGACAGTGAATGGCACTAGAAAGTTACGACACTTAAAGTTAAAACATTGATAAATCTTTCTGATTTTCTCAATTCTATTCTATGTATTTCTACCCTTTAGCAATATGCCATAAGGACCAATATACGTAAAATCACACCCAAGACAGATTGTTCTGACAGTGAATGGAAACGTTATGACACTTATTTCGGCAGATTTTGTTCACTGGAATGAACATAATAACACGCCTGGTATGATAGAATAGATTTCAGACTGAATCTAGCCTGTTTTCCATTTGAAAACGATTATTAACTAATTAAACACCGATTGGTGTATTTTCGTTGCTCCTTGCCATATATATATATATATATATATATATATATATATAACCTACAGACGGCCTAGCGTACCTGCTTTGTTTGTGTTATACCTGCTATATAAAACATTAATATTATCACATATCAATTATTGCATTTTAATATGGGGATATCAAGGAAACAGAATTACAAAACTAAGAAAGAGCAATATCTGCTTATTATTAAATTGGTAAATAATCACAAAAAGCTAACTTACACAATTACAACACCCGACAAGTAAATGACATATATGCATTTAGAACTAAACATGATTTTGTAATGAAATGTCTTAAATACAGATTGCCACACGTCATAAATAACACTCCTGAAGTAGTAGAAAGTACAATGTATACTCATATCTTACAAAGTTTTACCAATTATGCATAACTTGTTACACAAATATAAGGAGATATGCACGATACCAAATTGTTATACATGTCAGCAAAACAATTAAATTATATTTAATATAATATGGATGCATATACGCATATGACACGTACATAAAATATGAATTCAAATATTTATTTACATGTATTTGTGAAATATTTTCATTAACACACAAACACACCCATGAGTAATTACATACATAATATGCAAACACTCATATACATGTTAAATAGTAAAACTACTCAAATAGATATGAAAATCCCATTTTATTGTTTGTATACACTCTTTCTACGTAAATAGCATTAGTGCTTGCATTTAAAGTGCAATTGAAGTATTATGTTATCGTTACTTTGTATAAAAGCACATTTGCATACGGATACAATAAACGTTGTCTTTTGTGTTCTCTTTATTTGTGTTAAGTGATCAATTAATCATTACGGTGGTGAGAAGTTGAAATCCAGTGTCTTTTTAATACTTAATACTTATCTTTGATCAGCTTCTCTGAGGAAATCAATTACTTCTGCAATACACTACATATTGCAGAAGTAATGTAGGCTGGATGCAAACACGACACTTGGCACTTTTCAACATCGGTAATTATGTGAATACGAAACACATGATTAGTTACTCACATCGTTAATTAGTTACTCACATCGTTAATTAGTTACTCATATAGTTAATTAGTTACTCACATTGTTAATTAGTTACTCACATCGTTAATTAGTTACTCACATCGTTAGTTCTATATGTGACCAGCTTCTCTACTTCGGCAATTTGTAGCATGTTGGATAAATGCCAACTTTGTCAATGTTGGTGGCCGTACGTGGACGGGCTACACTGGAAACTCCCAGATAATTATCGATGTGGATGCAAGGGATTTCGACGATATCAAGACTCTGACAGTGTAGTGATCATTATGAACTACAACACGTTCTACATATTACGTTGGTCTATTGGTATTCGCTGTTTTAATCGTGATTGTGTGTCCTGTTATCGCCATCGTTTACTCTATTACACGATTGGTACAGTCGCTACCATCCAGTCCTTGGCTTTCAAGTTGATTCGTTCTGGAAGAAATGTGCTGATAATATGCTTGGCGTTTCTCATGCTAACTGATACACGCCCCCGGGGGCGTCTTTCCGCACACTGTATGGGGGCGTCTTGCCGCACACTGTATGGGGGCGTCTTGCCCCACACTGTATGGGGGCGTCTTGCCGCACACTGTATGGGGGCGTCTTGCCGCACACTGTATGGGGGCATCTTGCCGCACACTGTATGGGGGCGTCTTGCCGCACACTGTATGGGGGCGTCTTGCCCCTGTAGACATGACGTAGACATTTCTTAATTTCCGCGATAAAACTAATTAGTGCCTACATTTTACAACAATAAATGGAACTGTAAACACTAACGATGAATATAAAACAGGTTGCACGATGATCTGTGTACACTAACGATGAATATAAAACAGGTTGCACGATGATCTGATGATGAACAACATTGAAAATATACAGTTTTTACATTAGCCATGTAGAAAAACTGTAAATGCAGATTTTTTCCTAACTGTTTATTTCATCTGCACGCGCTTGTGGGCAGAATAGACAATATGTAGCAGAAGTGCATTCATCCACCAGAGACAAACAACAAGCGCGTAAACTGTTGTAAATACGAGGGGGGCGTCTTACCACACAGGGCTCCTTGCCACACCCTACACTACATATTAACATAACAACGTAACAATTTATCTACGATATTGGTTTGGTTTGCTACTGTGGCATCCACTAGCGATACTCTAGGTCGTTTTAAGCCATTTTGGCATCTCGTTGGGTGTGCTGGCCAAAACGTTACCCACCCTGTAATGTCGCCTGTGGTTTTTTTGTCGAATTTGGGGAGTTTATGGTCACGAAATCGACATCTGCACCGATAGAGAGATGTAAATTAGCTCACAATGACCAAGAGTAAGATATGTGTATATAACAATATATAACACTAGCAAAAGAACAAACTTAACTTGCTTAAAGGGTTACAATTTTATCATATTATGCATTTGTGTAACAAATTAGGCACTCGTGTCCTAATAGGGTGGATCGAGGAAAGATTTGTGGCCCGGAAATCAATGATTGTACCCACAGAGAGGTACAAAATGGCTCGGTGTGACTGAGAGTAATGTATATTTGTCACAATAGTAAAAATACCAATTTAATTGTGATAAAGTGTTACAATTGTGTCTTGATGTTTTTTGGGACAAACAATGCCCTCGCGACTTTATAGGGTGGGGACCGTTTTTGGTCATGAAATCAATACCTGCATCTACAGGGAGATGCTAAATGACTCAAAATGACCAAGAACCAGTGGGTGTCGCATTAGCAAAATAAAACAATTTAACATGATCAAAAGGATACACTTACCAGGGGTGAGATTTAGCAAGTCATGGAAGGTAGCCAGTCGGGCTACCAACTTTGCAAAGTGAAGTAGCCCGACAGCTTCTTAGGTAGCCCACTTGCTAATCAATACTTTGAAGATAAAATGTATGAACAATATCAACGACAAATAAAAAAACATCAAAAACAAACAGTTTTGAAACATTTATTTTTAAGGCAGGTTCAGTAGAATGTGATACATAATACTGAATAAAATACAGTATACAATTATACACAGGTTGTTTTTCTTTCATAGGATGGTACATCAACAGTTTTCGCTGTGAACTGAACTGTTTTGCTGATTTTTACGGGACCTGATTTTACCCTAGCCTAGAGAAACTTTAACCAGGCTCCCGATTAATTCACCAGAAGCGCTCCGCGCACCATGGAGATAATTAAATCTAACTATAATCGAGATAGCGTATATTTTTATGTATGTACGTTTATATGTGGTTATAAATAAACACGTTCACATTTTTCTTCTAGACGGCTTGCACCTCGGGCGCCAAACTATCAGGGATTGATCTACGACCCCACTAATGAAACGTAACGCCTTTTTTCGAAATACCCTATATATCAAGGATTCTTAGTGGTTTTTATGGTAAATCAAATGTTCACTGCGTAAAACGTTGACTTCCAGCAATCGCAGAAACCACGCGCGCCGGGGCGAATACTTCGGTACGTAAATCGTTTGAGAGTACGTAGGTCGTAGCGCCATATAAGCTGTTTATATTATTATAGTAGAAAGCACGCACCCACGTATTGGCCCGAGGTCACAGACCAATACACAATAAAAAGACAGTAGAAAGCAGATATTCTACTATTCATCAACCAACACAAGTATCCACGCGATCTTCTATATTTTGAACATTCAACAAGTATTGCTTCACGTGTGTGACGCGGTTGTTTCGGTAATACGTTCGAGCGTATTGATGGCATATTGCCTGAGGCATTTGGTAAACATTGCTATCATGACTGTCACGTATAAACTAACACGTAATCCCGTTTTTTTTGTATATATAAAAGTGGCGCCACACGGCACCAAGCCTATTAACATGACCGGTTATTATTTCAATGTAGAATGACCGTTACAATGAATGATCAATGAATGAAATACAATGAATGATCCCTATTGATATCGCTTCGGCTACGGTTTGACATTTCTTGCAATGTCAAACGTGTCACAAACACACGATTTATGGTTAACATATATCCAGGACTACACTTCTGAGATGTTTATTAACATTCCATTTATTTTTGCTGGGTCTAAAATATTGCAGCTCCGTAAATATTTCGAGTCGCCATCCGGGCTACTGTACTGTAGTCAAAAATTGAAGTCGCCCGCCCCGAAGCCAGTTTTGGGCGCCATTGGCGACCGGGCGACCACTAAATCTCACCCCTGCTTACTATGAGACAGGTGTAAGGTGTTCATATAAGATAGGAATGTGACCTCTTGACCTTTAATACATCCTACCGGCGTACGTATATTTCACACATTCTATGGCCAGCTTTGTTTAGTGGATCATCGGCTTTAAGTTGATATAATTCACGATGCGAGTGTCAAAACTACAAATGTGACCTTTTGACCAAAAACAATATACTGTTCTCGTTAATAAGCGATACTTTTAAAGTGGAAAAAACACGAATATTCTTCGCCATTCTCCGTACGCACCATCAAACTACAGCGCAAGTGAATTCCATACAAAATATTCCATTTGCTCTATACTTTTATGTTTACGCTTGAGTTGTTTACGCTTGAGTTGAACAATCATTTGCCGTCATCGTTTCAGTTTGGAGCAACGTGCATCTTCTCGAGCCATTGTTTTGTGAACCGTCTCTTGTATATAATTCTGTTTCGATCTGTTCGTGAAAAAAAAACGGCGCACATGTTACGTGGTGTTTGCGAACTATGTTTAGGTAGTTTACAAACGTACCCCAGTCATTACAGATCGTTGACCCAGGGCAGAGGATGCATTCAACTCCTGCGCAAGGCGGCCAATTTAATGGGGGTTCGTTCGACCCCCACCCCCCGGAGGCTGGGGACGGGCATGCGACTCGATACTATTTCATCAGCAATTAACCTGGATCGGACTTGTAGTTCGCATGGACGTTGCCAGAATGCCGAAAGCAATAATGCACAGCGAACTCACAAACGCGGAGCGATACGTTGGCAGACCAAAAGTTAAGACCGCGTTATTTCGACTGCACGATAAAGGCACCTGAATGCTGAACCCAATAGCGACCCACCCCGTCACACCTATCCGAGCAGCCACCATGGTGGCTGTTCGGATAGGTGTGACGGGGTGGGTGGGGCTCGATCGCAAGCGCCGAACATCTTGGTGTGTCGCCGTGACTGGGGTGCTTTCGAACGGTGAATACGATGACGTTGGCTCCATATACGTTTCGCTATTGGGTTCAGCATTCAGTTACATTTCCCATCGGTGGCCATGTTAACGTTTTGCATGATTTTAAGAAAACTTGACCATCAAAAATTCTGAAATTTCTTACCTGCCGTCATCATCATTTCATTGACATGCTGATCGAGTTTAGTCAAAATTAGACATTTCTAACTCTTAAAATGGCTGAACGTGTCATGCCCATCAATGTTTACCAATTTCTGCATGAATTACTACGCACACGTGCATTGTGGTGAACAAATTGCCAAAAATCCTTCCGCCTATTGAAATCATCTAAACATCCTCAGTTACACTGTCAACAGGTTCTACCAGCAAACTTGCGAATGTGCCTGCTCAAATGCAGTTATGTCAGATGATATGATTTTTTTTAAATGACACATACCTAAAATTACTGTGCCCTACATTCGTAATTATTATAAATAATTATTACATCCGTCTACATGTTTTTTTCTAGACACATTTGAACAGTACCACCCTGACTCACTATATAGTCATTATATGACACACACCTAAAATTACTGTGCCCTACATTCGTCTGTAACACACCAGGAAGTGTAACTGAAGCATGATCCCTATTGCTGAAGAGGCGCAAGAGCACGTCTTGGTCTCGTATGGCATTTAATGAATGCGCCTGCGGAAGTCGACAGTACGGAGGTCGACCGAGTATTCATTCATCCATGCTGTTGTGACAATAGTGGCGTCACGTGGCGGGTCGGTTCCTGGCCAAAACGAGCGACCACATTGTGTGCCGTCCTCTGGTGGGTAATTATGAACGTCTATGATCTCGTTTTCTGACGCGCACCTGCGAGAATACGTGACGTCACGAGGGCTTTCCTCGTCGGAATACTTCTGAAACTAGTTCGTTGAGCGCGTTTTGGTGAATTCCTGCTCATAATCTGAAATACGCGAGGCGATGCGGATCTTGAAGATAGGCGCGTGAATGAGGAAACGAGACAGACGATTTTAGTGGCGTGTTCGCTGCCGGATTGGCTGTAGGAGCGTAAGTCCCACCTGACCGGCGGCACTCTCTGCTGGTGTTTCCTAGTTGTGACTCATCGTTCCGACCCGACACATTATTTCAAAAAAGATGGCAGGTAAGTCGCTCCTAAGTTATTGTTCCGTCGTTGCTTTCGCTCGTTTCTGGCGAACCATACATCTTGTCAATAAGGCGATTTATCGGCTGCATATGGTGCGTATTGACAGTCTGAAATGGGCAAACTGAAGGTCAAATTCTTGGTTTACCGGTTTATCACTTTATGTCAAGACACGAGCGACCCAGTTTGAGGCTGCGCTGTCGGTAATTGTCGTATCGTAACAATTGTGTCATACTCGCACTCCTCGGGTTTCACACTTGGAGGACGCGCCCACTATAAGGTGTTGTCCGTGGCGCCAGCTGCTGGGAACATCTCAATTGTCATGTACCAATTTCCTGCCCCTGGTCGGACAGCCAAACTCTGGATGGCCAAAGCAAGGCAAAGCCAAGGCAAACCTTGCGCTTGGGCATATATACTTACTTCAAAGTTCATGTGACATCAGCAAGCCAAACGTCTCTGGCTCTGCTGCCTTGATATTTTATACTAAATATTTGTATTCTTATTTAGGTCCGGGCCTAAGACTAGTTAATTTAGTGCTGTTGGATGACCATAATTATACGGGTGGCTCTCACGTTAGAGTAGAGATCAAGACTTTAGTATTGGGCTTAGAACTCAAAGAGTCTCCTGGGCAGGCATACATATTTGGGTTTATAATTTGACATTATGCCTGCATTTCAGCTTCATGAGTACCGGGCAAGACAGACAGTGGTGGATTGGTGGACGAATAGTCTTTGCGCAGTAATTGCAGTGTGGCTCAATGCTTCCTAGAGAATTTGAAATGGCCTTGGAATAAACAGGTCTGACAGGGGGTGAAGTGTAAAGCGCTTTGAGCAGTCCTAAGGACTAGATACAGCGCTATATAAGAACTTAGCTTCATACTTACAGTATGTTGTATTTTATGTACTTGTCTCTGTCGAATAAACACATTCTAAAAGTGTCTGAAATTAGCAAAAAATTAACTGGCCCAGTTCTATTTTGAACCGGCCCAGATGGGTTTGAACTGGCCCCACAAAAATTTATAAATTATAATTATATGTAATAAAGCAAAGTTTTCGTGCAAAAAACTAAAACAGACATGGTTGTTCATTTCTTATAACTAGCAGGCCAATAAATAAAATAATGAGTTTAATAAACATTTCAATGTGAATTTTATTTGCGAAACAGTTACTAATCACATTAATCAGTCAGTTGGATTGTCTGCCTCCTTAATATAACCAGTATGAATTTATTAAGTAAATTGGCGTAATATCCTTAAAAAATGTCAAGCTCTACAATTCTCGCAACTTCGTCTACCATCTTTGTGTTGGTGATTCCCTGGTATTCCCTGAGATACTGACATCATTAAATGTGATTCATCCAATAGGTATCCATGTTACAAATACTAGGGGTTTCCCTTGCATGTGTGGACTTTGCCTAGGCAGCGATCTGTTGCTGGCTGGCAAGGAAGTAGTTTGTCACAATTGTGTTTTATATTGAATTAGCGTTATTAAGTACTGTAATGTGCATCACTAATACATTCCGCCGTGGCCGATGAATCAGCGGGGTGGGACTGATAACTTTTGGCTAATTGAATAGGCAGAACACATTCTGAATCGGCGGCCACCGATAAAAAGGCCTTCATTTCAAACACTGATTCTAATTCCGATGACAGAAGTCACAGAACGATAAATCAGTTATTTTGTTAGATCATACTCTGTGGAAGGATAATTTCTGATACTGAACAGAACAGACTTGTAATTCTTTAAATAGTCATCTAAACTGTTGAAACATCTAGATTATCAAGAAAATTCTATCTAATTTCTGTAAATACAAATTTACTTGGTTCTTGCGAACTTATTTGTATTCCATGCAACCCTTTCTTGGGCTAACATAGGGGTTTGCATTTAGTGTGAATGCAGATGGTCCATATATCCGTGAAACATTATTTTAAAACAGTCACGCTAATTACATTAAGTTTACTTCTCCCAGGAGCAGCTTGGTAACAGTGAGTGTCTGTGGTATTGTCTTCATGTCACCTATAGCCGGCAGGGTTGAACATAATCATGATTTTTTTTTTTAAATTGTCAGATTTTTTAAATTTAAATCAGATTTTTTATTTGTTTGATTTTGTTTTTAATTTAGTATATAGACATTTATATAGATGTTTATAGTTATAAAAACTCTTTCAAACATGTTCTAATCAAATCGATTTGGGTACTTGTCTTAATAGAGGTACATGATTTTGTCTTATATAAAGTGATATAATTATAACAGTTTGATTTACAACAGCAACAAAATTGTTGTTTTAAAATACATGTATAATATTATATTATTAATAATAATATATTTTATTTGATATAACGCCAGATCCATTAAAGATTTTAAATTGTTCGTGGCACTTATCAGGAGGAATCCTCCCATTAGACAATGTCCACAAGGCCTCACCCCCTGTAGTTGCATAATCTGTCTTGGAAAGGAAAACATGCTTAGCCTTGATAATTAATGTTTGCTGAGAGGGTGGATTAGCACCTGTCCAGGGCTTTGTGTACTAAGGGTCTCTTACTAGACTGCAAACTGGTACAGTATTAGACAACTGTAGCCCAGACTGTCTTGCTTTAGCAAACATACTGAATTGGTAACAACTAGCACAAGCTCTAAGTGGACTTTAAACTCAGGGCTTTTGACTTGAAAAGATACTTCCTCTGGAAGACAAGTTTGTGTGACTTCACTGCATTCAGAAAGGGAATAGGCCCCAATAGCTCAAACATACACAATGTCATAAAATATTTGACTTTAAATACTGGGAATAATCAAATCTGGAAATAAGGAAACAACATATTATTTCAACACTTATTGTACTAAATGGATTCAGAACAGAATCAACGTATTTACAAAATGTGTTTGTAAACAATTATTTGTGTTAAGTTCATATAAATCAGCGATAAAAAAATCGGAAATAAAAAAAATAATAATAAAACAATGATTTTTTTGTGATTTAAATCAATGATTTCAATCAAACAAATCTGATAACAACAACCATTGTGATATCATATACCATTGTAACCAGTGTAATGAGTATGTTGCGGGCAGTTTCGGAATGGGGGTAGAGTGGAGATGATTCTCACTTGGGATGGACCATTGTGAGAATTCCCAAAACGTCCGTCCGAATGGGAATGGACTAAACGGCAGCAGCCAATCAAATGCATTACCATCTATTTATATGTATAGGCATAGTTTTCATATTGTTTAGCCTAAAAACGTGTGTTACATTATAAATGCTAGCTATGACACAAACACAACGCAATATCTTTGAATACCGTCTACTTATAATGTTTATTCCGACTTTGCCACCTCTTGCATGGTGCAGAGTGGGAATAATACCATAGTTTTCAGTGTTTAGCCTAAGAATGTATATATTTAACCATGTCCTTTTGTGGAAGAGTTTGTTAATGCTGAAGTGTTGGTGATACATATGTTTATGCAACTCGAACAATGTACGTCTCACCACTCCGAATATTGCCGAGCGACTGACAGATCTATCATCTCCACTTGGGCAGGTCATTGTGGGATTCCCACAATAACCCACGAGACATCCGGGACGATTCTAGAATCGTCCCACAATCCACTTTGCCCTGTACAAGTACACTGAAATATATATATACTAAAGCAGGGTTGACATTGGGCACTCAGATCTCTTTACCATGGTTTAATGATCACCAGTTCTTGCTTGAAGGCTTTGGAGATTTTTTATGCATCTTATTGGCAATAGACATAGGGGCAGTGTTAATGTTCTAAAAGTTGCAGCCCTGATTCTATGGACAATGTCAGTATCATGTCACAAACAATCCTAATACACTCTCTGATTGGCTGTCAATCTCCGCCCAGGTAACGGAAAGACCAAGACGGAAGAACTAAATTGGTTTGTTGGAGAAATGGCTATCATAAAAAATAGCCATGAAAAAGGCACTAGCAGGATTTTACTACCGAACTGAGTGGTCACTCAAGTAACATTTTATAGTACTATAGCATAAATTTACTAGCGTTGTTAGTGCTAACTGTGAACCTTGTGTAGTGGATGACCTTTGAAAGAGTTTATCACTGCTTTGACCACACATAGTGCTTACTGCAATTTCTCATTAGTGGTTCATGCACCTTTGGAGCCACAGTTATGTAGCAGACACACTGTTTTTTCTTAAATCAATGGGGTCCCATTTTTTTAGAGTGTAATGTGAGCACTGGCTTGGTGTAACACACTTTATGTTGTGTTCTACGCATAACAAATGACATGATGCAGAGGGTTATATTCAATTCTAGAGTCAGTTAGTGCCTTGTCTTGGATAAATTTAACCTCTGAGGTATGTCTTATCAAAGTCATCAAGTGTGTTGTAGCAAATGAATGGATATAGTTAAGGATTCATTGAATACGTTGTGGCATAGGTCCAACCTGCTTCATTGTGTGCTGCCTTTCAAATGTTCTGCTTGTAGATTACGTGATGATGTGTAGCTGGGGACATGTTTTAGAAAAGCCATCAACCGGAGAACTGGTTTGATGTTGTAAAAAATGTGGTCAGAATGCCTTTCGCTGTATTGTACATGATTGTGTGGGCCTACAGTAGATAGGCAGATGGGTATGGCTGTCTCTTGAGAAAATTACTGATGTTTGATGGCGGAATCACTAGACATGGGGTAGTCGAAACTGCTGACAGCTGTAGTTATATGATTGATGCTGGATTTCCAACCAATTATATCATAGTAATTGTTTAATGGTTGCACTGCTAGAATTGTCTGCTGGTGGTTTGTGGGTCTTAGAAATGGGTCGTTAAAGTGGCACTATAGTTATGATGCAGATTTTCCCACCCATTCACTACCAATGTTCCAAGCGTAGGCACAATGACATTTGAATACATGACTGAAAATATTGTATGTCAATAAAAATTTGTTGCAGGGATGTATTTTTATGGTTGTGTTGATGGTAGTGCACATAGGGAATGTATGATTTTATATTTGTGGGTCACACCATCAGGAAGGACATTAGCAGGTTTAACGCTGGATGACATTATTCACAGAATGACAGTTTGAACGGCTGTTGTAAGGGTCAGTGTATTTGTGTTTTAGCAGTAAATATATTTTTGCACATTATTAAACAAACTGTGCACCACTCATGATCAGTGTGTCTGTATTGTGAACAGGTACAATACATCTTGGTTACATAAAAGGGTAAATTTATATTAGTTTTTAGCAGTGATTAGTGTTTTCACTTTATTTTTAGTTAAAACACTTAGAACTATAAACAATACACAACCAAGGGGACAGTGATGGTATTGTTAACAGACTAGTTATAAAATCATTAATTTATTGGTTAACTTCTGAAAAAAATGTACAGAAATACATTTTTAAGGTATGTTTAATTCTAGCAATCATTTTAGTCATTTATCCATTGAATTCATAGTGACAGCCACATACTGGATGTCAGCAAAGCGCCTAGATCCATGACCCATTTGTGTCTAACGCTACAATGTGGATAGATTTACTTTGTTCCATTAGTTATTGTAAAAACAGTGTCAGTGAAGCTTACATGACTTATTCTGGTAGTTTTTGGTATGCTGGAGGCCATTGTGAGTATTGAGTTTATGCAGTGGTGTGTCTGTTTGACTATGTCTACATTAACTGCATTTGGCACGTTATGTTCATTCTGTCAATAGTTTAGACCAGTTGTACATGTCTGCATGATAAGATCTGGTTATAATCCACCTGAAGGAATGATACAATACACCACATGAATCCCAGTCATGCATATTTGATGCTGAGGTACAAATAAGGTACACCCAGTAGCTTGATACCTGGATATTTGGCCAGGGTCCGACTGTCTCCAGACAGATTTATTCTGGGCGTCTCCACGTTGACAGACTCATTCAGGTCATAATGCAAGGTTTTAGTGGTAGGA
The DNA here is from genome assembly GCA_963662155.1 of Lamellibrachia columna. Classification (NCBI taxonomy): domain Eukaryota; kingdom Metazoa; phylum Annelida; class Polychaeta; order Sabellida; family Siboglinidae; genus Lamellibrachia; species Lamellibrachia columna. The sequence goes on from OY759266.1 coordinate 54,555,877, forward strand.
ATAAACATTACTTTTATGTTCTCCAGGCAATTTTATTCCCAGGTGAGCTCCTAAAGTATGGTCAAATGTCTTCATTATTTCAGTCTGTGATCATTACAACACTGGCCTGTTTCATTAGAAGTCTTTTGGCTAAGTGCAGTAGAACCGGATTAAATAACATATGGTTAAGTGCAACCGTCTGGAAGAATTAGCAGAACCTTTATTTTTGGAACAGTTGACTGTAAGTAGTTAATGCTGCAGTAAATATTATGCACCACTTGGCTAAATGCAGAAAGGTCAACCTGAGTTTTATCACCTCGAGCTATTTGTTCTATATTTGTCTGTCCTATCAGGATTGTCAAATATCCATTTAGCATGACCATATCTTTTGACAAGATTGCCCTGGTTTATGTCATGACACCTGTCTTTTTCTGTGACCAGTCATAACTTAGGTCAAAGACAAATGTTTTCTGTTTCTGTCCATTCTAGACACCCACTTTAGTGTTTTAGATGCGTAACTGAGTTTTACACGAATATGTACGTGCATAGTTTGTTTCAATTACATTTTAGTATGTTTTTATAGTAGTTGTTATTAGTAAAAACTATCATTATTTTTCCAAAAAAATTATTTCAGCCTGCATCCATTTTACCATATCATTTCTAGAGGGTGATTTTTACAGTAAAAAGGTGAGGCATGACAAAGCCAAAAATAGAACTGGTTCTGGTTACATGCCAAAAATGAATTTTGTTTTTACAGTTTAGCTGACATTTGAGCCTTCTTTAAATGTTGACCCCACATTTGCTGCATTGCTGCCAAACCAGGCATTTACACTTGAATCAGTTTTACCCTAAATTAGTGATTGCTTGAAAGTTATGTAATTTTTAGGCAGAAGGATTTAGGTGCCACAAAGGTCTTGTTATTATTACACTAGCCAATTTTTCGACCAGGGACTGCAGATTTTTCATCGGGGTTAAATTTGTTGGGCCATCAGCTCGCAGCACACTAGCCGATATTTTGCCATGACTAGCACACCTCTCGTGGCGAATTTGGAATTAAACAAACATGGCAGTGTTCGCACCACACGTGGCGCTGATGCGGAGAAGAAGACAGAAGCTAGCTTTGTTCATCTTGATTATGCTACGGAGACTAAGGAGATGCAGAAAAGCAAACAAACAAAATCCTTCCGCCTATTGAAATCATCTAAAAATCCACAGTTACACTGTCAACAAGTTCTACCAGCAAACTTGCCAATGTGCCTGATCAAATGCAGTAATGTCAGATGGTATGATTTTTTTTTAAATTACACATATGTAAAATTACTGTGCCCTACATTCGTGTGTAACACACCAGGAAGTCTAACTGAGGCATGATTTGTCACCGTGGCCGTAGCACTGGGGACTGCCATGTTTACAATGACGTTTCTGCGCGTAACTGCAACGACGCTTCCTAGCTATTGGTCGCTAATCGCACGAGCCCTGACAATTTGTCGGAGTGTACAGCACACTAGCCGACAAGGCCCATCAGGATGTCCTGAGGTCTAGCACTGTTAGATATTATCCGACAAGCCCTGATCTTGTTGGAATTCGCAGCACACTAGCCGACAACTGAAGATTATTTGTCCCCCAACGAACAATCGGCTAGTGTGCTGCGGGCTTTAATCTGTGGGAATAACTCTACTCCTGGCAAGGGTTACATGTCACAAATAGGAAATGTGTGCGCACTGTGCAGTTCACATAAGACAAAACACAATAATCCGCAACATGGTGTGCTTATAAACATGAACAAAACTTAAGATGTGAAATCAGAGCAGCATGACCTTATTCATGAGATTCCACTTTGCTATAGATATAGTTGAACAGGTTTGGCTAGAGCAACTGTGTGATGCTTTTGGCCTCAGCCTATCTCAGTGTCTGAAATTAGCAAAACAATTAACTGGCTTTTTCTAATTGGCCCAGTTCTATTTTGAACCAGCCCAGATGAGTTTGAACTGGCCCCACAACATTGTTTTTATTATAGTTGTATAAAGCAAAGTGTTCATGCATAAAGCTAAAACAGACACTGCTTTAAATTAGAATAAATAATAATTTAATACATATAAACCATACTAAGTATTGTCGTCCATTTCTTGTAACTAGCAGACCTGTTAAATAAAGTTATGAATTTAATAAGCATTTCAGTGTGAAATTTATTTGCGAACCAGTTACAGTTGTTGAATGTAACATTATGTTTGATGCCAACGTTTTGCACGCACTGCCCTGGGCCTGGCACAGGCAAAAATCTGTACCGTTCTTAATCCACTTCAAATCGAAGCCTCCAAAGTTCACTTCCACTGCCAAATAATACATTAATTAGAATGTCTTAGCGCATTATAATATTGTCAATCGGATTGTCTGCCTCCTTAGTATCACCCGTATGAAGTTAATTGGCGTAATATCCTTCAACAATTTTCAAGCTGTATGATTCTCGCAATTTCGTAAAAACCATCTATACTTTGGTGATTCCCTGGTATTTCTTGAGATACACACGTCATTACAGGGGTGAAATTTAGTGGTCGCCAATGGCGCCCAAAAATGGCGTCACGCGAGTTAAATTTTTGGCTACAGTGGCCCGCATGGCGACTCAAAATATTTACGGAGCTGCAATATTTTAGATGCAGCAAAAATAAACGGAATGTTAATAAACATCTCAGAAGTGTTGTCCTGGCTATATCGCATTTATGTTAACCATAAATTGTGTGTTTATGACACGTTTGACATTGCAAGAAATGTTGCCAAACCATAACCAAAGCGATATCAATATGGAGCATTCATTATATTTTTAATCAACCACATCGACGTTCAACACGTAACTATCATTCTACACTGAAATAATAACTGGTCATGTTAATAGTCTTGGCGCCGTGTGGCATCACTTTTATATATATATGTATATTATATATATATATCCACATGGAGGGCGGAGCGCTTCTGGTTATATATCCATGTGTTGTGCGTGACACCATTTTAGTAATATTTGGAGGTAAAATCAGGTCCTATGAAAAATCAGCAGGTCCTGTGAAAAATCAGCAGGTCCTGTAAACTGTTCAGTTCACAGGACCTGATATCCTGTGGATGCTTGGTGACTTTTCGTGTAGATTGTTGGTGTACCATGTTATGAAAACAAAACAATCTGTCACATGTATACAGTTTTATACTGTATTTTATTCAGTATTATGTATTACATTGTATTGATCCTGCCTTGAAAATAAATGTTTCAAAACAGTTTGCTTTTATTTGTTCTTGATGTTGCTCATACATTCTATCTTCAAAGTATTTACTTTCTATCATCAAAGTATTGATTAGCAAGTGGGCTACCTAAGAAGCTGTTGGGCTTCTTCACTTTGCAAGGTTGGTAGCCCAATTGGCTAACTTCCATGTTGCAAATACCAGGGGTTTCCCTTGCATATACGGACTTCACCTTTGCCATGGCAGCAATCTGTCACTGGCAAGGAAGAAGTAGTTTGTCACAATTGTATTTTATATCGAATTAGCATAGATTAGTAAGTACTGTAATGTGCATCACTAATATAGTCCGACCCAGCCGTGGCCGCCATGGTGAATCGATGGGGTGGGGCCAGTAACTCATGCATTTTGGTTAACTGAATTGGCGGAAAGCATTTTGAATCGGCAGCCGCTGATAAAAAGGCCCTAATTTCGGACACAGTATCTGTAACTAGGGCAACACTGACCACAGTATTTGCACAGGGTTGTCAAAAGGGTAAAGTACAAGATTTAGTAGGGGCAACTTGAAATGCAATGAGGGCAACTTTGTACTAAGACTTCAAGTGAATTTTTAGGGCATGGGGCCATTAATTAAACATTTTATAAGAAGCAACAATCATGTGAACTGTACCTTGCTAGTGCTACCTGTCCTCTAGACAGTGCTACCTGTCCTCTAGACAGTGCTACCTGTTCCCTAGACAGTACTACCAGTTCCCTAGACAGTGCTACCTGTTCCCTAGACAGTGCTACCTGTTCCCTAGACAGTGCTACCTGTCCCCTAGACAGTGCTACCTGTTCCGTAGACAGTGCTACATGTCCCCTAGACAGTGCTACCTGTTCCGTAGACAGTGCTACATGTCCCCTAGACAGTGCTACCTGTCCCCTAGACAGACATGGGATACAAGATGAGGTGGACTTTGGGCGTAACATCTACATCACAGGTGAATGTCAGACACCTTAGATCAGGGGTTCCCAAACTGTGGTCCACAGCCCTCAGGTGGTCCACAGGATGGTTTGAGGTGGTCCCAAGGGACAATGCAATGTCCACATTAATGGTGTGTAAAAAAAATCCTTTAATCCATCAGACTCTGCACATGCCACATTGAAATAAGCGTGTGCTGCTTTTCCCCAGGCAACTGAGCAGGCCTGGGGTAATAGTACTATGTAATAGTAATAGTAATGATTACCATTGTTCAAGTAATAGTAATAGATGGAACAGAATGCAATGTAATAGTAATAGAAAGCAAAGTAATAGTAATTGAGCTATTACTTTGCTATTACAATTGAACATTTCAATCACACCAAAATTCAATTTCATTAAAAATAATCAGACCAAAAATCCCCTATTTTGACATACTGGACTTGGACAATCATCATGTTTAGTCTTTCACGTGCAGTTGTAGTTATTTCTCAACAGTGGTGATAAAATGTTTTTTCTATCCCAATCATGACAGTCAATGAAATTTAACACAATTAGCAAGAGACACTGTGACAGTGTGATTGCTACATAGCTAATTTGTCATTTGAAGCCAGGTCCACCAGCCATCTATCCTTTTCACACAAGCCTATTCATTCATTCACTGAAGCAGGATAAGGGTTCCAGGCTTTCAGCACTAAACAGGCTGTCTTTAATATCTGAATCAATCAATCAATCAATGATTGCCATCTCCCAATCCTAGCTGCCGGCCTGCCATTTTGGGTAAATGTTTGAACAAAATCCAGGGGCTTATACCAATTTTTCTGAGTTTTTCCCAGTTGTTAGCTAGCTTCCACACTATTGACCAAAAGTGTAAAAAAAACATCCTATCCTTGAGCCAATAATTAACTGTCCACCAAGCAGCAGCCAAGCAGTATGGGTCAACTATGGGATAATCAGACTGTGTTATGTGACATTGACATTGCTTTTCTGTTTCATTCCAATAAATATATGAAACTTCTACATCAGACTGGAATTGTGTGAGGTTAATTTAATTGGGAAATGTATAAGTTAATTGTAATTTAATTAATTACACAATGGAAAATGTAGTAGTAATAGTAATAGCTTGAAATGTAATAGTTATAGTAATATATTACATTGCCTTCAGCATGTAATAGTAATAGAAAGGAAACTAAGTAATAGTAACATATTACAATGTAATGTAATAGACCCCAGGCCTGCAACTGAGACAGATTTTGAAAATTATAATATATTTTGATTTAATAAAAATGCAAGTCTTCAATTGTATTAATAATTTTTTTGTAATACAGTGGCTTTAGCAGTGTCATGGGTGGGTGTCAAGGAAAAAAGTTTGGGAAACCTTGCCTTAGATAGTCAAACATAAGGGACCAACTCACAAATAATGTACTTGCAAAACACCAACAATATTTTAATGGACTTTGAGAGTGAAACTATTTTAGCATGGGAATTACTAATGTTCTTATTAATCAACGTTTGTGAAGAAATATCTTCATAAGCCTCAAGGGGTTTTTTGAAGCCAAATGGGTGAATGTCTATCTGACTTGACCAAGATTTCCCTGCGTCAGAGGTGTGCAGATGTTGGTTAGCTGCACAGGTATAAGTCATTTTCTTGTTACAGCATGAATCTTTCTAGCATAAATTAATATTTTGTGTCCCTCGTAATATCACCCGGTACACGGGGTAGCAAAAGACAAAACTAGCAAATAGGCCTGCGCCTGTAGCTACTGCTTTCTATGGCCAGGTAATGAATGAGTAGATCTACAATACACAGGATGATGTTAAATGTGGCATCTAGGACCTCTTTCTACAAATGAAATATGTTTCATGTTTAAAGTGTGGAACATGGTTCTCACGATGTACGGAAGGGTAAATATAGTGAAGCGTTTGTGAAAATGGCTTTTGTCAGCAGCAACTAATACACTTGAGTGACAGTAAATAGATTTACACGTAATTTTGTTTCTCTGGAAAAGCTTTTAGCGCACTGATAAATACCTGCAACTTAATTGTATGTATGTTTATACTGAATAGATGGAGATAGTTTCATTACTTTTGCCCGTTTCTATGGGGAATTAAGAAACTTATTAAATGGAAGAATAAATTCTGTATTGATTTTACTGGCATCTGTGTCTACATGCAGTTGGTCACAGGGGTATTTTATCGCCCCAACTGATCCAGGGTACAGGGTAGCTAGGTTACAGGGTGTCCTGTCACCTGGGTGTTCAGAACTGTTGGTATCAGTGTCATTTCCTCTAGGAATTTTGTTTGTGATGAAGAAAACACATGAAACAGCATCTGCACAAACCAGCTAACTGCAGTTATGGTTATTTTGCACAAGACATTTGTTGTCAGGTAGATCTATAACCAGTGGCATCTAGATTATCATGCTAAGGGGTTTTATAAATACAAAAACTAATAATCCAGAAAATTGGGATGTGGTGCCTGGATGGGTCAATGGTCCACTTGAATTACCCCCCACAAAAATTGGAAAGGTCTATTTAAGCAGCTTTCCATTCATTGTATTGACAATATGTGTACAGTGCCACAGATTAATAAAAAAAATTGGATGGGGTCAGTCCAATCCCCAAATGTTTATGATTAAGATGTTTAATATTTATGAAGTCCCTCTATTTCCAAATGCAACTAAATAATGGAGAGGTTTGTTGACTCAAAGTCTGTTTGCCTTGGCACCTGCAGCCATGCTGTAAAATCAGTTGTTTTACTACACTGACAACCCATACATAAATGTTGCAAAAAGACTCTGTTCACAGATGACTGAAGGCTTTATTTAGACACTGACTCAAGAAGTTATCAGCATATGGGTGTTTGGGATATATGATGTAAGCATGCTGGCTAAGCCTTGGAGGAATGCAAATGCTTGTGTGGCATGCCGAATCTGGCATTTTATCAGGTCTAGCCTAGGGGGCTGGGGAGGGTGTGTGGACCAGAGAATATACAGACTAACATTATGTGCCAGCCAATGGACTAGCACACTGCCATCATGGCATGACAGCCACACAGGGACCTTGATATGTAGACTAAAAACCTTTTCTCAGTGTAACAATACACCGAGTCATTGTACACTGTAGAGTGATGTATCTGTTACTTGGCCTTGGTCTCATTCATTGGCAGAATGTAGTCAGTCTTCTCCGGCTGTCTCCTATACTTCAATCACCATTTACAGCACCATTAGCTTTACCCATTGGTACTGGAATAGTAAAAACCTGAGAGAATTCACGCAAAAGTCTGTTAGACTCCTAACTGAAATGTAAAAGGTTGCATGTTTAATGTAATTGTGATGGCTTGTTTTCGTCATTGTTGAAGATCACAACACAAAGATATGTTACAAATACCCCTTGTTTATTGATGTTATTGATATATATATATATATATATATATATATATATATATATATATATATATATATATATATATATATATGCATATATATATATATATATATATATATATATATATATATATATACATACATGCATGCATGCATGCATGCATGCATGCACGCACGCACACACGCACATACACATACACATGTAATTACTAATTAATGTCCATAATGTTAGTTAGAGTTGATCTGTCGGGTTGTAAATTTTACCACTGGCTTGTAATTGTTACAAATGACAACAGAAACATGTTTCATATGGTTACTGACATATAGACGTTATAATCACCAGTTGAATTATTATTACAACTTATGATAACAAAGCACACAATTTGGAGAATTTGTGTTGTGCCAGTTGTAAGCACTGTGGAATTGCCACAGTTGTTTACGCTATATACTCGACTGTTTTCTTGCATTGTGATTGGGTGTTGCCTAGCAACACAGTGGACAGGTATGAGGTCTACAGCCTAAGTAGTTCCAAGAAATTGGTTGATTAATTCCTGAAATTGGTATATGAGGATCAAAATGTATGTTTCCGTTTCTGCTGGTGCCTCTACCTAGATGTGTGGTGATCAAACGGTGGTGGACGTGTTTGTGTGGGTGGGAAACCTTGGATTCTGACATAATGGCTGAAAACATCCCACTGTAGAAATTTCCCAGATGTCCCCACCCCAGGCTAGAACTCCTGGAAACTTTTGGCATAGGAAAGAACTTCCTCTTGGGCTGTATACAGAAGAATCTGTTTGGTTGATTTTGCTATAGGGTGGAGTAACGGTAACTTGTTTTCTCCCAGATCTTTTGTGTCCAACACAAATACATGACATCATTTGGGATATCAGTCCCTTATCAGACTCAGACATGTTTTATTTGACCTGTAGTCTCGTGTATGAACATTACAAAAAATTAAATTCAAGATAGGTCAGGGAGATTCCCATTAAGATCACTACAGTACAAAGAGACTCCATTGTAGTTTAGGTTAAACATTTACAAATATAACAATTAGGAATTAGACAGCATGATTCATAATTCCTAATAAAGTAGTTTTTAATGTAAGTGGAAGAACCTTATAAGCTGTGATTTAAAATGTTTTCAAGGATAATATATGGAGTCTGTGTTATATTGTGTCTAATGTACTTTGTTGCAAATTCATGAGTGGCTCTGAGAATAAACAGATTATTTCTTCCACAAATTATTTTATCCCTTTAATACATGTTTTTATTGTTAGCAACAAGACATTCTATATTTCCTGGCATTAAAATCTTGCTGCTAGCCCAATTTCCTTCTATTAATGAGGTATCATGCATATTTTCAACCGATTTGAAGCAGTATGATTGTTCAATTAATTTGTTCAGGTATTTTAATTAATATTACTAGATACCATATGTAATTGAATGAACCATGTCAGACTGAATGGTAATAAATATATATAATTTATTTATGTACATATACATGCACGCACGCACACACACACACACAGTAATTATAGATGTGCATGCTATGGTTTATGGACTTGGAAATATTGAGATTTAGTTTTTACAAAATCCAACTCATTTGCATTCATTCTACATTTCTCTATTTTATTGTTCAGGTATTTGCAGTAGTGTTAGACTATATAAATGTACAAAATGAATGTAAAATGCAAACAAATTAAGTAGCCATGAGGCAGGGGTGGATTTCAAGTGATTTGGAAAAAAATTAGATTACTGACTCTTACAACAAATAGAGGAGGGGTGTATTTAAATTGTAAGGGAAGCACAGGCATATCTCAGAACTAATGTTTTATATTTTAATTTTGGTTTGTCTGAGAGGGAGTCACAAGGCATACAGCCCCAAAAGCATCCAGCCCCCAAGGCACCCAGCCCACAATGCATCTAGCCCCCAATGCATCCAGCCCCCAACGCATCCAGCCCCCAATGCATGCAGCTCCCTCGGCATCCAGCCCCCAAGGCCAGTTGGGATGTAGGGCTGTATAGTGCTGTGAGGCCACGAGGTATGCCATGTCTCTGTTCTGGTCTCATTACCTTCCCATTCATCTGCATTCTTTGTGGCTACCAGCGGCCATAGGTGAAAATAGACTGGGTGGCTGGAAATAGAATCTCCCATGTGGACCAGTAATGAGGTGAAGGCCACATTGGCATAGAGGTGACAAAGGTAGTGACATAGTTTTTTATCTATCCTGTGACCTTGCACACCCTCATCAACACATTAGTGACACTATTGACTTTTGGAAGGAACAGATCTGTCTGGAGTGGTCAGTGTATAATACAGTATCTGTATACAGAGCCGTGGTCACCATGCCCCATACAAAGTGTACTATGGTCCAGTTCCACATGCAAACCTGTAATTGTACATCTGGACACTGCACTTGACAAGACAAGTGATACCTGGGCCAGAGGAGAACAATAATTACAAGGGGTGCGAAGGATGGGTGAAATATGGAATATTTTCCCAAGGGTGATTGTGAAGAGATAGAGATATGAGAGAACTAGACAGCAGAGTGTGACTCAGCTGTAGTCATCTCATTTCTCTCACCTGTGGGCCATTCCAGCCAAAGTGAACCTGAGAGGTGACTTTCTATAATTGCATTAGGATGACCTTTTTTAATTTATTTCGTCTATATACCTATAAGTTAAAAAAGTATTATTTCATACATTTTTCTTGGAAAATAGTGGCTATATTGCATACAGGTGCACATTTCGTTATTTCAGTTATCACAATACCCATTTTCAAATTAGAAACAAAACCACATTTTGATGTAAGATTTTTTTAAAGTAATGAACTAGGTGTACTTTGATGCCACTATGTTACAATGAAATGAAAAATAAAGCATGACAATATTGATTGTAAAAGTTACATAGTTTTTAAAAAGTTGAAATTCTGTCACACATGTAATACAAATTTCCAAAAACTTTATTTATTTTCCAAAATAATTTAAATTCTTTAATTTCCATATGGTTCATAAATCAACACATAACTACTTATATAATACCAAAATATAAAAGACAGGCAAAAATGTTTAACTATATAAAATATGAAATTTAAAAGTGTCACACGTAACACTACGTTACGTGTGTGACACCATATACCTATAAATGATGGCAGAATGTAATTTCAGTCTTAAATGCTATAATTTAGTTGCTAATATGCAACAACAGGGCAACAGAACACCAATTTAATAATAACTGACAGTCTGACACACCAAGGGAAACTTACCCTTAATTCTCTCTTTAAAATGTCTGATTTGCATGTGTTCATGTGTCTCATCTGATGTCACTGCTCCTTTTTTCCAAAGTAATTTATATTTTTTATTTCCAAATAGTTTAAAAATCAAAACATGACTACCTTTAATGTAATACCAAAATATAAAAGGCATGCAAAAATATTTAACTATATATACAAATCAAATATTGTGTCACACACGTAATGCTACTTTACATGTGTGACACCTAATAGTTATAAATGATGAGAGAATGTAATTTCACAGGTTTTAGTTGCTGATATGCAACAAGAGGACAACACCACACTAATTTAATCATAATTGACACACTAGGGGAAACATACCCTTAATTTTCTCTTTAAAATGTCTGATTTGCTGTGGTTAGCCTCATCTGATGTTACTGCTCCTCTTCGTTTGATTCACAGGGCATACATTTTTTTTAGTAATCATTGTGCTGTATGAATATGTGATTATTAGTAGTTGATACAATTAGTACAATTTGGAAATGTGTCCTAAGCTGTTCATATTTTTTTTTTAATATATGAATTTCTAACAGATCATGCAATGTCCTGTAAATTGACCTCCGTGTAAAAATGGAGGCCATTTAACAATCAGAATTTGACAGCGATACAGTTAGGAATATATTTAATGAGCTTTGAAATGGTGACAGATTGGCATACAGCTATGGGTATAATGGACACTGTTTGCAAACTACATGTTTGATAATAAGTTCTATAATGATGTTTGTCTGGTTATAGCGTTTTTTATTATGTTGTTGTTGTAGTTTGTGGGTTTGGTGAATAAAGATAAGATGAAATGGATCAGATCTTATTGTTTATATTACCCAGGGCATATAAATAAATATGTTACATAACTGTTTGTTTTATTACAATGAACATTTGTTACAACTTACATCATTATGTTGTGTTATTATAACATCAACAAAAATGTCATATTGTAAACATATGTAAACAGTTGTTATTAACTAAGAAAATGAAAAACAAAATATGTCACACACATAATGCCACATTTATATTAAAAAAAAAAACAATAACCAGTCATAGTCATATGCATTGTATACCTATGTATGTATGCATTGTATACCTATGTATGTATGCTTAATTCTGATAAAAACAACCTGTTAGTATACTTCCATAGTTTCACAGACTTTTGGCAGTAACTAGTGCACCCGTCTGAATTTTGATATATCTGTGTCACACATGTTTTGCCTACCCTACCTATTAAACAACATGTATAGCAATGCCTTGATAATCAACATGTGTAGCAATGCCTTGATAAACAACATGTGTAGCAATGCCTTGATAAACAAATGTATAGCAATGTTATGATAAACAACATGTGTAGCAGTGCCTTGATAAACAACATGTATAGCAATGTTATGATAAACAACATGTATAGCAATGCCTTGATAAACAACATATATAGCAATGCTATGATAAACAACATATATAGCAATGCTATGATAAACAACATGTATAGCAATGCCATGATAAACAACATGTATAGCAATGCCTTGATAAACAACATATAAAGCAATGCTATGATAAACAACAAAAGTGCCACATCAAAGATTGCTACTTAAATTAAAAGCCCATGGTATCGGGGATAGCATAACTGACTGGATAGAACAATGGCTGACTGACAGAAGACAACGAGTTGTAGTAGATGGAGAAGTTTCAAATTGGAAATCGGTTTTGAGTGGGGTACCTCAAGGGTCAGTACTAGGACCTATATTATTCTTAATTTATATCAATGACTTGGACGACAGTATAACAAGTAACGTACTGAAATTTGCGGATGACACAAAACTGTTTAGAAAGGTTAATACTGATGGTGATAAACAACATTTACAAAACGATCTAGACAGATTAGTGAAATGGTCTGAGAAATGGCAGATGCTGTTCAATTTTGGGAAATGTAAATGCCTACATACAGGACATGGGAACTTGAATGTAAACTATAAAATGGGAGATACTGTTCTGGGTACTACTGTAAAAGAAAAGGACTTAGGAGTTACAATAAGCGCTGATATGAAAGTTTCAGAGCAGTGTGGTATTGCAGCTTCAAAGGGTAATCAAATTCTTGGATTGATTAGAAGAAACATAACATACAAGGGAAAAAAGTTAATTATACCTCTTTATAAAGCAATAGTTAGACCTCATTTAGAATACTGTATACAAGCATGGAGACCATATCGTAAGAAGGATATAGATACGCTTGAACGCATACAAAGGAGAGCAACTAAAATGATTCCAGAACTTAGAGACCTTAGTTATGAAGAACGCCTGAAAGAATGTGGTTTAACAACTCTAGAGACAAGGAGGTTAAGAGGAGATCAGATTGAAGTTTTTAAGATATTGAATGGGTATGAAATTATTGATAGAAATATGTTTTTCTCACTCAAGAAGGATAGCAGAACTAGAGGACATGAGGTAAAATTAGTAAAGGATCAATGTAGATTGGACATCAGGAAGCACTCGTTCTCACAGAGGACAATAAATGAATGGAACAAATTGTCTACAGATTGTGTAACTGCTAGCAGCGTGAATATGTTTAAAAACAAGGTTGACACATATCTCAGGAGGGCGGGTTATAAGTAGGTGAACATTGTTGGACTCTCGATAAGCCAATGGCTTCCTTGTCCACTTGCCATCTGGGCCTTTGGCTTGGATGGCAAATCTTGTTAAATCTTGTTAAACATGTGTAGCAGTGCCATGATAAACAACATGTATAGCAATGTTATGATAAACAACATGTATTGCAATGTTATGATAAACAACATGTATAGCAGTGCCTTGATAAACAAATGTATAGCAATGTTATGATAAACAACATGTGTAGCAGTGCCTTGATAAACAACATGTATAGCAATGTTATGATAAACAACATGTATAGCAATGCCTTGATAAACAACATATATAGCAATGCTATGATAAACAACATATATAGCAATGCTATGATAAACAACATGTATAGCAATGCCATGATAAACAACATGTATAGCAATGCCTTGATAAACAACATATAAAGCAATGCTATGATAAACAACAAAAGTGCCACATCAAAGATTGCTACTTAAATTAAAAGCCCATGGTATCGGGGATAGCATAACTGACTGGATAGAACAATGGCTGACTGACAGAAGACAACGAGTTGTAGTAGATGGAGAAGTTTCAAATTGGAAATCGGTTTTGAGTGGGGTACCTCAAGGGTCAGTACTAGGACCTATATTATTCTTAATTTATATCAATGACTTGGACGACAGTATAACAAGTAACGTACTGAAATTTGCGGATGACACAAAACTGTTTAGAAAGGTTAATACTGATGGTGATAAACAACATTTACAAAACGATCTAGACAGATTAGTGAAATGGTCTGAGAAATGGCAGATGCTGTTCAATTTTGGGAAATGTAAATGCCTACATACAGGACATGGGAACTTGAATGTAAACTATAAAATGGGAGATACTGTTCTGGGTACTACTGTAAAAGAAAAGGACTTAGGAGTTACAATAAGCGCTGATATGAAAGTTTCAGAGCAGTGTGGTATTGCAGCTTCAAAGGGTAATCAAATTCTTGGATTGATTAGAAGAAACATAACATACAAGGGAAAAAAGTTAATTATACCTCTTTATAAAGCAATAGTTAGACCTCATTTAGAATACTGTATACAAGCATGGAGACCATATCGTAAGAAGGATATAGATACGCTTGAACGCATACAAAGGAGAGCAACTAAAATGATTCCAGAACTTAGAGACCTTAGTTATGAAGAACGCCTGAAAGAATGTGGTTTAACAACTCTAGAGACAAGGAGGTTAAGAGGAGATCAGATTGAAGTTTTTAAGATATTGAATGGGTATGAAATTATTGATAGAAATATGTTTTTCTCACTCAAGAAGGATAGCAGAACTAGAGGACATGAGGTAAAATTAGTAAAGGATCAATGTAGATTGGACATCAGGAAGCACTCGTTCTCACAGAGGACAATAAATGAATGGAACAAATTGTCTACAGATTGTGTAACTGCTAGCAGCGTGAATATGTTTAAAAACAAGGTTGACACATATCTCAGGAGGGCGGGTTATAAGTAGGTGAACATTGTTGGACTCTCGATAAGCCAATGGCTTCCTTGTCCACTTGCCATCTGGGCCTTTGGCTTGGATGGCAAATCTTGTTAAATCTTGTTAAACATGTGTAGCAGTGCCATGATAAACAACATGTATAGCAATGTTATGATAAACAACATGTATTGCAATGTTATGATAAACAACATGTATAGCAGTGCCTTGATAAACAACATGTATAGCAATGCTTTGATAAATAACATGTATAGCAATGCTATGATAAACAACATGTATAGCAATGCCTTGATAAACAACATATAAAGCAATGCTATGATAAACAACATGTGTAGCAGTGCCATGATAAACAACATGTATAGCAATGTTATGATAAACAACATGTATAGCAATGTTATGATAAACAACATGTATAGCAATGTTATGATAAACAACATGTATAGCAGTGCCTTGATAAACAACATGTATAGCAATGCTATGATAAACAACATGTATAGCAATGCCATGATAAACAACATGTATAGCAATGCCTTGATAAACAACATGTATAGCAATGCTATGATAAACAATATATGTAGCAGTGCCATGATAAACAACATGTATAGCAATGCTATGATAAGCATTATAACAGTCAACAAAAAACTAATGTGGATCTGCAGTTTCAAAGATGAAAAATGTTGTCTGAATGTGACACATGTAGCGCTGGAATCGCCCCTGTGCTAGCAGCTAGGCATAGATACTGATAGACAGACAAATGAGTAGCTTTTGTGTATTAACTGTTGGTGGCTTGATGCTTCCCATTGTGGGAATGAACAGCCGAGGGTGAAGTGTAAAGAACATACGTTTGTCCTGCTGTTACCTGTTACTTCAAGCTAGATTTTGTAATGTGTGGCAAAATGTTAGTTTACCCTATTTTATATCCCAAATTAATTTTTTTGCTTTTCACCCCTGGGTAGCTAGTATGAAATGGAGATGCATGCTAGTGTAGTGTCCATGTTCTATGAATCAGCTTGTAATGTTGTCCATGTGTTATTGCTGATTAGAGACTCATATTAATCAGATATGTATTCTGTATTATGTAGTCCTTCCATTTATGTATGCATAAAATTTAACTATCTTTAAAGTGTTCAACTTGGTGCATCAATTCATTCTCAAACGCGCAACATTTTACAAATTGTATGGAAAACGCAGTTTCACCATTTAGTGATGTGGAGATTTCATTTTGAAATATTTGGGCTTGTATTTTAGAAATAGTCATTGAGCGAAATTTGCCAATATTCCATTTCTGTACAGAACTATAAAAAGCTGTTAATATTGAGGCTTGGTCTGTAATGATCCCATTAGTTCCTGTGTCCACCACACAGTGTCTCTGTTGTAGACGGCACACGTGTATTTATCGTGCCACTGAAGAACATCACCGTTGCCGATAAGGGCACGGTGAACTTTGTGTGTGAGAGCTCACATCCAGACACCACAGTAAAGTGGTACAAGAATGGCGCAGAGCTGGTGGCAGGGGCGTCGCACCACCGTATCTATGGCGACGGTCAGCAGTGCTTGCTGACCATTGACACAGTTGGACTGGACGACGGTGGCGACTATTGCTGTCGAATGGTGGACAGTGACGCCGCCACCAAGGCTGTGCTTACGGTGAAAGGTCAGCCGTTTTGGTGTGCACCGCATGGTTGCACCGCATGGACTTGCATGTCGGTGTGCATGAATCCGGGTGCATGACTCAATCCAGAATGCATTTGCTGATTTGTGTGGTGTTTTCTGGCATGCAGGAGATGTTAAGTTTGTTGTGTGTGACTGCAACCCTTCCTAGTTCTAACCCTGATGAAGTGCTGAGGGTGACATGTCACAACGAGAAACAATGAATGTAGCCAACAACTAATATACACTCATGCTAGCATTTAACTCTTACCACAAAATCCTCCAAGCACCTGCCTTGGGCCCTTGTAATAATCTTTGTGCAAACTTCCTAATTATGAGAAGCATTTGTTGTGGAGTAATATTTTTTGTTCTTTGTTCATTCCTTTGTCACAGTTTGGGTCAGGGTCAAAAGCAGGTGATGTTATCAGTATAATTATGTGATTGGTGATCCGTTTTTCTCTGCTTTTGATTTGCTGCAGGTTTAGACATTTCCAGGAAACCAGAAATGTTCCCCCCCATGTTACTGAGGACTTTCCCTTTTCATATACTCGAGGCTTATTGGCTGTTTGAATCCAGGGGTGAGTTCCATGTGTACTCAAGCTCAGTAGGCAGCTTAGGTTCAGGGGTTGGCTCAATATGTACTAAGGTTTATTGTCTGTGTGTGTTTAGGGGTCAGCTCAATATGTCCTGCATATATGGTACTTTTTAATTATTTAAATATTTTTTATTATTAATATGCACTATTATTGTACTGGCTGCCTCCGGTTCACAGGTCAACTCATGGGGCGCAGTAGCGTAGTGGCTAGAATGTTGGACTCTCAATTGGGGGAACCAGGGCTTGAGCAATTTAATTCACTCCACGTTAAGACATTAATTATAATTTATATTATAGAGAATAATAATTATTATATCAGTTACCCCAAATATGATATAGTCTGTGTGATAGAAGCCAGAGCCTGCGGCATCCAGGCACCATTACACATGTTGCCGTAAGTTGTAATACTTATTGTAAAATATACACCTTTCTGGTGTAACATATTACATAATAGCTCATTCTAGACTACACTAGAAATGTGCACTAGAACAATCAAAACCATACTTTTGACCTGCTCCCCAAGTACTGGAGGATGCCTTAGCGATAAACGTAAACAGTAGCTGATTTATCTGCTCAGTGGCCAATGGTTGCTGCCTTAACCTGCCATAAATAACCTGCTGGGATTTCCCTGTGATAAACCAGTTGTGGAGGCGTGTGACTCACCCATGTGACTAAACTCCAGAGTTGAGGAAAGACGGGCGTCACCACCTAGGTGACATTCTCCTGCAGTTTGAGCCGTAAAGACTTTCTGCCGGACATGTGGATGCGTAGTACATAGTACCATCAACAACAGACTACGTGTTGTCTCGTGAACTCTACAGTTTTTGTGACGGTGCTGCAGCAAAGTTCATTAGCAACATCCGTTGGCTCGTTGCCCAGTAGTGGGAGAGTGCAGCGAGGCATAGCAGGCTGCTGTTGGCGCCATGGTTGACGTGTGTCACAGGAAACGAAGTCATGATCTGGTTGGAGACATTCAGAATACTGTCACAAGTAGGTTGCTTGTTAATCTGTCAGCTCGCACAGTGTCTTCATCTGTGATTTATAAACAACTAAAGACAAAGTAAGCGTACATAAGGCTGGCGGGATATTGTTTGCTAAGTAGGTCACAGCTATCTAATGTTTTGTTTGCATGAACAGCCTTTCAAACGTGGCGTGGGCAGCTGGCAATGGATGTTTTGTCAAGAGATTGCCTGAAGGTATAGCGCTAGTCATGAAGTAATGATACTTGTGTTACCAACAAAGAGTTCATGGTTTAGATAAACTCCATATTTGGAGTTAGTGGAAAATGTGGTGGTAGTTCAGGCAAGGCAAAGCGCCCTGCTACGAGGCAGGGTGTGTGCTTGCTTGTGAAATAAAAACATTTGCTGGAAAGAATGTGAGATGATACTCACCGTTGCATTCTAGGCTCCAGGATAACCGCATCATAGGTCGCCACCTTTATTGAGTACCAGTTTTAAATGTAAAATGAAACTGCAAAACAGATATTTGGTTGAAATGTTGTAAAGCATAGTAGTTATCATCTACAATTGGTATATATATATTATATATATATATATCCTGTTATGGGATGGTTGGCGTGGGTGTGATCTTGGGTTTTGTTTGGTTGCTTTCATCTTAGGATTTGTTTTTTTTGCTATCCCTTTTCAGGAATTTGCCTAGAAACACTGTTTTTAAGGGGCTAGCAATGTATTTTTTGTGCACACAAGAAGCACAAAGTAATACATTTTGAGTGTACCTTCCTCCACTCAAGTGTTGAAATATAAAAACCTTTTGAAGCCCTTCCCCCCAAAGTGAGGGAGTTGGTGATTCACGTTGTGGTGCATGTCACTGTGACTTCTCAACAGTTGTGACAGCATTCATAAAACACTGCTTAACCTGAGTGACACTTAAGTTGTAAATGACTGTCAAGTCTGACTTCCATCTAGAGTTCCTTCACCCAGGCTGGTAAGTCATACTGAGCATTATTGAATTAAAGTTATATTTTGTTACATCTGATAACTGGCACAGCGGGGCACTGTAGCTATGCATGACTAATGTGTTGGTGATCACCCCTCTCCTTCCACCCCATAGTCAGTTCGACCCCATTCAGTAAAACGAACCCTTTCATATTTCAGCATGTGGCATGTCAATGGTAAAGTTTCTGTGGGGTATGTTAATAATGTCGTTTTTAATGCATTTTCAATGCCTGATAACCTTATCTTATATGTCAAATAATAACAGTCCTTGTGTAATTATACATCACTAGTGTAATCAATGTAATCAATGTAATCAATGTAATATATCATTGAGCATTTCCTTAGGCACATTTGTCATGTTATTTAACTATGTAAGTTTATTGTGACTGAACAAAGTTCATTCATTAAATGTATGTTTCAGATAAGCGAGGCAGTTGGGTCATTTAGTGCAACATCTTGAAGTTGTTTAGTCATATACTTACTCAATGATATTGTTTGCAAGATATAAAATCATGCCGATGTAAATTTGGCTTGATCTTAAAATTGCATATTGAACTTATTTGAATTTCCTATATAATTTGTTCTATGTAATTGTGATATTGTGTGCCTGCATTAATTCTTATGTGTAACTTATATAATTTTGGTTGCACCTTTATTTCATGAACACATGATAATTTCACCCTATCCTAAATATGCTAGTAATAGTTTAATAAATGTCCAAATTGTAATTTGTAGGTCTATTTAATTGTGGCGTATTAAATATAAAATGTTGACACATGTTCATTGCAGACAAACTGAGTACATAAATCCAATCATGTGTTGTCTTTGAAATTCAAATCATTTTGGCAGTTTACCAAATCATCATGTTTCATGTTCTTTTATCTTCAACATCCAAGTTAGCTGTTATACATAACTACTTAGTAGTTATACATAGCTACAGATCCATCATGAAGTTATGCCAAGTTTTTGAAGCACTGTTTTTCTAATGTGTATTTGACTCGTTGGCAAATCGTGTACTGAAAGCACAAAGATACGAGAACGTAATCAGTGAGACCAGCACATCATGCAGTCTTAATGTAAATGTTGTAATCAGTGAGACCAGCACATCATGCAGTCTTAATGTAAATGTTGTAATCAGTGAGACCAGCACATCATGCAGTCTTAATGTAAATGTTGTAATCAATGAGACCAGCACATCATGCAGTCTTAATGTAAATGTTGTAATCAATGAGACCAGCACGTCATGCAGTCTTAATGTAACTGTTGTAATCAATGAGACCAGCACATCATGCAGTCTTAATGTAAATGTTGTAATCAATGAGACCAGCACATCATGCAGTCTTAATGTAAATGTTGTAATTACAAGAACAAGTATTTGTTTTATTACTGGAACTTCTTTGTTGTAGAAAATATTAAGCAATGTGCCAAATGTGTAGATATAAATATTATTTATTATATATTTATTTGCACTACTGGAAAAATGAGATGACTGCCTTGGGGTTAGAATAATATAAAATTAATGTAACAAAACTGTATGAAAAGTTAAAAGTATGACTGACTTGTATGTATATAAGGACCTAATAAGGAAATCTAATTACTTTTTAATGTGAGGTGCTGTGACTTGGCGGATAGACCACTGGACTGGCAATCTGACTTGGCGGATAGACCATTGGACTGGCAGTCAGTGATTTGGAGGATAGACCATTGGACTGGCTATCAGTGACTTGGCGGATAGACCATTGGACTGGCAGTCAGTGACTTGGCAGATAGACCACTGGACTGGCAATCAGTGACTTGGTGGATAAACCATTGGACTGGCAATCAGTGACTTGGCAGATAGACCATTGGACTGGCAATCAGTGACTTGGCAGATAGACCACTGGACTGGCAATCAGTGACTTGGCAGATAGACCATTGGATTGGCAATCAGTGACTTGGCCGATAGACCATTGGACTGGCAGTCAGTGACTTGGCAGATAAACCACTGGACTGGCAATGAGTGACTTGGTGGATAGACCACTGGACTGGCAATCAGTGACTTGGCGGATAGACCATTGGACTGGCAATCAGTGACTTGGCAGATAGACCACTGGACTGGCAATCAGTGACTTGGCAGATAGACCACTGGACTGGCAATCAGTGACTTGGCGGATAGACCATTGGATTGGCAATCAGTGACTTGGAGGATTGACTATTGGACTGGCAATCAGTTTTAGTGTGTGTACTGCCATTTTGAAACTTGGCCATTTTCTTTCACCTACATTTGCCTGTATATTTCGGAACAGACTAAAAGCCTTTGGCGCCTTCTGTCTATTTGAGCATTGCCAGGGGATCTAAAAGACCTCAAACAAGGAAAAGGAAAACCCTGTCTTGGACTCACAGAGCCAATATTCTTGATCTACAAAAACCATACATGCTCTACTGCTGTCAAACACTTGCACTGATATTGGAGTCAGTGCCACGAGCAGATACTGGTGCTACCACACATTGTTATTATAATTTGTATTATTATTCTAATAATCTAATAAGAAGTTAAGATAAGATTAGGAACTGTGAAAAATATTAACAAGAAAATTATATCTTGTGGTAAACCTGTTGTAGCATGTCATATCAGATTCAGATATACCATTAGGTTTATTAGATCCAAAGCATATATAAATACAAACTACACATGTAACAACATAAGAACAATGTTACTGCAGTGTTACTGCAGTGTTAGAAACGTTGAATAAAGAAACACACACTAAGTGGGGTCAATTACTTATTATTTACATAAATTAATTACATAAATGAAAACTTTCTATCATCTGACAGCTGCTATGGCTCTGGGAGACCCCCATTAGGAATTAATAGATTGCTGTCATAGAGGCCTGTCTACCTTGGGTCATGTGAAGTCAGCTATAGACAAGGTCAACATGACTTACATAACTATGTACTGGTAGTTTGTGTACAGTTTCACTCCAACTCAACTTGAGAAGTCAACTTGTGCAGGATCAACAAGATGATTTCTCTCTATGATGGTGGATACATGTATTTGCAGGTAGATGCACTGAAATAACATACCCACCTAATCGCATGGTTTGTGAGAGACATTGACTGTGTGGCCTTCACAGAATGCTAAATGTTATCCTATCGGGCATGCAATTTCTGGCAAATTGCAGCCTACTTGTTTTCTGATAATATTGTTCAGTGTGGTGCATTTTGTAAGGCACTGTGTTGTGTAAGACAAAAACACCCAAGTTGATGTGTGAATTGTTAAATGACCGTTATTAGAAAGAAAACATAACCTAAATGCAGATCTAGCGATTTTGTTCTGCTATGTGCAACTGGACTGAGATAAGTTTGTAAATAATGATTACGTTTTTATATACTGTAGGTGAAAATGTTCAACAAGTTTACTCACTTTCCACGTTTTGGCAACGATCAGTTGCCTTCTTCAGGAATTGAATTCCGACACATAGTTCTTCTTCTGCTTGCTAGTTGGTAATGCAAGCAGGCCGTCCCACACGTGGCTGAGTCCCCCATCTCAATTCATGATAGGATCAGCAAAACAACCCCTATCATGAATTGAGACGAGGGAGACAGCCACAGTTGTTTTGAAATTATATTTAGAATAACTTTGTGTGGAACACAGTATGCAGTGTCTGAAGATTGATAGAGCAGACATCTTGCACTGTAATCTCAATAGGTGGCAAGCCTGCTTCTTCTGAACAGCCAGGCACTCTCTGTAGTGAATTCTGGGACATGGTTTAAGGTGTGGTCATTTTAGTTCTTCAAGTCCCCAAAAATGTACAGCATTATCTACTGGTGTATGGGTAGTTTGGGTGCTACCTTGTTTCGTGAAAAAAGCAATCCCAACAGCAGTATTTCATAACGCTCCTAGTGAGTGAACCATGTAATGCACACCCATGTATTCAGTTCGGTGTTGTCTCGGTGGTAACATGATTATACTTTGGAATAAAAAATCATGGTCATATATTTTGCAGGATGCTTGTTATCTGCTGTCCCATACTAAACACTGCAGCTTTGGGACTTTGAGAATTTTTGAGACCACCCCTAAGTTCGACCCCTTAATGGTATGTAAGCCGCTTTAGCTCAAAGTTGGTGTTGAAATATATATTGGATATAAATCTCCAGAAATGTAACTGACAAGTTACAAACATTGTCCCTATGTTAATTGTTGTGTTGACACACTGTTTATTCTTGGTCTTTGTTTGCTTGCAGGAAACAAGAGGAAGAAGGGTCCAAAACTCTTTAACTTCAAGCATGACAGCCCACCAGAGAGCCCAAAGTAAGTCCAAAATGCACTTAAACATACTGACCAGTGTCATCCAAGTCAGTCCTGATTACAGCTATTGCCAGTGACAGGTGTTGCTGTTGCCATCCTGCTAGACGAAATCATGCTTACTGTAAATATTGTATATGTAGCCCGGTGTAAACAACACACATTGTTATTGCCTCTTGGCAGTCCATTGCTTTTTACGGTCAATGTACTGTATTCTATGCGGGTGGTCACGAGCAAGCCAAACTGTCTGAGAACTAGACCAGTCTGTCAACCATAGATAGTCCTGCTCCAGTATAATTGTGCCATGTGTGTGCCATGGGTTACATAAAGCTTGGTGAACTAGGCACTAGTAGGCAGTGCGAAGCCTGGGAAACAACATGATACATGTAGTAAACAAAGCCCAGGCTTGTTAGCCAGTAAGCTAGGAAGAGAAGGCGCTAACATTGTTATTCCGATCAAACTGTTTGGGGGTAGTAGGCCACTACAGCACTAGTTTTAGCTGGACTGAGAAATAGGTCGTTATCATTTCTCACAAACGCTAGATCAATTCATCTGTGATATCATTAATATAACCTGAACTAGTTATTACCTTTTTGCAAGTGCACAGTTTTAGCTCATTTCTTACCTCCATTATTTCAGTTAAGTGGGTGAACGCAACTAAAATTTGTGGTTTTGCTAAAGATGTTGCAATTTTTTTATTTAATGATTCGAGTCGAATTACATATTGAATGTTGAATAGTAACAGGCAGACCAAGGCAGACCAAGGCAGACTGGGATAGCCATGTTGTTCTTGTTTCAGTTATTTATTACTCTCAATTGTGCTACACTATAGAAATATACTTATTTTGTTAACTGTGTTTATTGTAATAATTATAGCTTCCCAGCTGCTCCGAGAGCTCTTTATGTATAACTCGACCCACTTTGGTCCGCCTGTTAAGCTGCCTCTTCTGAATGGATATTAGTAAACATATAATGGTCAAATTATATTACAGAAACAGTGGGTTCATTAACATACAGGCTGTACATACATTTGCGTAGTCATGATGTTAGACTAGATATATATATATATAAACCAAATATGTTTTAAATATCCACATTTTAATAATGTAATTTGACCATTATGTTTACATTACATGCAGAGGAAAATCATTTTACAGTGTTAGTGATATGTTCATCACTTGATTCTGTGTACACCTGACGCTGAGAAACTTTGTCGAGGTATTGGAATAATATGAGTTTGCGATAAAAGTGACTAGGCGCTGTGCCACTAAAGTTTGTTTGTATACACATAATGATTTATTCAACTTCCACAGGCCACCGATCGATATAGATTCAAAAGCGACAATCACCATCAACCAGAATACATTTCTGGTCGATGCCGATGACCTCGAGACTATTTGCCATCTGGGAAAGGGTGCTTATGGCATTGTTGAGAAAGTCCGGCATCGAGGCAGTGGCACGATACTGGCTGTCAAGGTAGGTCATTGGAACAATGTCAGGGTTCAGTTACTGGTGCGCCATCTTGCTGTTGGCTGTGATTTTAATGTTTGTCATCTAGGTGAGAGAGCAGAGGCTGTGAAAGAGAGGGCATGGAAGAAATGAAAGACCTCATCTAAGATGGGAAGACTTAGAGTTAAGACGAATGTGAGAAGGCGGAGGAGGCTAACAAATGGAGGAAGAAGGCTGCCGATAGGATCGGTGGAAAAGGACAACAGCCAAAGCTGTGGAGAGAGAGAATTGTGGTGCCTATTTTAGAGATGATGCAAACATGTTGCTGAAGGATGATCAAAAGCTGTTGTCATCAGTGTTTGTTGAGTGAACCCCCGGTTTGAGTTGCATTGTTAGCCCACTGTGTGGATAACCAGCTATGCAACTGGCGGGAAAGTCTATAAAAAGTTCTTTCTAGTGTGTTATGTGTGTGCAGCTTCCTAGTCACACTGGATGATGCCAATATGTTGATATGCAGGTGTTGATATGCAGGTGTTGATATGCAGGTGTTGATATGCAGGTGTTGATATGCAGGTGTTGATATGCGTGTGACTGCAAATCAGAGGCACATCTGTTTGTATTGTATGCTTAAGATTTAACAAGATTAAACAAGGTTGTCATCCAAGACAAAGGCTCAGATAGCAAGTGGACAAGGAATCCATTGCCTTACTAAGAGCCCAACATGTTTTCATCTGTGTGTAATCTGCCCTCCAGAGATATGTGTCAACCTTGTTTTTAAGCATATTCGTGTTGTTAGCATTTACACAATCTGTAGTTAAATTTATCGATGTGGGTCTGCAAAATGAACTCTAGCTAATGATTGTATGACATCACTGAGACGTGTACGTGTGTATGACGGCTAATTCCACAGTTAATATTGCATGCTCAGATACATTCAGTGACATTGATAGCATCCAGTGTCATCTAACATGAAGCCATGATTGCATGGTAGTGGTGACTGTGCTATCTTAAAAAAATGACATACAACCTGTGATCATGTGATGATCTCCCACTGAATTAGGCATGCGATTTTCAAAAAATCACATGTGCACTTCCACAATACTGGACAACCGAGTGAAGACAAGTATATTAACAACTTCCAGACCTTGGGGGGTTTCACTGTCTTGTACAATGTGATGTCGAGTGCCCTACAAATTGCGGAATTATGTCAATTACCGTGTCCACAAAGTCTTTTTCACATGACATACATTTCGTATTGACATGAATTTTCATGTGGTCTGCACTTGTTTATGACACGTCTTTAAATAACAGTGTAGTTATTTTGTGGTGTCATGTAGTCATGTTGTGCTGATATCATGTAGTTGTGGTGATGTCATGTAGTTGTGTTGTGGTGATGTCATGTAAATTGTAATTGTGCTCTGGTGATGTCATGTAGTCGTGTTGTGGTGATGTCATGTAGTCGTGATGTCATGTAATTGTGTTATGGTGATGGCATGCAATTTTGTTGTGGTGATGTCATGTAGTCATGTTGTGGTGATGTCGTGTAGTCATGGTGATGTCATGTAATCATGTTGTGGTGATGTCGTAGTCGTGTTGTGGTGATGTCATATAGTAGTCGTGTTGTGGTGATGTCATGTAGTAATCATGTTGTGGTGATGTCATATAGTAGTCGTATTGTGGTGATGTCATAGTAGTCGTGTTGTGGTGATGTCGTGTAGTCGTGGTGATGTCATGTAGTCGTGTTGACGTATTTGCAGAGAATCACCTGTACGGTAAATTCACTAGAGCAGAAGCGGTTACTCATGGACTTGGACGTCTCTATGAGGACGGGATCATGTCCATACACTGTCAGCTTCTATGGCGCCCTCTTCAGGGAGGTGAGCTAACTAACATTGCTAATTTAACTTTTGAGTTATCACCAGTAGTTATCACTACAGAAATATCAAAAACGCTTTAAACAGTATTTGTTGTATATACTATTGTCATATATACTATTTGTTATATCACTGAGTTTTATCGAAACACTGTTAATGTTTATATAATAGTCTTGTAATACAAGTCACTGCAATGCCAAGAACATTAATTTGAACGTTATTATGAATAATTTAGTACCACAATAGCCAAGAGTCCTGGTGTCCAGCTGTGTAAGGCAGAACAGTTATTTTTTATAACAGCATTTCTGAAGAAGGCACTGTTCATGTATTTTTACAGGAAATGTTGGATATTTTTGCTGCCCAACAAAATATTGGTTCCTTTGTCAGACACCCAATAAAACTATAATCCCCTTACAAATAACATATTATATTAAGTATATATATATATATATATATATTAAGTATACTGTATTTCAATTTATTTACTTATATATATATGTGTATACATATTTAATAATTTACAGTGTTATATATATTTTATATCTTTATAAGAATAATTGTGTGCATTTTTATGTATGTATCTATATACATTTTTATGTATGTATGTATATATCTACAGGAGTATGCACAATATAAGAACTAAATTATTATTAGTATTATTAGAAATCAATGTAATCATGATATTGTGACCGAAACATTCTAAACAGATAACAGTCCAATTATATTAAATACATTTGGTTTATTAAAACACATTTAGGCAAACAAGATGTTAGAATAAGTTTATACTGTATAACACATTTAGACAAACAAGATGTTAGAATAAGTTTGTACTATAACATGATTTATGATGAAAATAAGACTACCTTTTTCTGAGCTGCCTCTCAATTCATCTCGATGACATGCAAGACTTAATATTACACTTGTTTCATCGTTCATTTGTTGCTAGGGAGACGTGTGGATATGCATGGAAGTCATGGACACCTCATTAGATAAGTTTTATAAGATGGTGTATGACAAAGAGAAGACAGTTATCCCAGAGGACATATTAGGAAAAATAGCAAACACGGTACGTCTGATTTGAATGTTTGAAGAAAATAATTTTTGGCAAATCTGAAATTTGTCTTCCATATTAGTATTAGTGAACTTGTGTGTGACTGATTTTGCTTTGACAACATCCCAATGATACAACTTGATTAACAGAAAATGACAACTTACTGAGCCATTAAATAGTTTTATTTTGTTGTATAACAATTCATGGACTTTGAATACCATAAAACACCAGTACTTTCACCTGAAAACATCAGGAAAAAAATGGCCAAACAACCCACATGTCTGTTTGCCACATGCATAAGAATCCAGAAGCATGTGAGATGTCATATGGATCATGTTATGTGTCATGTGACCTGTGCCCCATAGGTGGTGAAGGCGCTACATTACCTGCAGACAGAGTTGAAGGTGATCCACAGAGACGTGAAACCTTCCAACATCCTCATCAATCGCAGCGGAGAGGTGAAAATTTGCGATTTTGGCATCAGCGGGCGCCTAGTCGACTCTGTGGCGAAGACAAGGGATGCTGGCTGCAAGCCATACATGGCGGTGAGACGGCTTGTCCAAACTGTGTGCTCAGAATAATATTAAAACATTTGTATATGCATTTATTATTATTTTTTATTACATGTATACATTTTGAATTACATATTATTTATGGTAGGACATTTGTTTTCATGGATTACATTTGAGAATAATTATTGTTTGTATTGTCTTTAATAGGATTTTAAATCATAATTTCCATGTATCTAAAGCGCCTGAGAGTAATCTCGATTGATTGGGCACTATGTAAGTACTTTTATTATTATTATTAAAACAGTGATAACTTATTAGTGTATTCTACTTTGTCACTGATGGTTATGTTGGTTATTTTCTGTGTTTACACTGTATACTTGTGATGCTTATTGAACTTGGTTATTATTATGGAAGTAGAATTACGTAAATTTAATGCGTTGCACTAATGGTTCTGAGCTGCCCATGTGTCTCCTTGGAATCCGGGAGAGCTGCCTGTGTGTCTCCTTGGGATATGAGAGAGAGCTGCCCGTGTGTCTCCATGGGATACGGGAGAGCTGCCCGTGTGTCTCCTTGGGATACGGGAGAGCTGCCCGTGTGTCTCCATGGGATACGGGAGAGCTGCCCGTGTGTCTCCATGGGATACGGGAGAGCTGCCCGTGTGTCTCCATGGGATCCGGGAAAGCTGCCCGTGTGTCTCCATGGGATACGGGAGAGCTGCCCGTGTGTCTCCATGGGATCCGGGAAAGCTGCCCGTGTGTCTCCTTGGGATACGGGAGAGCTGCCCGTGTGTCTCATTGGGATCCGGGAGAGCTGCCCGTGTGTCTCCTCGGGATACGGGAGAGCTGCCCGTGTGTCTCCTTGGGATACGGGAGAGCTGCCCGTGTGTCTCCTTGGGATACGGGAGAGATGCCCGTGTGTCTCCTTGGGATACGGGAGAGCTGCCCGTGTGTCTCCTTTGAATACGGGAGAGATGCCTGTGTGTCTCATTGGGATCCGGGAGAGCTGCCGTGTGTCTCT
Organism: Lamellibrachia columna; assembly: GCA_963662155.1. Classification (NCBI taxonomy): domain Eukaryota; kingdom Metazoa; phylum Annelida; class Polychaeta; order Sabellida; family Siboglinidae; genus Lamellibrachia; species Lamellibrachia columna. The sequence continues at coordinate 54,585,183 of OY759266.1, forward strand.
TCGGGATACGGGAGAGCTGCCCGTGTGTCTCATTGGGATACGGGAGAGATGCCCGTGTGTCTCCTTGGGATACGGGAGAGCTGCCCGTGTGTCTCCTCGAGATACGGGAGAGATGCCCAAGTGTCTCATTGGGATTCGGGAGAGCTGCCCGTGTGTCTCCTTGGGATACGGGAGAGCTGCCCGTGTGTCTCCTTGGGATCCGGGAGAGCTGCCCATGTGTCTCCTCGGGATACGGGAGAGCTGCCCGTGTGTCTCCTTGGGATACGGGAGAGCTTCCCGTGTGTCTCCTTGGGATACGGGAGAGATGCCCGTGTGTCTCCTTGGGATACGGGAGAGCTGCCCGTGTGTCTCCTTGGGATACAGGAGAGCCGCCCTTGTCTCCTTGGGATACGGGAGAGCTATCCGTGTCTCCTTGGGATACGGGGGTTTCTGGGATCATCATTGGTTATTGGTTCCAATTGTTGAATGTTGAGTTATAATTAAATTAATTATAGTGTTATGTGATGGTGTAAAGTTGGTCGTTTTTGGTAAATTTTATTTATTTTTTATTTAGTGTTTTTGTGTTACACAGCCTGAGAGGATTAATCCGAAGACGGGAAATGCCCCTTATGACATCCGCTCGGACGTCTGGAGTCTTGGCATCTCCATGGTAAGTCTTCATAACTGATGAGGCCAGCCTTTGGTCAGAATAAAGTCGCTTTGTTACAGAGTGATCTTTCATGACAGAGAGGGTGTCGACTCTAGAGTGTAACAATGTCTAAAACAATTCCAAAATTAAGTTGGTAGATTTTTTGTCAGTCATTACTGAGCTGTTTAGGAGTGTAATGAACATTTATAATGAAGCCTAAGGCAATCACAGAGTGTGTTTTCAATGAGGTTGTCCTTGGGAGTAGGATCTAGCATATAAATATGACACATACTCACTTCAAGTTATCAGCAAAGGAAGTATTAGCTCAGGAGTTTTTAGTATTCACTCAACGGAACTTTCAAGACTCTCTCGGTTTCTTCGTCAGTATCAGTCTGAACTACTCTCTGGTGTCATGTGACTACTTTGGTGGTTGTCACATGACAGCAAAACACTGGAAAGCAGTTCGTTGCCGAAGGGAGCAAGAGAGTCTTGAAAGCTCAGTCAATCAGATATTTGAGACGGAAATGTAGCTATACTTCTGTCAATATGAATCCGGTACAAGCATACATGCTGATACTTTGTGGTCGTGTGTGACAGATTGAGTTGGCGACTGGCAAGTTCCCGTACGAGACGTGGAAGACACCCTTTGAGCAGCTGAAGCAAGTCGTGGAGGATGAGCCGCCGCGGCTGCCTCCAGATCACTTCAGCCCTGAATTCGAAGACTACATCATACAATCGTAAGTGTGGAAGATACTCTGTGTTTGACAATTCATGCTTTGTATTGTTCTACATCGGACCTAGTATCCACAACTACATAAAAAGGACAAAAGTGGTCTGGCCCTATATACTGGAACATAAAGATATATACTGTAACATAAAGATATATACTGTAGCATAAAAATATATACTGTAACATAAAAATATATACTGGAACATAAAGATATATACTGGAACATAAAGATATATACTGGAACATAAAGATACATACTGTAACATAAAGATATATACTGTAACATAAAGATACATACTGTAACATAAAGATATATACTGTAACATAAAGATATTCACACTTTCACAATTTACCCGATATAATGATCAAAGTCAGTTCTTTTGATGATTTTAACAATACTAGCTATTATTTAACACACAATTCACTCACAACAGCTTAGAACATAAAGAAACCTGGCTAAATTAATAGAGGAGGGGGTGTTAAATATTTGCTGTTGAGTTCAGCAAAAGAAGTGCAAGAGAGTGGTTTACATGTATGATATACTGTTATACTATAACAATGAATTTTTGTTATTAAAAATGGGAACATACAGTAAAAGCTTTAAGTTTTGCGTGCTTCATGTTACAGGTTACATGCTTCATGTTACAGGTTACAGAAGGTTGTTGAGAAACGCCCGAATCATAGCCAATTACTAGAGCACCCTTTCATTGTGAAATACGATGCGGCAGATGTCAACATGGCCAGCTTCGTGTCGGACATCCTTGACAAGCACATGCCGTCGTCATAGTACCCAGTCTTAACAAGCCACTTCAGCACATCCTGTGTCAAGACATAGGGCGTTCAACAAAACACTGTTGAAGAGTCAAAATGGTGAAAGTCCATTTCATGTGTTATAAGTTAGTGTAGTAGACACATATCCAAACAACAGCATGGTGCAGATGAAAACAGACTTTCACTTTCAATCTTCAACATCGAAAAAGCAAGATTCTAGTGTCACCGAGTTGCTGCTAATGTGGCCACCATCATCACATCGAAATTACAAAATGTTGGCAGACTTCCCATATATTTATTGGGTTGCGAGTAATCTGGGCTTGTGCTTCCAGGTTTACAGGGCTACACCTTGACATGTATATAAGATATCAAGCACATTTTTACATTATTAGATTAGATTATACAAGTGCGCATCAGTATCATTACAATTGTGCCAGGAGAAAGTAATGTGCACTTACTAATAATTATGTGATAAGATCGTAGCATCAAATATATATATATTGGTATATATATATATGTCTGTAGTATATATATATGCTTGTATAAATATATGTGGCTGTATATGTAGATCTACAAATATATGTACACATAGACAATGTACATGCAATGTAGTTGATATGTGGAAAGAAACTGAAATAATATTGTTACTCAGTTTGAGTGGGCATTGATTTTGGGACCTTGAAACCAACAGACTCCCAACAGTTTCTGGGTGTGTGTGTGTACCCGCGTAACTTTATTAGTATGAAGCAATTTGACATGGTTTGGCAGAATGAATTAAGCTTGCAAGATGAAAATCCAAATAAAAACCTAGAATTTAGCAAATTAATAATGTTCACGTCAGGTTTGCATGACTGATGTCTGGCAATGATGATTGTGTTTGAATGTCATTTGCCAGTTTTAACCATATTGACAACTGCTTTATTAACTGCATTTCTCGTGAGAAATCATTAATTTGGTTGTACTTTATTTAAAATGTTAACAAATGCCTATTGATCAAATAACACCACTTTTAAATAGGCATAAATGTGGTGTTATTTGATGAAAGGTTCTTTTTACTGGTCTTGGTAATTTTGTTCCAGCACAAAAATGAATGTTTCTTAATGTCTGCCAATCCACAGATACAGGAGTTGTGATACAGTCTTGTGGATACGTTCACACAGAAGCCTCATGTAGTAGTGGGGGTCTGTACCACGTCTTTGTGGACACGATCATGTCTTTGCTAATAGGCACTGTGCGTCCTTGACTATCTGTTTTTGGAGTGTATATAATATATTAGTAGGCATTGCATGTCAATTTTACAGAGAGAGACATTAAATGACATTGAATAAGATTGTGTATGAGAGGAATGCCTGCGGGCACTTGTAAAATAAATAATAAATTGATGTGCACAACTCGAAGTGATGTATTTTCAACTGATTTTATTTTTTTCATAGGAAGTAGCAGAACAGTAAAACAAGGCTGCGATACATTGTTTGTAGAAATAACAGATATCTAGGTAGGTGGTGCAGTAAACCAAATTCAGTGCAACTGTCTGTACTAAAAAATGCATTATACCACTGGTTATATTCAATTTATCAGCACTGCATATCTGTTAAGATAAAAGAAACATGTACCACCACTTCCTATTATGTGCCATCCTATTTGCCAACAATTTGTTAAAAATCACAAACATGTACATCTTAATGCTTAAACCTGTGTGTTCTTCTTATTTTCCCACTACGGGAACTTGAATGCATGCCAGCTGTTTCAACAGACAAATAATCCCTACTTAGCTATTTGTAGAACGAAACAGAAGTAAAAACTGATCCTGTTCCAACCGGTCTTCCATAGATTCAAACCAATGTTCCTAAATTCGGAGTTGTCAATTTATGCACCGGTACATCAGAGTTTGAAAGTACAGAGCACCACCACGATATACCTGTCAATCAGTATACCTGTCAATCAGTATTACAATTTATCAGACATGTACAAGGAGACTCAACAACAACCTGGAACTGTGAACCACGGCAACCGTTCGAACTCTTCTGTTCACAGTATGATGCTGTTTTCCACACATTTTTCTCCGGCTAAACCCGCCAGTTGTTGCGATCAGAAACACATCCATTGACGACGGAAAGGCTGCTCTAGAATTCCCGGCGATGGTATTTATCCATGTCATAGTAGGACGTGACAACGACGCGGTTGGAGAACTTGCGTCCAGCCAGGGCCTGCTGTGCCTTCTGGCAGTCTATCACCGAGTTGAACTCCACGTAAATCTGAAATACAGACAGACAGGCTCAGGTAATGGATCAATGTATAGTCCAACAAACTAATATGCTTTAGATAAGGCAAAACAAGTACTGATCTTGCATCATGCAACCGAAATACTTGGCAAATTTTGAAGTTATCAGCATTCCACAAGTGATCCAAAGTATTGCAAATACTACCTGATCACAAAAAGAAGAGTTAATATTTAGCCACTAAACATATTCATAAACATGTTTCTTAACCACACAAAAGTATTGCAAATACTTCCTAATCACAAAAAGATCGGATCGTCCCTTCTGGCTTCTGCCCAACCCGAATTACTAGGGAAGCAAAGCCTACCTTTCCAACACCTGGCACTTCAATGCCCTTGATGGGTTTGGGTACCTCGAGACTCTTGACAGTACCATACTTTCCACACTCTTCCTTCACGTCCTCAAGGATGTCTGCAACCACAAACAACTACGTGTATACATATACACTGAGTTGACTATACGTTATGGAGATACTTAGAGCAGGTATGAAGAGCCAGGATGGGAGAAAGTGACACAAGAGAAACAGATGGACAGGAAATGTGGAGAGAGGATGCTGAAAGATAAAGTTTATGATGCGGTCTCCATCCCACATAGAAAACAACAGAAAAAGTCTGATTATGCACCACCCAAAAAAGTTTACTGGTAGAAGATCCAAACCTGCAAGAGAGACAAGGGAAGAAGTCAATGATATGGTCCCCACGACACCAAGGAAAACGGGGAGAAGACGGAGCGAAGGACATGCAAAGCCACATTATATAACCCACCTTCATATTCATCCTCGTCCTCGAGTTCCTCTGGCGTAACCATGTTCATGAGACAAAGTACCTCTGTGGGGATAGTGCCGCCTGCCTGTACTTGGTTCAGGTTGAGGCCAGGGATCTGGATCTGTACCGGCATCTGATGGACAATGAATGATATTAATATCAATAAAAGTACTTGTATAACGCCTGATCAAAATTGCTCTTTGCACTTTACATACATGGCAATGATGACTTAAAATTATATTAAAACAATAATTATTCTAAAATGCAAAAGTGCATTCTGTTTTTTAACAAAAGTAGTCCACCGTAAATATGTAATAAATAAATGACATATAATAAAAAATAATAATATATGCATACACAAATGTTTACATCAGTGTATTATAAAAAGGCTATTCTACAGTGTCTACTTTCAAAGGCAAGAGGCAATTACAGGTCACTTGTGTTACATAAGGGATACTTCACTGCTCAGCTCCCATGACGTGCCCATCCAACATATTAACTCCCCCGATGTCAACAAGTAAAGTTGCTAATTTAAATTCTTGACAGTTCCTACTGAATAATGCATGGTCTACATGCTCTGGTACATTTACATTGTATTTTTTAATTGCACCATCTATCACACAGGAAAGCCAACAAGAACTGACGCGTGTTAAAAATCCAACTACTAGTAATTTTGTTGACCACATTTAACACATTAATATAATAATTGTAAGTGAACTACACAGAGCCCTGATTATATTGTCAGATGTTATTCAATTTATGATAAGGTAAAGTTGACACACAGCATATGGGAATGAACACAGAAGTTATACATGTACGTTACCACCATTGTGTTTTGACGTGGATATTTGAGTATAATTATCACAAAGACATCCCAGGGTTTTGACAACAGTATGGCAACCCAAGCAATCAATGATGACAAATGCACTATCAAGTTGTTAGCAAATGCTGTGTCAAAAACTATAGACACAGTACATTAATTGGGTACACCTGTCATAGCAAAAAGTTATGTCCAAATTGCAAAATATCTGTCCAAACAATTGAGTTAACTTGCAAGTAAAATATCCCCAAGCATTGTTGTGTTTGAGGAGACACCTACTTGGCCTCCCTTGGCTCCTACGCTCGCTCTCTGCACGATCAACTTCTTGTCTCCCAGCTGCATGTTATTGAGGCCAGCACACGCCTGTCACAGACAACACACCTGTCACACATATTGTCACACAGCTAATTTAATTTATGACAACAAAGTGAGACAGGCCAGTACCTTCCTGATGATAGGAACCACCTGACACAAGACAACATTCCTGATGATAGGCACCACCTGACACAAGACAACATTCCTGATGATAGGAACCACCTGACACAAGACAACATTCCTGATGATAGGCACCACCTGACACAAGACAACATTCCTGATGATAGGAACCACCTGACACAAGACAACATTCCTGATGATAGGAACCACCTGACACAAGACAACATTCCTGATGATAGGCACCACCTGACACAAGACAACATTCCTGATGATAGGCACCACCTGACACAAGACAACATTCCTGATGATAGGCACCACCTGACACAAGACAACATTCCTGATGATAGGCACCACCTGACACAAGACAACATTCCTGATGATAGGAACCACCTGACACAAGACAACATTCCTGATGATAGGAACCACCTGACACAAGACAACATTCCTGATGATAGGAACCACCTGACACAAGACAACATTCCTGATGATAGGAACCACCTGACACAAGACAACATAGCTGGTACCATTAGAACCGTGAGTCACACACCACTACAATTTAATTTATACACCCGACATAGTAATAATAATAACTTTTATTTGTATAGCGCCATATATCTGGATATAAAACCTGTTCAGAGGCGCTTAAAATACAACATATAAAACATAATCCCTACAAAATAGGATATAAATCATATAATACGGAATTTACATATATTTTTAAAGAAATAACTTATGTAAAATAAAGTATCGGCTAAATACTGAGTAAACACTGCTTTAAAATCAAGTAATAAAAATAAATAATTAAATGTAATAAAAGATAAACCATGTTAGTGACGATATATAATAGTTACTGTAAAAAAGGTTCTATAAATAATCTTCAAACGCTGTCTTAAAAAGGTGTCTTAAGTTTAGACTTAAATAATTCGAGTGAGTCAGCGTGCGGCGACACGGATATATATCGTAAGATCGTTCCAAAGGCACGGTGCCGTTGGGGAGAAACCCCATCAACCATACCGTTCCATATCATGGCGTGGTACAGTTAGTAGGTGGCTGTCGGCAGAACGAAGCCGGCACCCTGGTGTGTACGGCGAGATAATGTCAACAATGTATTACAAATGTAGGATAAACACATGCACATGACACACTTAACTGTACACATCTGACATGCGTTAGTAACCCACTAGACATGATGTAAGATATTACCTGGTCAGTGACATTTGGATCAACGTATTCACAGAATGCATATCCCTTGGACAGCCCAGTGGCACTGTCCTTCACCAGATTGAAGGCCTTCAGCGGTCCAAACGACGTCAGCAGTTCCTTCACCTACAACAACACACGACATGTAGCCTTGATCCAGTGACTGGAGGGACTTCTCGGGAGTCGTAGGTGTCAACATCTCACCAGTATCTTCCAGCTTTTATCCAACTGTTAGCAGGGGTGTTTGCTGGGACGTCCCACATTATATGACGTACAATAGGTGACCAGGCGTTCCAAAATGTCCTCAACTTAAGACCCCCCAACATTTCTGCCTTCTAGTTGAGGCCTTGAGCTTTGTGTTTCATAACTCATACAAAATGTGCAATTCTAAAATAATTTTGCACGTTTGACGAGGACACACTGAAACTACGACCCCCAGCCCTCAACTTGGGAGCCTCACATACAACCTTTTGTATAAATTACTTGGTGACCTCCCCTCCAGCCCTCAACTTGGGGACCTCACATATAACCTTCTATATAAACTACTTGGTGGCCTCCCTGCCAGCAACTTGTGGACCTCACATACAACCTTCTGTATAACGACCCGAGATGTAACACATTAGCTTCCTCCGTTCCTCATATGCCTATGACCAATATACTTTCATTGTTACTGTTCCAAATATGGTTACCTTTTATACTTTTACTATTTAGCTACATCTATATAACTAGCAATACTGACATTCATAAGTACATGAGGTGCGGACAGTATTCTCAAATGAGGTAATAAATAACTCCAGTACAAATAAATACTGATGTGACTACAGTATCATCGAAGCAGCAGCCTGGGACTGCAATAACCAACATTTGACAGGCTTTTGGATGTTGTAATGTATACAGTTTAGGGCCACTGCCGGGTCAATGCAAAAATATCCTGGAGCATACACTGAACACCAGTAACAGATAATCATTTCTCATGTATTCTCTCGGTTTAGTCAAAACCCAGCAGACCTCCCCCATAACCCACGGTGGGTTCTTTTATTCTCAATGGCCAGGATAAAATTACACCAAATCGATATGCTCAAATTGAATTGTTGGCATTGAACTGAATTGTGGAAAGAATTTTGTTCAGGCTTTCCATGGAACTAGGTAAAATGGTGGAAATTCCAGCAGCAATGTTGACACCTATACTATGCTCACAAGAAGTCCACATTTCAAACATAATGCTGACCAATTTTGCTAAATCAGTTTGTCTTTAAAAAGTGCATTATCTTCTGGTTTGTCTTCGTATTTATACCACTGACTATTTATAATAATGTCAAAGCCACTGGAACAGTGAGAAATACTTTGGCTACTTTTCGCAAAGTTATGATTTATGTCCAGCCACTGAGATATCTCAGCCCAGCATTCCTACCATCACTTCCATCTGATAAATACTAACTTTGACAATGTCAAACTTCTTAAACCAGACATTTTTTTTTTACAAATTGGTCACATCCCAAACCATTTCTGCCATCAAACAGTACATAATTTTATCCCTTGAAATCTGCAATGTTATGTGGCACTCTACAGACACGAATGTAGCAAGATACCTCTTAATATGGATGACTAACTATCACCCACAATAAAGCCAAAAACTACTTACATAATGTTTATTGAAGAAATAGATCTGGCTAGTATGCACACCATACTTCGTTACTCCTGTCTCACTTGAGACAGCCAATGTAAGCCAGGCACACTCCCCACAAATCAAACTAACCAGGCATTTGCCTCAGCAGATAACACAGCCAAAATCGCACTTGGACTCTAGTTAAGCATCGTGCACACATCCACACACATCCATCAAAGTTTAACTTTGAAAACAAAACCACTTGCCTTCATCCACGGACAGTTCATAATACGGGGAATGGTGTTTACAACTAACTTTTTTCAACCTCTTCCCCTACGCTGGGAATCAAAGGGGAAGAAAGAGAACATTTGATGAGTACATGTCTTTCAAGAAACACAATACTAGCAAGTTTACCACCCCCCACCGACCCACCGGCTGCCACCTGCAAACATTCAGAACCCATGCCTGAAAATACCCGAATCCTGAATTATCGCTACTAAAAACTTCCTATTTTAATAGAACTATTAGTAAATGTATTATAACTGATTGTAAGTATCATGCCCTAATCCTGAGAACGCCTAAATAAAAATTCCTGTATTACTTTAGTTCATGAATACAACCAACTTTAAAATATCCCAAATCTAAGAAAGTCAATAAAAACTACAACAAATTGCTGCTTTTAAAGAATTTATAACAGTTAGGATTGCCTGAAAGACAAAGCCTGAAAGCAAAGCAATGGCCTGTAAAGAGATGTTGAAGAATTAGTTTTGGGTGGGTAGTACGTGTATTTGAGCAAGAAATTATTGAAAACTGTTATGAATATGCAATGAAAGAGAATTCTCTTGTAGCTTTCCACCTGCAATTTAGCGCTGAAACCATCTGCCGTCATGGGCAGCCCACTGGACGACTGAAACAAAGTCTCCCTGTATGCTCTCTACAGAGTTTCCTGATAGGATTGTCCAGCTTACAAAGTGTTTTGAAGTTAGCAATACATCAATCTTGAGAAAACATTATAATTCAACAGCAAATTTCCACAAAAAAATCAAACATAACTGTATGTTTAAAGGAACTAGGAAATGTTTTTATTATCGCTACAAAAGTGCACAGCAGTGTCTTTTAGCATGTCTAGAGCAGGGTTCTAGTTAGATTACATTAGTAGTTGTATTTTAAAATATCTAGTCTACACTGGGTCTGCCCTACTATGAAACCAGAGCTTACACTGTTGCCTTTCTGTTGTTTTATAAAATGTTACTTAGTTCTAGTACCAGTTGTCATGTATATAAAGTTTTATAAAATGTTACTATAGTTGTAGTACCTGTTATGTATATAAAGTTTTATAAAATGTTACTATAGTTCTAGTACCTGTTGTCATGTATATAAAGTTTTATAAAATGTTGTTATATAGTTCTAGTACCTGTTGTCATGTATATAAAGTTTTATAAAATGTTGTTATATAGTTCTAGTACCTGTTGTCATGTATATAAAGTTTTATAAAATGTTGTTATATAGTTCTAGTACCTGTTGTCATGTATATAAAGTTTTATAAAATGTTGTTATATAGTTCTAGTACCTGTTGTCATGTATATAAAGTTTTATAAAATGTTGTTATATAGTTCTAGTACCTGTTGTCATGTATATAAAGTTTTATAAAATGTTGTTATATAGTTCTAGTACCTGTTGTCATGTATATAAAGTTTTATAAAATGTTGTTATATAGTTCTAGTACCTGTTGTCATGTATATAGTTTTATAAAATGTTGTTATATAGTTCTAGTACCTGTTGTCATGTATATAAAGTTTGCAAGGTCATGAACATGCAGTCGTTGGTTGGGCCTACAGGGTTTCTCAAATCATAAGACAGAAGTAAAGCTAAAACCAACCTAATTTTAACTCTCAGTTGGTTTCATCCTGTCATGGATTATCTTCAGTTATTTGCAGTCTTAAGTTCAATTATTATTTGAAATTAGAGACTGTGCTAAGTTAGCTACATATTCTAATACTGTATAAAGCATGTGGTTCATAATGGCTAATTTATTAGTATAAATATATTTATTCTATAACATGGAGCAATTTAAAATGTCCTAACAGTTGTAGCAAGTGGTAAATAATAATAGTTCAATAGTCAACAAATAAAATACAAATTGTTGAAATTACTGCCTTGGAGTATGTAGCCTAACTAGAGTATGTAACCTAACTAGAACCCTGTCTAGAAAGGACTTTCATTTGATATTTGCTTTAAAAAAATGTTTACAACTGCTTAAAAACTATTGACAAGTGCTAATTTTGCAGTTTTTCTGCTATTTACTAGATGAACCTGCGAACAAATCAGCTACAAGTGTACATTGCAAGGTGCAATGTAAGAACCTGAAATGTGCTGCAAAAAATCAAGAGCGACACATTTTCTATTGTCTTAATTTTGCTCCCAAATACAAAATTTGCATTTATGTCATAACAAGATTATCTCACTGAAATTACAGATTTCAGTTTACGTCATAACAATGTGGAATATCTCACTGAAATAACAAATTTCCACTCAATTCTAACTTCACCTGAAACCCCACTCCTAACTGCCGCTGGCTGCCTAACATCAAACATCTGCAGAAATAACCATCTTGTTTGCGTCACCCATAAACTGTCCATATGTATACACCTAACCCATCTCAAGACACCATTTTTAATGGGAATATGTACCTGGAATACAACTACTTGTGGAAACTATAGGGATTTGTTGGGAGGACATACCATGGCCTGGATCACCCTAACCCTACACTCTTACTGGTACAACCCTACCTTTGGGCAGTCATCGTGGCAGGAGGCAGACCTAGACATACTTACCTGAGACCCTATCATACAGGGAACATTCAAAACAAGACGAACAATAACATTGCAAATGACATCACAGTGACGTGTCCGACGATAGGATGGCACAACTATGAAGGCTTCACTTGACGTCTACAATATACAGCGGAGAAGCGAGCAGGTATTCTGCTACTGCAGCTGCTGCCGTGGCAAGCTGTGGAAGACGTACCTGATCCTCGTTCAGGTAGTTGGGCAGACCTCCAATGAAGATTTTCTGTGGCGAGTCCTGCACAACCGTTGACACGACCCCTAGAACAAAGGAATGGATATGAAATCGACTGGTCAGTTCTGGGGAGAAAGTACACTTGAAATTACGCTTTATTTTTTTCTAAAAATATGTTTCTGCCGTATTCTGATAGCGTTGTATATTTACTATCAATAAAGTTTATTTTTATAACAATGCCTCTATCAAGTAGAAATCCTGTTATTCAATCTTGATTGTTAGTTCACAAGGCAATAGTGCATATCTAACTCTTATATATATATATCATATATATATATAGACAGGGCTTTTTACAATATTGTGGACTTACTGGAGTACCAGAAAATGACTCAGAGCAATTACTCCAAACACATCTAAATACAGTCGCGCCTCGTTATAACGCGATGGTCGGGGTCCATGATTTCGAACCACGCTGTACGTGAGGTGCGTTAGGTGTTTTCATATCTGCCACCAGGGAGCTACTAAACAACAGCGATCACCGCCCGCTGCACCAAGCCCAAGAACGCTGTCGAAGCCCTGTGTCTTATATGCCAATATACAGTTTATGGAACTTATTAAACGAGTCAACTAGTATCAACGTGTATTATTTTTAAATGTCACACCATGTTGATTCTTGAACTGAATAAAACACATGTACGTATACCGTTATGGAATAGATCTATTACGATCATGATGTACTGGACAAATAGGCCTACAAATCGAAAATAATATCTGAGCAGCCGAAAACGTATATAATTTGACAAACGTAGTATGTAAGCTGATAAAACACAGAAAATGACAATAAGTAGAATTAATAATTGTTTCACTTCATCTTTCAACCGATCTCGACCGAAGCATAAATTTATTACGCACCGTGTAACATCGATTCATATGCGGATGACGAATTCATATTTTCGCGCACCAGTAGAGCCTTGGGTTAGGAATTTGGCATGTTGGTTTCGCGTCACGAAAACGATTAAATTTACAATGTAATGGAAGCATGTAATTTCACCCAAGTGTTATGTTGGTATTGCATACTAAATGCATTTAAAACTATTTTTCTGATTCTTACGCCAGGTGTATTTGTGAATCTCGATTGCAATTGATATTGGCGGCAACGCAAAACAAACAACACGTTGATACTCGTTGACATTGTTCGCATCATGTTTCTTGAGAATTGTGAAAGCAATTCTAAGTAGGTTTAAGCAGGCCCATTTGGCATTTTCCCGTGGCGGCAGAAAATTATATCCGAATCTGCGTAATAACGAGGCGCGACTGTACCAGGAACATCATTCATTAATCTTTCCCGCTATAACATTGGATGCTCCATGCAGAAGTATGATCTTGGTCTAGACTTGACCAGTTAGGTAGATGTACTTTTTTATTTATATGCAAGTTTAGTTGTATATATAATAGTCCATGTGTGGCAATTTTTTTTAAACAATGTACGGAGGTTGGAAGAATAGGGGCCTAAATTAAAATTACAAATGAAATAGGAACAATCTTAATTAACTATGACAGTTGCGTGCATACATAGTATGCAGTTAACTCGAACCAACTTGACTGTGTAAAGACAGCAGTGATCAAGGTAGAACTACAAGTTACCTGGCACTACAATGGAAGGAGTCTCTGCCATGCCAGGCAATGGCTGGTAGTCCCGCGGTCGGCGGATCTTCAGCGACTGACCCTGGAAGTTGATGCCATCAAACGCCATTGCCTGGGTCGTCTCATCTACTGACCGGAACTGCAACACACAACACATCTAGGTGAGGCGGAGGCCAATGTACAAACTATGATGATTGCACAATAAACATTTCGCTTTCTTGATGTAGGTTCAAACACTCACCACCAATTAAAGGCAGGACGTACCGACAAACTTGCAATGCAATAACCAACTGTGCAGGTATACTATTGAGCCAATGACAAATATGAAAACGAATTTCAGCCCATGCATGACAATACATAAACTGTACATCTGAATATATCGAAAGAAAGCAGGTGATGACTTACAATTGGCATTAGATGTATAGCTTTACTCAAGTTAGAAATACCTATTTATGCAGTTATATAGCATGTTCCCAAATGTAGTATATATTACCATAACAAAATTGTGACTATGTTTAGCAACCCACCTCGATGAAGGCAAAGTTCTTGTCAAGATTCACCTGACAGGCAATGACTGCATTGCCATCTGCCTGGGACAGTGAGGAAGTTGACATGCGACTGTTGAAGAAATCCATCATGACCTCCTGTACAGCAGCAGAAGAGACACTGATGTACGATATAGTAAGTGGCATCACAGACAAACCAGACGTCGCGTCTAATTCAGTCTGCTTGTTCGGAAGTCTCCATGGTAGGAAGCTAACATTACTGTCCAACTAAATGAGTAGTGCAGGGAATGTTAGACTACGACATTATGTTGCAACTAACATCATAACAGCTACAAAAAATAATATCTGTGAATCAACTATTTTGTGGAGCATTTGCAAATGTAGGCCCAACAACACAAACTGCATAGACAAAAGCAGGCCACATAATTGTGGTTCATAGTTCAAAAATTCAGGTAACATTGTAAGTAAAACCAGTGCAGTTATTTCACTGTCTCTGCCATTATGTCAGCTACTGTGAATGTAACTCTAGTGTGTTTAAACATTGATTATGTAAGACCACCAAAAACACTGTACATTTCCAAGACATCACTTGTTTATAGAGAAAAAACAACCTATGTGCCCATCCTCTCAACCAGCTGTGCAAACCTACCTCTGTGACACCGAAGGGGATGTTTCCGACGTACAGACGCCGTGCCTGTCTGCTGATAGCACTGCCGGCGAATGGGATGGTTGTGTTCATGGTCATGGCAGCGGGCGGTACAGTGATGGTCTGGGGGATCTGGCCAGCACCTGCACCAACAACTGGTTGCACTCAGCTCAGCTCGTCTTGTACAGACAGCTCTACCCGACTGTACAGACTGTACACCATTAGATTTGTATTTGAAGCTTGCCCAGTGGCAGCATTTGTGTACCACTTGCATAGCATAGCATTACATGCCTTCTTAATTTACAGGTGCACAATGGTTTTAGCTAGCCAACATGTACAAGAGTAAAGTATTTAGTTTTGGCGCATTTGGGATAATAGTTCCTGAACTTGAAAAGGCAGACAGGACAGACACCAATGGAGACATATGGTGACTAACTATCATGGGATCCATCCTCGGGACGATTAGATGATGAGTATTTGTGATAAACACATTGTATGAGGATCGTGATTTTGCATTGGACACTGTCACTCAACATAGTAAAAATGCCCTGTGCCTACGTGCATATAATAGTAGTAATTACAATGTCCATATGAAACATGCATACCAGCAACACCAAAATTTTAAATACTTTTTCACAAGTTATGCCATCATCCAATACTCGCTGCGCCTGGGTGTTTTAAATCTGATATAAAACATGAGCTCCACAGTGGCCATGTAATTGAATATTTTTCTTAATTACACAACACAAGAATCAAATGTACCTATGTACATAGAAATCCAGACATACTGTAAGCAGCCACTTAAAGTGACCATGCAAATATTTTGCCTCAAGAATCAACATTGACACTAAAACTATAATCGATGCTTTCGCATGCGAGTCAAGTTTATGCTTTTAGACAAAATGGGAACCAACAACTACATGGGAAACTATTAAAAATGTTTCATAATTCAACATACTCTGCATGGCTTTGTACTGCATGGGTGTGATATGTTCAAAGCCGGCCGGGGCAACATCCCAATATTTGTATGGCTTCCTCTTCACCCTCCTCTTAGGCGAACTGCAACAAAACATCAACAATAAATATGCGCATCTACTCTATAGTCCAGGGCTGCTGGTAAGGGCTGACCAAGAAACATTTTACCAACGATCCAAAAATTCTCAAAATGTGTGCCTGCATTCTGATAGCTTTCGACCGAATCAAGATCAATGTGGTAAAAAAATAAAAGTCAATGTATTGATCCAATTTCTTTTTTATAATCACCATTGATATAATGGGAATATCCAACAATTTTAGGGGGATATTCGTATTTAGTTTTTGTGTTGTGTTATGTTTGATCATTTGTGGGAATATCAGTTGTGAAGAGACCTGTATAAAATAAATCATCTGATATGGATGAAAAACTTGTTTTCATACAATAACTTGTCTACGAATATAATAGAATAGAATACAATACCAATATGCTATTTTCTGTTTTATAGCACAAAACTGGGGTCATTCCATATGAAATCAACCAAAAAAAGGCCAAAATGTTCTCCCGTTTTTAATGAAATTATGTACCAGTGCTTCATGTTTGAAAACAACAGGTTGAAAGATGAAGTGGAACAATTATTAACATTGTCATTTTCAATGTTTAACCAACTTTTCACTCCGTGTTAACTCGTATGCGTGTTCGGTAGCTCAGATCCAGGTTATTATTTTTTATTCCCATTACAGCGTAATGGGAATTAGATAGTAACAAACTATTTCTACATGTATTTTATTCAGTTCGACATACAACAGCATGTGACATTTAAACATAATACACATTGACGCTAGTTCACTGATTTGATAACTTTTCATAGCAGCCTGCACAACGTGGCTTCGATGGAGTTCTTGCAATCTTGGTACTGAGGCTGCGATCGCCATCCCCAGTGACGGATGATATTGGAACTCTGAATACTGGAGCCTGAACACTGCGTTGTAAAGAGGGTAGACTTTCCTAGTGAATTTAATACTATAGAAACTCCTTGGCGAGATGAACACTTCCAGACAGCGAGCAATTTTTGCAATTGATGTGAGCAATAATCGCTCCCTAGATTATTGATTTGTGTAAGCGATAGGGAATGAGAGCGATCGCTCGTCGCAAACGTGATGAACCAATGTACACATATTGGATCTGTACTGAAATTTACCTTTGTCAATTTCCAGACTTGTGAGATAAATATTAAAATATAAATATAAAAAAATGCATATTAAAAATGAAAAACAAATTGTGGAATGGAAAATATGCTTCGGACGAGATTGGTGAAACAATTATTAATTCTACCTATCGTTTTCTATGTTTAATCAGCTTTCATACTCTGTGTGTCAACTAATATGTTTTCGGCTGCTCAGATCCAGGTTATTATGTTTGATTAGTAGGCCTATTGGTCCAGTACATCGTCATCGTAGACAATCTATTCCATACCGATATACATACATGTACGTTATTCAGTTCAACCTTCAACGTGTGATATTAAAAAATAATGCACACTGATGCTAGTTGGCTCATTTAAGCTATATAAATCACGTATTGACATATAGACAGTGCTGCCATTACCAGTGGCTTCGACAGCATTCTTGGACCTGGAACAGCAGGCGGCAATCACTGTTGTTTAGTAGCTCCCTGGTGGCGGATATGGGAACACCTAACGTGCCTCACTTAGGTGGTCCAAAATCGTAGACCCCGACCACCACATTGTAATGATACTAGACTGTATAGAAATTTTAAGTGAGTTTTCCCACAATTTCTCGTTACAGATATATAACTTTGGCCCTAATGGTGCTGAAGTTGGTCTTAAAATAAAGGTAAGAAATTGTCCTGTCCACAGATGTGCATCACATGGCTGTTGAATATTTTGTTGCAGAGGTCACTGACCTTGACATACCAAAAATTATTAAACTGATTTTTATAACATTTGATCTTTAGGAAGGTCATTGCATCAACAAGTTTCAAGTAAAATATAATAATGGTCCAAATATTAAGTTCTTGAGATACAGTAATTTGAAGTTAATGAAGATTTATCAGAACCTAATTTATAGCTATTATAGCACGAGCATTTCTGTGAACTAACTTCAAACTGCAGTATCTCAAGAACGTACCATGGAACCATTCTATTTTTTGGAGAAACTTATTGATACAATGTCCTTGCTAAAGATCATATTTGATCAACTGTACTCCAGGTGATTCTCAAGTGACAAATGTGAGATATTTGTATCAGGTTCTTGATTAAAAAAGGATTTATTTATGAATGTCATTATTTAATCTCCAGGAAACATAAATATCTCAATAATCTAATTTATTGCTAAAAAGTTCATAAATGTTTATTTAACTTGGACTATTTTTATTGGGGTAGGATGGGTATGTGGATATAATTTTGTATTGGTCAAGGGACAATGGTACAATGGACTTATATGATACTATTTAACATTCCTCACAATATGACAATTATCCAGGGTGCAGACAGAAAGCATGAAGTAAAATTCAAGAACATTTGGGGAAAAAACAGCACTTTTTAATGAACATTTTCCGAAGTGTCTGAACGTTATTTCTGAAACAACTACAACAAAACTATTAAATATTATTTCCAATACTCAACACACTGTTTGTGCCACTCATACATCTATCAGCACATGCAGTTGCACATAAAAAAGATTGATTGACAGCGACACATTTGTCTTAACTCATTTCATTCGGGATACGCCTGCGGGCGTAGTTGACCTTTTCATTCGGGATACGCCTGCAGGCGTAGTCAACACACGTGACGGCCTTATCTGGTATTTACAGAAACTGTGTGCATCATGTCCAGCTTTTATCATTTTCCCCATGATGCAGTAGGACCACACTACCGGTTGGAAGCCATTTGCAATTTTTCAACCGCGTATTTTGTCAGAGTATAGAGAGAAGTTCGATTTGTTTTGTTTTGGAGATTTTTGGTATTTAAAAATGGCGGATGATGGCGCAGTTAGCGATGGTAGTGACATTGACTACGAAGGCAGCGAAATCGGGAGTAATACGGGAAGTTCTTTGGGCAGTATTTCACCCGAAAGCGACCTAGACGAACGACGTGCTGTGAGAGAACAGTGGGTTCGCAATCTGTTCGCTGAAGACGACTCCGACGACTCGGAATTCGGCGGCTTCCAGGGCATCTGGAAGGAGCGCGATTTCGCTCACCGTGTCACCATGGCCTTTCGCGGAATCGGTGGGGCGTCGGTCCTACATCCACCAGAAGCAAACCCGGGGATGTACTTCGACCAGTTTTGGACCGCCGAAATGTGGACTCAACTGACTGTTGAAACGAACCGCTACGCCGACCAGGAGAGGCAGCGAAATCCACCACCGCCATCAGCCCCTATCTGGACGCCTGTCACTATCGACGAGATCAGGGCGTTCGTTGGCCTGTGCTTTGCCATGGGTGTGTTACGTCTACCATCCAGGAATGACTATTGGCGTATGAGCAACTGGCTGCTAAAGACGAACTTTGGCAGGGTGATGGCCAGAGACAAATTCAATTTGATTTGGCGCTACCTCCACCTGGCCAACAACGACGCCCCAGGTGCCGAAGGAGACAAGCTCGTGAAGATACGGTGGTTTGTTGACTTTCTCAACGAACAGTTTCAGTCTGTGTACGTGCCGTACGGGACGTACACGGTCGATGAAAGTATGATCCAGTTCAAGGGCCGACTTGGATTTCGCCAGTACATGCCAGCGAAACCGATCAAGTGGGGCATCAAGGTGTGGGTCCTTGCAGAAAGCGACACTGGTTACCTGTCGAAGTTCCAGGTGTACACCGGCAGGGCACCAGGAGGACAGGAACGTGGTCTGACACACCGTGTTGTGACAGACCTTGTCGACCACCTGTACGGGCAGTACACGCAGGTGTACTTCGACAACTTTTACACAAGCACTGACTTGCTGACGTACCTGCATGTTCGACAGGTGTATGCGTGTGGCACAGTCCGGAGCAATCGCAAGAACCTGCCGACTGCCTTGCTGCCAAAGAATGTGAGACTGGAGAAGCACCAGTACAAGGTGGCACAGAAGGACGAGCTGTCCTTTGTAGTGTGGCAGGACACAAAGCCAGTGTGTGTCCTGTCGAACTTCCACGACCCGACAGCAGTGGGAGCCGTGTCGCGACGCGTGCGTGTGGGTGGTGATTCCCAACAGGTGGCAGTCCCTGCAGCCGTGGCCGACTACCAGAAATACATGAAAGGGGTTGACCTCATGGACCAGATGGTGGGTTATTACATCATCCATCACCGGTCCAAGAAGTGGTGGAGGCGCATCTTCCACTACCTGATGATGGCCTCCGCACACAATGCGTATGTTGTGGCGCGAGATAGCAACCCGGAGATGGTCCAGTCCGAGTGGCCCAACTTCCAGGATTTCCTGGAGGAGATCATCCTGTGGCTGGTAGGGGACATTCGTTCGCGACGGGACCCTGCTGCCAACCCACGTCCTGTCCCCGGTGCAGGGAGACACGACATCGTCAAGATGTACGAGAGAAAGAGGACATGTATCGAGTGTTCCCTGGGAGCAGCAGCAGGTGAACGACGCGGCACGACCAAACACGGGTGTCGGCAGTGTCAACAGCCAGTGCACTTAGAGTGTGTGTGCACACATTTCCACAGATTGTACAACCTGTGAGTTGTCATTGGCGTGACCAGGATGACCAGTGCTGTGAACAGTGACATGGCTAGTGTCTCGACTCATGAACAGTGCTGTGAACGTTATTGCACTAGTCAAGTGAATGTTTGCTGTTTCATATTAAATTTTATTGTGTACATTGTCTTGAATGTTGTAATTCCTTTGCATTAGAAACTGCATCTGTATTGAGAGTGAATATCTGTAAGGAAATTATTCATTTAGTTTACATGATGTCTTTCATTCAAAAAACTATAACTTTTGATTGATGTATCATATTTACATAATTTTTTTACCACTGGTTGAAGAAATGAATTTGGGAGGTTTATGTCACTGAATGTATGACCATTCTGAGTGGCTATATACATGTAAAACAAGTCTAAAGTTGATATACACGTTTTTTTATTCTTTTATTTCTTTACATTCTTCTTCAACTTGAGACTACTTCCACCATGCACACTCTACACAAACAATGTCAACATCATCATGTAGGCAATTCTCTTCTGAGTCCAGAAATATATGGGTTTATACACTTTTATTCAACAGCTGCCTAGAAAAAAATAATAGAAATGTTTGTGAATTCCTGTCGGGAAAGTTATCTTTTCATGTATCCGACAACTTTCATTCAAAAATGTGTAGCACCAGACTGAGAAAAGATATTTACATGAAACTTTTACCACTGTGTGAAGAAATGAATTTGGGAGATTTCTCCCATTGGATGTATGACCTTCCTGAGTGGCTGTATGTAGGTAAAACAAGGCCAAAGTCGGATGCGCAATGTTTTGTTTTTTTATTACTTTTCCTTCTTCTTCTTCACCTTGAAACCACTTCATCCATGTACATGCTACATAAACATGTTCAATGTCATCATGTAGGCAATTCTCTCCCGATTCCAGAAATGTAAGGGTTTATATACTTTTCTTCAACCATTATTTTATAAAAAATAGATATGTAACCCGACCGTCACAATAATTTGCTACAACTGTAAATTTGGGATTTTCTTCAGATCTGAGCAATGTGGCCAACTAACTAGCTGTCAGAATGAAATGGGTTAATAGGAGTCCCTGACCGAGTTTTGCTTTACTTATAATAATTTGTTTATTTAAAATATTGTAGAAACTAGAGCATTTCTGATATGTACTCAAATAAGTGTTTGGAGTCTGAGAGGCCAAAGTTACATCTTATTTAGTTTTATTAATAAGCAACGTCTGGCAATGAATTTGGATATGTAAATTTAGCCCAAATGCTGAAGCTGCAGCAATGCCGTACTTTATCCATGGGTTTTTCTAAATGCAAACGCCCCGGCATAACGACATCGTGTGCTCAACTCTCGACAAAACATGCTTTCATCTTCTTCTACTTAAATAAATATTTCACTAAACAAAACTTTTCTAACAATTTGCTTGCACTCAAATGATGAAATAACGAGTTAGTTATTTAGTATATCGATCCATTGGGCCACAGTTTCTTCAGATTGTTGTGAAATTACAATAAAGACATAAAATTTTGCAGCAATCAGTACACACCTTGAATCACGCTAACGTCTAATCGCCACAGCAACCCTTCGCGACCCAATTTTATATTTATCGTCCAATAACCACTCATGTCTAACATTAAAATCGCTCTCAACTCTGGACATGACGATCATTAATCAAACAACTTGCAATGAAAACAAAATAAAATAAACATCCCATGTGCTGGCAGCTGCCTCCCATTTGATTGGTTAATATGTGCACATGGCTGCTGCATTTAACTGACATGAGCTTCTGGAAAACTGCATCACTCAAACAACATCGATCTGGGCAATAGATCTTGCTGGCAATTAAAATTACAATTAACTCATAAATTTCCCAATTAAATTAACCTTACACAATTCCAGACGGATGCAGAAATTTCACATATTCATTGGAATGAAACAGAAAAGCAACATCACTGTCACATAACAGTCTGATTATCCCATAGTAGACCCATACTGCCCCTGGATTCTGTTTAAACATTACCCAGCATGGCAGGCTGGCAGCTAGGGTTGGGAGATGGCAATGATTGTTTGATTCAGATGTTAAAGACTGTTTAGTGTTGGAAGCCTGGAACCCTTATCCTGCTTCAGTGAATAAATAAATAGGCTTGTGTGAAAGGATAGATGGCTGGTGGATCTGGCTTAAAATAACAAATTAGCCATGCAACAATCACACTGTCACAGTGTCTCTTGCTAATTGTGCTAAAGTTCATTGACTATCATGATTTGGATACTTGATCATTTTAGCACCACTGTTGGGAAATAAATAAATAAAACTGATTTTGAAAGACTGAACATGATGCTTGTCCAAGTCCCAGTATGTCAAAATACAGAATTTTTGGTCTGATTATTTTCAATGAAATTGAATTTTGGTGTGACTGAAATGTCCAACTGTAATAGCAGGGCTTTTAGGAGCCAGCTGGTCCCTGAACTTTAAAAATTAGGGGCCAACAATAAAATTTAGGGGCCAACTTGTCGGGATAGCAGGTTTCATCTATTAATTACCAGATGCCAAGGTGCGTAGTTTGTGCGTAACACCAGCCTATCCAGTCTATAATGTAATAGACTATGGCGATGAGGAAAACCAACAAGAAAAAGTCCAAGTTTGCGGAATTAACTGGGTGAAAAAAATTGCGGGAGTGAAAAAGTAAACAAGGGAAGAATGCAGGAGCTGAGGGAGGAGGTTGGTGTGAAAGAGAGTTTAAGGAGGAAGCTGGTGAGGAGTTGGTTAAAGGGGGTTGAACACATGGACCGAATGGAAGGGGAACTGTGAAGGTTAACAAAGAGAGCCGATATGCTCAGAGTGAAGGGCAGAAGAGGAGATAGACTGCGACTGAGGTTGGAGGACTGTGGGAGAACAACAGTGAGGGATGGGGGAGTGGTAACACGTGGTGGAGACGGCAGTGAAATGGGAACAGTGACAGAAGGAAACCAATTGACACTCAGTATCAATGCCAACCTCACCCAGACTTAGGGGTATAGAGGAAAACAACAACATAATACGTACGTAATGTATATTATGTAGTAATATGTACATATTATGTGTGTGAACATGTAGGTGTGTGTGTATGTGCATAATGTATTGACCACCTTTATCGCTTTTCATTTCTATAAATCATTGATATCTTTAGAATTTAGAATGAGCCAAATATAATAAAACATATTTTCCAGTTTAATAGCTGAATCATAACACATTATTATCATCAATCCGACCATGTTTCTCTTCTGAAGTTCAGAATTATGTTTAATAGAAGTTCTAATCATACCGCTAGAAAATTACTTGCATAAACTAGTGGACAGAATTAGAATTCAGAGGGAAAAAAGCCGGATTATCACGCTTGTCCCCAATACTAGTTGCCATGCCCATGGGCCATGGTTATTTACACCGTTGGCGTTGGTAGTGGCTAGTGCACCGGCAGTCGTGTCTAATTACATTCTCACAATAAATATAAAATGTACGTTCACAAAGTCATGCAATATTTACCATACGTCATAATTTAAAAAGATATATGTGTAGTAATGCCGGTTTGTAATTCAAACCACGGCACGAAAACATTCGACTTCCCCGTTATCGACCATGTTCGGCACAAACTCATTTCACGAGCCATGCGGCACATGTCACAAGCTAGATACTACAATACTTTTAATGTTTCGTGAAACAATTATTAATCACGGTGATGTGGTAATTTTTTAATTCAAACCGCGACAAATACAAGTAGGCCTAACAACGAAAATATGGCGAATGTCGGAATGAGACGAAAACGCAATTCTGAAATTCTGGCAATGACTTTTGACATGATATTTCAGAGGTCTAGGCCAATTCGTGATTAGAGTTTATGATTGTATATCTAACGAAATGCAGGTGTGATATGTATAACTTTTTGTGAAAAATACGCTCATTTTGACGTGCCCGTAGTGGTGACACATAATGGAATGAAACGAACTAACGACAGGCACAGTCAAAACGAGGATACTTCCGTCCACAGAGACTGGTTTTACGTTGGCTGGGAAATGTTTCCTTTTTCTTTGAATGATTTGCATAACCTATGCAAAGTTGCAACTTTGGAGGTCCACCACTAACTAAGGCACCAGTTGTTTTAAGTAATACAACTTTCAAAATGTATTCGCCAGCTGGCACCCACTATTAAAAAAGCACTCGCCAGGACGATATTTGGGCGCCATTGGCGAGCCACAGCTCGCAAATTTAAGCCCTGAATAGCAAAGTAATACCTCATTACTATTACTCTGTTTTCTATTACATTGTGTTCTGTTCCATCTATTACTATTACTTGAATAACTGTAATCGTTACAATTACTATTACCCCAGGCCTGAATAAAACTAACATATATTTCATAACATGTTAGTCACACAAAAAGACTAACCATCAATGGTAATAAAGTAATGAAAATTAGCCTTTTTTATTTGCAAATGCAAAGTGTAAATTTTTGTACTTTATACCCCCCCGAATCTATACAATGTGATGTAAAGATTAAATAATTTTTTCATGGACATTTATATTATAAAGAACATATCTTACATGAAGAGATTTTGTGACAGCTACTAGGCTGGTGGAATCACAAGAAATTCAAAAACGTTTAAATGCAGGCTCAAGCAATGTGTTTACCTCCTTTTGCTGCGATCTCGAGACTTAGATCGTGACCTGCGCTTCCTCTCTCGGGATCGTGATCGCCTACGTTCTCTGCTGCGTGACCTCTTCCTGTTACTCCGGTCCCTATCTCCCCTTTCTCTGTCCTTATCCCTGTCTTTTTCCCTATCTCTTGATCTTCCTGAAGTACTGTTTTCTGTAAATGCATGTACAAAAAGTTTATTTAGTTGATATTGCTATTTATGAAATACATCACCAGGGAATGGCAGCAAAAATCTCTCAAACATAATTTAAATACACAACGTTAATTTAATTTATAAATATGTGAAAGAAATTACATTTGTGGCTCATTTGCGATTGCAGGTTGAAAACAACAAATAGTTTGTCTGGGCAAAAAAATCATAATAGCCCTGTTTATGTGAGCTATTTACTAAGTGCATTAATGTTTAGTTAATTCATGTTAGCAGTTTGTTTCTGTGACTTTATTCCTACATTCTGCATGCTGGATATATGAAATTAATATAATTATATGGAATGTAGTCTCAATCTTTCAAAACATAGGAACTATTTTTTAATTGATTTATTATTTGGGCTCATCGTTATTAGACTTATCTTTAAAAATGTCAATGACTACAGCAAAAACATTTTACACGTGCTTGTGACAGCGCCATCTTGTGGTTCCATAAAGTGTTACCAAAATGTGGTCATAAAATTTCAAAAACACGTGATATTTTAACATGCACAAATGCGATTTGTTACATGCATTCATATCTAAATGAAATTACGAAAAAAACCACGCAACATCAGAAGGCCACAACGCGAATAAGATATTTGCAAAATGAAAGAAATTCATTGTGTTCGCGTACCATAATTTGTTGAACTGCTGTTTGTGTTGGCGCCGTTCTCTGCCAACTGGCGTTCGAATTCATCTTGCTCAGCATTCATATTGTCTGTATGCGCTGAAAAGAAAAACATATGTTTGCGTAAATGATCCGCACGACATATATGTATTTTGCACAAACATTGCAAAATATATTCATTTTACTACTCACGCATTTTACATTCAGCCACCTATCTCAGCAATAAAATGGCGCTGTCTCGAAAGAGGTCGGCAACATTCGTGTGTAATAGCGCTACCTCGTGGCAGTATTTGGTATCGCTCCCTGGATTACCGACGCTACGTGCTGTGGCGCCACCGTTTATCGCACACATAATTGCCTGGACGCAAAGTGCACTTTTCATTGTGACGGAAATCAGGTATGCACCCAGATTCTGGGTGCATATGATATAAATAGCTAGTTACGATGTCATCCGGACATTTGGCTAATTCATTAAATAAGAGTGAACGAATTAACTTTGATTATATTGACAGAACTGTCAGACAGAAAAGTTAAATCAGGCAAAAACAATGTTTAGCGTAGAATCTCGATATAATGACTGCATATGGTGCTTCACGGGAACACCTTCACAAAATGGAGTGGCGACAGTAGGTAACACCAAGACCACGTTTGTTCTGGATCCACCATGCAGCGCCACTTTCTTATGACTATGGTTCACACTATAATTTACCACTTTGGTCATCGATTGGTAGAACAAAAAAATCCTGAAGAAGACTTATATACAGTAGCACCTGCTCTCTGACTGACTTCAAGAATAATGGAGTTCTGGATAATTATGGACAATGACTGGAAGAGACTGTATGTACTACCAAGTAAACATGCCAAGTACAAAGTATAGTAATGCCAAGTAGGCCATCACTGGCAGTGCATAAGACGGATTTGAAACCCATGCAGTAGACAATTTGGTGGTCGCACTCAATAATATTAAAATAAATCCATGTCAATTTTAATAGTGATATGAATTTGTCCAACTATTTTCATATTGCTTTTGTATTTGTAACCTGGCAACACGTACGTTAATAACGCCAAGAACGGAGGAAATAATTGCATGTGGTCAGACCCGACTAGTGCAGTTAATTCATAGGAGGATAGTCTACATGGAAGCCAATTCAATTACAAGAAAACGACTTTGCTTTGCAATTAAATGACTAATGTTTCATTTAAGAGTAAAAATAATGTACTCATGTCAACAACTAACAAACGCATTCGATAATCTGACAGTATAATCTACATCTAGTGGAGTATTATACTTACATTGTTTCAACACTTTATGTTAAAAAAATCATAATTAAGTACGTATGCTAATTTTTTATGCTACGTTTTATAAATGGAAATGTTATCATTAAAGATAACTTGTTAGTTATGCATGTGTCTATTATAGTCAATAATGGCAACATAAATATTAATACATTTTTTTATTTGATATTGTTAATGGGGAGCATATGTTGAATTTAGTTAATGCTAAATTACCTATAAAATAGAAGGAAAAAAGTAGAAGGCAGATGTTTATATAATTTAAAACAATATTTATGTGTATTTAGAAAGTATACGAAACGCAATGTAAACCAAGCTGTTCCTGTGGTGGTGATGTGGCAGATCCATTTATGATGCGAACCTCGAGCTACAATTACCACAACATCGCTCAAATAAATGTAAACAAGTTTATGGGACAACTTGAGCATATGTTTGACATTGCGCATGATACGAGTAATTTAGTACACTATCCAGCGACGTACTACTAGTGAATGGAGTCAACAAAAGAACTCGAAGAAAAATTACGCGAATATGCATGCAACGGCGACGAAGAGGGCGTTAGAAAGTTGATTTTACAACAAGGCGTGAATATCAATTCCCAAAATGCTATAAATGCATGGTAAGACATTTTGGTTACAGATAATTTTAGCATACCTATTTACACAAAAGAACACTTATTTCAAATGACAATTTGTATTAGCTTTGTCGTATACATTATATCAGGGAGTTTTCGTTAATACAAAACAAAATGGGAACACATTTTTGTACAGTGCCAATGCCATGGAAATGGCAATGCCATGGGCATGGATCGCATATTCTAAATCACTAACAGTAGTTTCATTGATTCAGTAAACACACATTGTTAGAATACTTACGATTATTAAACGACGAAAGCACGTTTCACAAGAAGATGCAGTACTTGTCTAGAATGCGGGCCCACATCAGTTTAACCGTTATTGACATGCGGTATGTACAGTAAGAGTAACCATGCACAGTGTATACTGAACTACGGAACATTTAAATGATTAAACATGTGCGTAAAAATACATTTAATCACCTTTTTGAAACTCGAATTCGCATATTTAACCTGCATTGAGCGCCATATTACCCCTTTTATTTGCAAGATGGCAACACTTAAAGCAAGTTAAATATGTGAATTTGAGCATTGAAAAATGTGATTAAATGTGTTTTTGCATACAACATGGTTACTTATTTACATCATACATGTCCTATATTTCAGTATGCATTGTGCATACATTGTGCAAGGTTACTGTAGTTACTTGTATGCCATAATGGCGAAATTGAGGTGGGTCCAGATTCTAAACAAGTGACTAAGATGCTATGTATTGATTGAACACAACAACATGGAGACAAATTTAATGTATAAACATCATGGAGGCAGGTGGTGATTATTAGTAGGCTGTTGCTATAGGTCCGAACCCAGGCGTAGTGCAAAATGGCTAGTAGTGGTCTGGCACTTCATGTGTGCATGTGCAATAAGAACCTGCTGGTAAAAAATAGTAGCAACTAAAGTTCCGTCACTGCCAGACAGACAACATATGAATCAGCTATGCTAGTATAGGTCCCCGGCACTAAAATATTGCAGCACTAATTGCTGCACATTTCACGCAAGGCTGGGGACCTGGGGTGAATTCAAAAATGAATTGGAATTATTCAGTTCAATTCTTGAATTGGAATTGAAAGATTTTGAGTAAGTTTTTTTTATACTTAAGTTCAGGGGCCTGGTGATACCATCAAAAGATGAAAAGTGGCCCAAAGCAAAGCTTAGCAACATTGCACTAAAAACGAGATAAAACATGGATGGATCAATAAAAATATATACAACAAAAGAAACAAAATAAATAAGTAAAAAGTGATTTATCTATCTATCTGGTGGTCATGGTAACAAGGAATAAATGCTATGCCCTACAAGATACATCACTTGACTGGTTGTTGAATTGGAATTGAAAGAAAATGAATTGTACCTCATTTTCTTGTGCTGGTGCGATCTGGTTTTATTTCCAATGTGGTCCTCAATCCAAACCTAGAATTTTTATGAACTCAGTCTTTGTAGCAGCTAAACATACATTTATACACCATTTGAAGATCTGAGGTGAGAACATTTGTACACATTTGAAGAAAGGGTCTGCATGGCAATGTTACCATGTGGTAGTTGAAAAAAAGAACTCAGAAGTTCTGCTTAAATCAAACATTGGTGGGGTGTGATGAGCTTACTTAAAATTCAATACAGGTTGCAGCTCCTGCTCTATGATAACATTTGTTGTCTGTCTGCACATATCTGAAACTATGCCCTTTGTGTGTGCTAGGAATGTGTGAAGCCATAGCCACCCCAATGGGGCATCCCAACAATTAAGTAATTGGCTTGCTACTCCAGCACTGTTTCATTAAGCTGGTATTTCTGAAACCATAAAATTATTAGTCTACTGGTCTTTTCATGTTGTATGAATAACAGCTCAGCCATTGTCTGTATGTTGTTTACAATTACTAGCCATTGGAATAGCATGCAAACAAACCTGATATTTTGTAAGTTTGCAGCAATAGATTTAATAGAAAAGTAAAATAGACTATTATCTATTACTTTAGGATCTATTACTATTATTTTTGAAAAAGTTCCTCAATTCCTATTACAGCAAAAAACATCTATTACAATTACATATTACTATTATCCCATGCATTTCCATTGGAAAATACTCCCATAGAATTAATTTAGAATTGAATTTGAATTGAAAGATTTGAGCTGAATTTGAATTGAAAAAATTAATGGAATTGGGATTAAATTTAATGGAATTTGAATTGATAAATGGAATCGACCACAGCATTGATCTCGCAGTCTAAAAAACAGGCCTATGTCTTCGAAATGTTGAGGAATATGTTTATTGTTATATTAGAAAATCATTGTTGTCTAATTGAGCAATTATATATACCTTCAAGCGCAGTTATGTATAAAACCTTACTCATTGTTAATCATTGAATTATATTACTGCCTGCCTAAAGTAAAGATGTCTCTAATACTATTGAGACCATTGGAAGAAGAGACCTAGCTATACTTTTCAACTAATGGTGTATCGCTACTTTATAAAATTTGTGCGTATCAGATAATATTCCAGTGTTTAGCACCAGGTTTATTAATAATTTGTTGACATCTGCATGCGCACATTATATGCCGCTGGGAATGCGCGCACACACTTACTGCACATACAGAGCAGAAAGAATGCCGGACATATAGCTGTACAGTTGTGCTTCTGGGTCAGGAGCGCTAGCCACTTCGTTATTAGTATATTACAAATAGTTGCATACATTTTCGTCCTATATTTTTATTTCGATATGGAATTGATAATTGGTATTTTTGAGGTGTTACTCACCAACCTGTTTGTCTCATATTTTAAAAAACTGTCGGACGTTTATACTCCAAATGACTGATATATATCTGACTACCCCCTGGTAGTAATGTTTCCAATGGCGAGATTTGAAGGATAGCCAGTTGCTTAGTAGTGAAAATTGCATGTGCAACTGTATGTTATGTTGCAGTTAGAAGTGGTTATGAAACATTTCTGCCAGTAACTGGCTGGCATTGTGGGATGGTATATGTTGACATTGACATATGTTGACAGTGTCAACGATGATAATATGTTGTAACTTGTATATATTATTATTAAAACATGTAAAGTTAACAACATGAATATGTATGTACAGGCTTGACTGATGTGTTCCTAGGACGGCCTTGCACTGGGCGGCCAAGCGCGGTCATGTCGGCTTGACCTCATTCCTTATCACTCATGGTGCTGACAGAAGTGTCCACACCAACAAGGGAGAGATTGCCCTCGACCTAGCCACACATCCCAACGTCAGAAGTCTTCTCGGAGATGGAGATGGTATGTATTTTGTTGCTGCATAAAGCTTTGTCAGAAATGACTACCTTTTTAATATTATCAGTCACATACAGGGATGGGTTCAACAACAGTTAAAGCACCTAAAAAAATCAGTTATGCTTCATAAAGGATGATTTACAATAGTATAGAGGTTGAGTACAACTGCATTGTTTTATTAAATAAATCCTAAGCAATATATTGACTGATTCAAGATAATCACATCATACATAAATGCACAAACTGCAGGCCTCGACATGGTGGAACATTTATAGTGTGAGCCAATGATTTTATTTTATTTAGGAGTATCCAACGGGACGTCAGGAAAGAGCAAAGAGTTACCCATAGTGCCAAACTACATAGCACATCCACAGTTTCCACACACGTCACATGACAATTATTATGAAGCAAGTTGTGCGATTCAAAAACAAGTCAACAGCCAACCGAGAGCATCCTCTCATTCGCAGCGGACGTCAACGCTTCCTACAGATGATGGTAGGTTGAACATAGATATTTGTTTGGATGTTAAAATGTTCCGAACAATTTGCTTTGCAACAGATAGCAAAGGTAGCATGACAAAACCAGTAATGGTGGACACATTCTGTGTATCCAATCGGACGGGGAAGACTTAACATTTTGTTGCTCACAGTCCCCTATCTGGTTAGCCAACGCATTTTGGGTTGTTATTTTACTTAATTTCACTGTTGTGCCGTGTGGTTTTGGACAGTGTCTGTAGTTTGAATTAGCAATTTTAATTTTAATTTGTTGATGTTCGAGACTGGTGTAAATAACAGCACCCAGGCAAAGCATGTGGGGTACGAAATGGTTGTTTGTGGATAGCAGTTGTAAAGGTAAATGATCAGACTAGCTAGTTGTAAAGGTAAATGATCAGACTAGCTAGTTGTAAAGGTAAATGATCAGACTAGCTAGTTGTAAAGGTAAATGATCAGACTAGCTAGTTGTAAATATAAATGATCAAACTAGCTAGTTGTAAAGGTAGATGATCAAACTACTGTAGCTAGTTGTAAAGGTAAACGATCAAACTAGCTAGTTGTAAAGGTAAATGATCAAACTACTGTAGCTAGTTATAAAGGTAAATGATCAAACTACTGTAGCTAGTTATAAAGGTAAATGATCAAACTACTGTAGCTAGTTATAAAGGTAAATGATCAAACTAGCTAGTTGTAAAGGTAAATGATCAAACTAGCTAGTTGTAAAGGTAAATGATCAAACTAGATAGTTGTAACGGTAAATGATCAAACTAGATAGTTGTAACGGTAAATGATCAAACCAGATAGTTGTAAAGGTAAAGGATCAAACCAGATAGTTGTAAAGGTAAATGATCAAACCAGCTAGTTGTAAAAGTAAATGATCAAACTAGCTAGTTGTAAAGGTAAATGATCAAACTAGCTAGTTGTAAAGGTAGATGATCAAACTAGCTAGTTGTAAAGGTAGATGATCAAACTAGATAGTTGTAAAGGTAGATGATCAAACTAGATAGTTGTAAAAGTAGATGATCACACTAGATAGTTGTAAAGGTAAATTATCAAACTAGCTAGTTGTAAAGGTAAATGATCAAACTAGCTAGTTGACTAGCATTGACCACTCCACAGGCTGGATCCAGTTAGTTCCAACACAATTAACTAATTGATTTATTCCAAAATAATTAAGCATTTTGAAAATATTAATATGAAACCCCCAAATAGATATAGTTTATGATTTGGCAAAAATATAATGAACCATGTCATACCAGTAATTTTTGCCCATGGTTAATTAGGTACTCCTGTATTAAATTAACTAATGTTTTTTGTTCCAGAGCTTGTGCTTAAAGTGCGAGTGGCGAATGTTGCAGAGACAGACTTCATCGAGATAGAACTGGACAGGACACAGCTAACATTTGAGGCACTTGTCGACACAATGTGTTCTCAACTACAGGTTGACCGTCAACTAGTCACTAAGGTGCGCAAACTGCCCAACACAATAGTGCGCAAGGACAAGGACGTTGGTCGACTCGTTGACTTCCAGGAGCTTGAGTTCGTGCTCTCAAACAAAGTGCTCAGTGAGAGTTCGAGAAACTACAGAAACCCGTCTGCAATACCAGTTGGAAATAGTAATCTGACCTACTGATAATTGATAAATTTATTTTAGATTCTCATCATTCAGAAATCCGACCTGTTTTCATTTCATTTATTGTGGGACCTCTTCAGATCATGTTCCTCGAGAGGATGGACACTAATTCAACATCTTATTTACCTCACAAGAAACTTGGTTGAATTCTTTGACGTCATTCTACCGATGAAGGCCATGTGAAGTGGCCATAATCTTTGGAGAATTTTACCAAGTTTCGTGTTACGTAAATAAGATGTCTAACCTTTAAAGCCTGTTTAAAAAATACCTTTCTGCTATACAGAGAGTGCAGTTTGACGCTGGTTCCCAGCACTAACTATGCATCAATAAAACATCACTGTATAAATATAGTACATGATTTTATTGACAACATTCTAATTTAGTCTTCCTTTGGGTCAGGAATAATCTGGATCTCGCCGCCCGGCAATACCCGGACCTTGGCTCCCATCACTGTTGTCACGTCCTCCGGGTCATCCAGTGGTACTTCGACCTTCGTAACTGGCAGGGTCACTTCATCTGACGAACCTACAACATCGTGGCAGTTGTTTGGTCATTGGAATCACGTGAATGAATGAATGAATGAGTGACACTTAGGAGCAGTTTCAGTTAATTTTGTCAAACTTTACTTTTTGTTCCTACAAAAAACAGCCAACATATTCCCACTGCATGAATTGTAACTTTCGCCATTTATGTCCCTTTGGTGATTTATCACTATTTTTTTACATCTAAATTAAAATTATTTTTTATCATATTGTGCACATAGTTGAATGTTGTTAAACATATTTCCTTAAGCATGCCTTGACATTAAGCTTTTGTACCAATTGGCCTGTCAGGCCAGTAGATGTTAAAAGTTACTGGCCAGAAATTTTTTTTATTTATATAAAAGACCACTATTTTTTGTTGCAATACATCGCATTACAAGTGGAAGGATGCAAGTTGGCTGCTAGTTATTTTGCCGTTGGTGATTTACTTTCATGCTTTCAGTCAGTATTCTGTATGGCAGACAATGTTGCTGCAGGAATCGTTTGAGAATCATTATGCCCTCTGTCGAAGCCGCAGCAGGTTGCATTTTGAGAACGACGGGTGATGCTGCCGCATGTGTATCGAGTTACAGCTAGTTATACTCGAAAATACGACAGACGAACCGGACCTGACACTGTATATAACTATGACTGTTACAATTGGATTGATTTCTTTCAAATATAAACTTCTGGACTGAAGTACAAAATCTAGTACTCTTAATAAATGTACCTAGAAAGTAGAAATCGTGTGGAAGACACTTACCAAGAGAGACGTAGATGAGTATTGCAGGCGACAGAGCTGTCTTTATGTGTAGATTACGAATGTTGACGGCACCACCAGGAATCGTCTCGGAGAGTCGTTTGGCTGCTGCAATGATGTTCTGTGATATCTGTTCCTCTGTCATACCATTATGGGCGACTGACACAGTGCTGTAAGAGAGAGAATGTGGCATATCAATCAAAGAATATGGCGAATGAGACAGCTATCAATCAAATAATGTAGCCATTGTATGCACCTGGCTCATGCTGTAACGTAGAACGTGACATCTGTCAATCAAAGAATACATTGAGTGAGATAGCTGTCAATCAAAGTACACCTGTATACATACATTGATCTGTTATGACAAGATACATATGATGATCTACAAGGCATCGCAATTTTCTTTGACATGTACATGCAAACAGGGACAACCTAGGCTTTGAATGCTCCTCGCACCATACATGAAGGGCAGTTTATCAATAAATAACAAATAAAGCTATCAAATGTTCATAAGAGGACCACATTGTAAATTATTATCAATTTGATACAGCAAATATGGATATGATAAGCCCTCAGGTGACAAACATACAACATTGACAAAAATCCTAATATATTTTAACTGACTACCAGGATACATAATCAGAAGTGTCAGTTTATGTTGTTGTCATACAAAAAAAATCACCGATGTAATATAAAAAGTTCACCACTGTATATGTCTTATGCAAATTACACCATTTTGTAATGCATATCATACCAGAATTCCATCATTGTGTTACATCAAACCACAATTTTACATGTGAATGAATGAATATGTGTTACAAGAGGGGCTACAACTGCAAAGTTTACCCACCAGGTGGATCCCCTGCCTCCCAGAACGCACTGGCTGATTGATAAAGCACGGTGAAACTCTTCCTTCACATCCTTTGCCTTCAGGTTGACTTGCACAGGGTGCCTAAAATAGATGACAAATACAGGGATGTTACTTGCACAATGTACCTAAAAAGGTGGCGAATACAGGGATGCATTTCTGCATATTTCCAGAATTAAATATCTAGGCTGAACTATTAACATAAAATATGTGCTACGGTAGAATATATAAAGACGAACTCAAAATATTTTTTTACATCTGTGCAACACCACAACTTCCAGGGCTTGGTAAATCAAAGTATTAAAGGTCCCTTCTCAATTCAATTTTTTTGCTAGTCTCATTTCAAGTTAATTTAGCACTGCAACATGCTAGCTCGTTTGAGCAACTTTTGTATGTATTTTTTTTTCAACCATCAAACTATTAAATTACTTAATACACCTTTGGTGAAATTTCTTAAGTCAATTGTTTCAATGACTTGAAAAAAATAGGCATATTGGACACAAGGGGAGACAATTATCTGACCACTTTTGTTGCTGTTATTGAAGTGCGGAAACTTTCAGAGGTTATGAGTCATGGAAAGAAACTAATTGTGAATTTTTGGACGGAATTTTCCCACGGTCATCTTGGACTGAACTTTCCTTCTCAGTGACTACTGGTTTTAGATAACACAAACTCTGTGTGCAGTTACTCCACACAACCCCAATGAAAACTGTCAAGTTTGGTTTTAATTTTTCAGAAAACTTCAAACAATCAAAGCTCCTTATGTAAAAGCAGGTCATGTTTTCAATAAAATGAAGTTGGAAGTTTTCAAGTGCATACTGTCAAGATACACTGTGGCAAGTTTCAAGTGCATACTGTCAAGATATACTGTGGCAAGTTTCAAGTGCATACTGTCAAGATACACTGTGGTAAGTTTCAAGTGCATACTGTCAAGATACACTGTGGCAAGTTTCAAGTGCATACTGTCAAGATACACTGTGGCAAGTTTCAAGTGCATACTGTCAAGATACACTGTGGCAAGTTTCAAGTGCATACTGTCAAGATACACTGTGGCAAGTTTCAAGTGCATACTGTCAAGATACATTGTGGCAAGTTTCAAGTGCATACTGTCAAGATACACTGTGGCAAGTTTCAAGTGCATACTATCAAGATACACTGTGGCAAGTTTCAAGTGCATACTATCAAGATACACTGTGGCAAGTTTCAAGCAATTCAGTAACACTAATAAGTGCTGCAGGTTTGATTGAAAAATATGTTTCTTAGAAAATCGAGATCAAATTTTGGGTACATTGGTACACATATTTCAGCATCTAAAACGTAACCTAGATGAATAAAATTGTGCGCATGTTATTCAATGTATCATCTATCAATAGGCAGAGTTAGCAAAAAGATGTACACAGCAGAAAGACGTATTTGTAAGATATCACACTAGTCCTCACTTAGATGGCTGAAACCTTCAGGGATTGTAAGTCATGGAAACAAAATAGCCATGAATTTGTTTCAGATTTGTTTACTGGATTTTCCCATGGTATGGTGGCCATCTTGGATTGAACTTTGCTTTCACATATCTCTGTAACTACTGGCCTAAGATAACCCAAACTTGTGTGCAGTTACTAATGTATATGACCCAAATGAAAACTGCAAAGAATTTTCTAAAAACGAAAATGGAGGCTGAAGTTTACATTCAAGGCTCATTATGAAAAAACAGAAGTTTCCTAGTTGAATGAAACATTACTTTATTCAATGTATAATGAAGTCATTTTCAAAGTTCGGGCCAAAACTGAAAATCGCACTGTCATCCCCTAAAACACCCCAGATGCATAGCTGGATGTATCTCAAGCCTTTGCTCGAGCGTCTGTCCGCACACAACGGGCCTCTTTTGTGCTGGCCTGTACCGTAAGTTTCCGTGTATAATGCACCCCCATGTATAATACGCACCCTGACTTTTGCTAAATTCTGATAGAATTCCTATATTACCATGTATAATATGCACCCCAACTTTTGACACTGACCCCTGATTTTCCGGCTTCTTATAGTTTGCTTGAAAAGACAGTTCGTTTGTGTGATGATCCTTGAATCCATCTCAGAATCATAAACATGTCATGCAAGTTACGGCTTTGCCGCCGGCTCATCGCACGCGACGATATATCGCCTCGTCAGTCGTGTAAGCCCTACGTAACTTGCATTTTATCTTGACCATTGCGCAACTGATTAAATTTGTGCTTGTTAGAACTTACTTTGCGTCATTCTGCTCTCAATTTTAAATTAATACCAAGCTCTATTCTGATATGTTACACGCATACTTTCAACTGCGAAATATACATATGGTACAATCATCTTTATTTGCATTCACAACTTTAAACATGAAGCCACACTGGCTGACCCGTGGGCATGGCATTGACCAGTTCACGTGATTCAAGATCGCCAATCATGGTGCTTTGGTGCTCAGGGAGCAACACATATTTGAGCGTATTAATCTGACACCATCCACACATTTCTGCGTTATTCCCGGTCGACGGCGCTCCCTTTCGCGTATGCTTCCCGCTCATTGACGTCATAGTACTAGTGTTCCAGTAGCATTATCCATATCCGGTTGGACAGAATTTTGTTTCGCCCTATCACCATGTATAATAAGCACCCGGACTTTTAAGTAAAAATTTAAGGGAAAAAATGCGTATTATACACGGAAATTTACGGTACTTGCTGCACAGACTGTAGTCACTGGCTGTTTGCCATAACAGCTGACGCCCTCAGCTGACTGCCGCTTGGTAGTCCCATTGCCTCACAGCTTCAGACCACTGCTGCTTCAACCCTCTGATTGAACTCTTGCGACAGAGCCACGAGTCGCTGCGATGAGACACGTTAAACCATCAAAGCCAGCCTTTGGGCACTTCGCCGACAACTTCGAGTGGTAGCTCTCGTCTTGAGGCACCGTTTGCGGAGATCTGGTTGGCCAACCTAAACGTATATATCTTTCACATGCTCGGCAACTTCCATTATCAAGGGAGTGTGGACGTTGTCCCGGTGGGAGCCTGGCTCCTCTCCCTTCGCTAGCGCCCGCTGGAAGAAGCACCAGCTGTTGCTGCCAGTTGGGCAGTGATGGTGACTCTCATCGATACCACATGAAAGGAGATAAAGACTGCACTGCGCACAGCTTCCTCATCACCTGGGCAGCTACGGATGGTCTTGCCATAATACAGGGTCATTTTCATGATGGTAGCCTGCGTTAGTTTACCATGCCCACGGCCACCATGGGTCACTCCAGTCTTCCTGCTGTCTTTAGTGAGGTTGCTCAGTGCAGTTCCCATCCTCTTTACAACTGGTTGACGCACTCTTCCTTTGTTATCTCCACGTCGTCGTACACCTTCAGGGTGCACAGGTGTTTGTTTCGTCTGATACCAACGTGCTATATCGGA
Source organism: Lamellibrachia columna (assembly GCA_963662155.1). Taxonomy (NCBI): domain Eukaryota; kingdom Metazoa; phylum Annelida; class Polychaeta; order Sabellida; family Siboglinidae; genus Lamellibrachia; species Lamellibrachia columna. Next base: position 54,624,253 of record OY759266.1, read on the forward strand.
AGCTGTGCTATTCGACCGACTGCTTCCACAGGATCTCTGCTGCCGCCACCTCCAATCCTGCCAGAGGAGCCCATGTGGTTGACGTTGGAGTCGTTGTGTAGTGCGTGCCAGCTGAGCAAGTGATAGGAAAAATCACTTCTGCTCAGACAATTAAATGAATCGGATTTGCGATGGGCTGAACTATTTGAGGAAGCAGCTTTAATAATATCAATATTTGTACTACAGCAGAATATCTAAGGTTGAACAATTAAAAATATTAATAATATAAATATCCATACTAGTCTAATACATAGGATTGAACAAATATCTGTGGAATCAAATTTTTTTATTGTGTAATTACGACAATATTCAAATATATAACTTCCCCAAAATGAACTTTAAATATCACTAACCGTTTCTTTTTGATGAAGTGTTTTCCCAGTAGAGGCAGCAGAATCCCAATGATACTTTCGTCCGCCAGGTAAATGTCATACATGTTCGACAGATTCTTCTTTGCTTCAAATGTTGAATACTCAATCTTCAACTCTTTTAGTGAAATGATCTGTCAACCAAAAGTCGTGATCAGTAGCACCGAGCTTGTGATCAGGTCAAATGTTGAATACTCAATCTTCAACTCTTTTAGTGAAATGATCTGTCAACCAAAGTCACGATCAGTAGCACTGAGCTTGTGACCAGGTCAAGTGAAACAACTATTAATATTTACATTGATATTTTATCCACCAGACTCACATTGAAATAACAACTGCACCGGAACCTGTCTCATGTTTATGGATAGTATTTTGGCTACAACATTTTACTGACCATTATTTTTCACTTAACTGAGGACTTACCTCCTCAATTCAACTGTTTTGCTTCTCTTGTTCCAGAATCATTTCATGAAAAATCAAACCTACCTAGTATCCACTACTACATGCTAGCTCTAGTATCCACTACTACATGCTAGCTCTAGTATCCACTACTACATGCTAGCTCTTTTGTACAAATTTGTTATTTAGTCTTGATGAAACCATCAAACTATTAAATTATTTTAGACCGGGTCCAGTCATAATTCAGCAGTAAAATTGTGAAAGTGGCTCCACCTCTGTACTATAACTATGACTAAGAGCAATTCAGACTTTCACAAGTTACCCGGTCTTACAATAAAAGTCAATTCTTTCGATCATTTTAACAATAGTATGCAATGTTTTGTTAAACTGACTGCAAATATTACTTACACACTATAGACTTGAATATCTCTGAACCTGATTCTGGATAGGCTAAATCAATTGACAAGGGAGTTTACGCCACATTATTTCTAATGGACTGGCAGATATTTTTTCCTGGCAGATTGCATCAATGAGTGTTTTCTTTGGGGGCCACCTCATGTCTCGTACCTCTGAGATGCCTTTAACTTCGTTCTTGTCAAGTAGTTCTCGGAAGTGTCTGACGGTGACTTCGTAGTCGCGACTTTTGCGGTCAAGATCCTTCACAAAGAGACATACTTCCCTTGTGTCTGTCTGTAGAGATGTCGGCAGACATCTGGCGATGAAACACAACAGTCGTCTTAAATTAAGTTCTTGTAAGAGTTTCTCTACTTTTGTAAACAATGTACTGCATTTTATAGGCTATTTAGAGTGTTAATGTATTTGAATGGCACATAACCCCTAAATTAACTTTATAATATCTGCCTAGCCAAGGCACTCAATGTGCTTACTTATCAGAGCAAGGTTGTTTACTTGTACACAATTTGTTGATGTAATTACTGCACGATAAGGTTTTTTGTATATATCACAAACTTGCTTGTTCATGGAAAACATAAAGTATACATAATATCAACACTGATACCATGACAACACTGATACCATGACAACACTGATACCATGACAACACTGATACCTGACAATTGATTGACATCAAGAACTCAGTTCAATAATGTCATAGCTGTGGAACCATTGTTAATGCCAGGAGCCCAGATTGTGTCATTTTAACGGACAGCCTGGGTGCTGATTCTGCTTATGGAATAGATCTATAAACAGAGCAGTGTCAAAATAAAGCGTTGTTTCGTTGAGAGAATCCAGCCAGGAGCAAAGAGGATTAAGTAAGTGAGTAAGTGTCAAAGTAACTCACATTCTGATAATTTTGTTCGCCACTTCAGGAACCTTCTTGAACGTCAGCTGCAAGTGGATGTTTTGTGTTTCGTTGAGAAGCGAGACGCTGCCTTCCTTCTTGTGGATGTACTCGACCAGGGCCCTCACTCCCTCCTGAACCTGAAACATGTCACACACAGCATACTGCAAAACTACTTCACTTATTGCCCACATGTGTATTTTAAAAAGCCTACAGTGATGTATATGGCACCGAGATGCATCGGTAGCAAATGATGATCTGACAGTGAGGAGACTAAATCAAGTTTTTAAGACATTGAATGGTTATCAAAATATTGATAGATTTTTTTTACACTTCAGGAAGGTAGAAGTTATAGAGGGTTAGCGTTAGATAAAGAACAGTGTAGATCAGATATAAGAAAGCATTCCTTTTCACAGAGGACGATGAATGAATGGAACAAATAATCTACTGATTGTGTAAATCATAGCAGTGCAAATATGATTAAAAACAAAACTGACAGATATCTGAGAACTTGCAGGGCTCACCACTACAATGGTACAACATTGGAGTTGTATATGCTAATATATACTAACTGTATATACTGACAGCAGGACCAAGTTCAGTTACGCTAAATGTCAACAATCAGCGCAATCTGGCAACTACGGTTCCATGTTTGGCAAGGGAGCTATTGATAGGATGACAGAACAACCTCACAATGAGGGTGCAGCAGCATTTGCTACAGAGGCTGGTGATTCCGATAGTATTTTGAGGAGATTGCCACACGTTTATAAACCATCAATTCCTACGTTCGCCGACATGTAAACAGGAAATAAATGCCAAATGAATCCACAATATTTTGATAACATTTCTCTTATAACACAATGGAATGGGCCGATGGTCCGCCTTCCGTAACAGAACGTTGGAATGCAGTCTCTGGCATCCCCTGTGGTTCTCATTGCCACAGCACCAGCGGCACAGTCTGTGGCATCCCCTGTGGCTCTCATTGCCACAGCACCAGCGGCACAGTCTCTGGCATCCCCTGTGGTTGTCATTGCTACAGCACCAGCGGCACAGTCTGTGGCATCCCCTGTGGTTCTCATTGCCACAGCACCAGCGGCACAGTCTGTGGCATCCCCTGTGGTTCTCATTGCCACAGCACCAGCGGCACAGTCTCTGGCATCCCCTGTGGTTCTCATTGCCACAGCACCAGCGGCACAGTCTCTGGCATCCCCTGTGGTTCTCATTGCCACAGCACCAGCGGCACAGTCTCTGGCATCCCCTGTGGTTCTCATTGCCACAGCACCAGCGGCACAGTCTCTGGCATCCCCTGTGGTTCTCATTGCCACAGCACCAGCGACACAGTCTGTGGCATCCCCTGTGGTTCTCATTGCCACAGCACCAGCGGCACAGTCTCTGGCATCCCCTGTGGTTCTCATTGCCACAGCACCAGCGGCACAGTCTCTGGCATCCCCTGTGGTTCTCATTGCCACAGCACCAGCGGCACAGTCTGTGGCATCCCCTGTGGTTCTCATTGCCACAGCACCTGTGGTTGTCATTGCCACAGCACCAGTGGCACAGTCTCTGGCATCCCCTGTGGTTGTCATTGCCACAGCACCAGCGGCACAGTCTGTGGCATCCCCTGTGGTTCTCATTGCCACAGCACCAGCGGCACAGTCTGTGGCATCCCCTGTGGTTCTCATTGCCACAGCACCAGTGGCACAGTCTGTGGCATCCCCTGTGGTTCTCATTGCCACAGCACCAGCGGCACAGTCTGTGGCATCCCCTGTGGTTCTCATTGCCACAGCACCAGCGACAGTCTCTGGCATCCCCTGTGGTTCTCATTGCCACAGCACCAGCGGCACAGTCTGTGGCATCCCGTGGTTCTCATTGCCACAGCACCAGCGGCACAGTCTCTGGCATCCCCTGTGGATGTTGTTGTGTTCTCATTATTGTAAATTCACGTTTCGTTGATCAAAGCTGGATTACTATTTTGGATCGCGGAAGTGGTCGGACATCTTGAATTAAACAATCTTGTTCTATACATCGTCTCTTGTAATTTCGCAATTACAACGTACAACGTACACCAAGATACAACATTTTATGGCGACGAGACAGCTGGGATCAGACTACACGCAAATATGTAAGTTACGCATGCAACGTAAGCGAACTAAACGGGAACATGGCGAATTTGATCGATGCGCCAGCGAAGTTCTTGGAAAAACCCGGACCGCCGCCGATTGCGTGGCACGAGTGGAAACGTCGTCAATGGGACACGTACATGATAGCTATCGACGGCGAACAGTTCAGTGATAAACGCAAAACTGCACTGCTGTTACATTCGCTTGGAACAGAGGGTCAATGGCGCTATTCAAAACTGAAAGAATTAACCTTCTACCCGCCAAGTGCTACCGAATTTGAAAAGACGAACTTGAAGTTGGAAAACGAATACAGAATCACCAGAAACAAGAGAGCCGAGCGTTACACGTTCAGGAAGCGCACACAGACGCAGCATGAATCGATCACTGAGTACATAGCAGCGTTACGAGATTTGGCGTCAACATGCGACTTTGGCGATTTCTTGGACAACGCAATCTGCAACCAACTCATTGAAAAGATGAACAATCATAAAATTCGTGAAAGACTACTGGCTGACGAGAACATTGACCTAGACAAAGCTATTGTCGTAGCTGTGAGGCTAGAAAGTGCAATAAAAGATGCTAGGAGTATGGAAGCTCAAAATAGCGTTAACCCCTTCAGTACCGAATCCTTGAATGAAGTAAGGCAAATGAAAACTTACGCACGGAAAGTAAGCACGTACGACAAATACAAAAAACACGAACAAACACATACAAACAAATGTTATAGATGTGGTTCGGCTCAACATCAGGCCAACTACCCACAATGCCCAGCATTGAAGCAAGTGCCGCAAATGCAAAAAAATCGGACACTACGAAAAAGTGTTTCGCAAAGAGAAACAACGTTCATTTCGTACAGCAGCCAGACGACAAGCCACATGATTACGTGCTAATCATCAAAAAAGACGAGAAGGCACAAACGAACATCAAATGTCCGAGATGTACCGTACAAATCGAAGGCATCGAAGTGAACATTCTAGTCGACTCGGGCTCACCATACACAATTATACCAGACGCACTCTACGGCAATCTGTTCTCACAATGTGAGATCTACGGGAGCGACATTGCACCCGGGGGCTACGGGGGGTACACCGATCAACATCAGAGGCTACTTTAACGCAACGCTACAGTACAAAGGCAGAACAACTGAAGAACGAGTGTATGTTTCGAGACATGGCGCAACAATCTTAGGTTGGCCAACTCAGGCAAAGCTTCAAATCGTTCTCGACCCTACACAACTACAGCCGGTCCTACAAACTACGCAGTCTGTGGTTGACGAATTCGAAGACGTGTACAAACAGAACAGCACTACAGTGGCTAAACACTTCAAACATCGCATACAATGGCGAGACGGAGAAACACCGGTACAACACAAAGTACGCAAAATACCTCTGTCAGTGCAGCCAGCACTGTCGGACGAAATCAAACGACTCCAAAATAATGGCGTCATTGAGCAGATCGAAGCTTCAAAGTGGGTGTCACCAATCGTTGTGGCACGAAAGCCCAATGGCACGATACGCATGTGTGTCGACCTACGCGACGTGAACTCAAAGATCATCGTCGAAACTCACCCACTACCGAACATCAACGAAATGCTAATGACACTCAAGAAAGCAGAGATATATACGACAATCGACCTGAGTTCCGCGTACAACCAAATCCCGCTAACAGAGGAGTCGAAGGACATTACGGCTTTCATCACACCCGACGGTCTGTACCGGTTTACACGCGTGCCATACGGACTAGCGTCAACATCATTGTTGTTCCAGAGAATGATGCACGTCATCTTCAAAGACGTCAAGGGCGTACTCTACTTTCAAGACGACATTCTGATTTACGCAACCAGCCAGATTGAGCATGACCGTATTCTCAGAACTGTTTTGACCAAACTTTGCTTGCACGGTCTAAATGTGAACAGAGAGAAATGCAGATTCAGTCAGAAATCTGTGGACTATCTTGGGCATACGATCACCTCTGCAGGGATCACACCCAAAGAAAACCAGCAAAGACCAGCTACGTTCCTTCCTGGGGCTTTGCGAATACGTTTCGAAGTTCATCAAAAACTTTGCAACCAAAGTGGCACCAATGCGACAGATGATGAAAAAAGACGTACCGTTCACCTGGGGGGTACAGCACGAGCAAATCTTCAATGAACTTAAGCATGACATTGCTGCGAGACAAGTGTTGTCACGATTCGATTGCTCTGACGCAGTCGAAACTGTGCTGACAACAGATGTGAGCAAATACGGCCTAGGCGCCGTACTCACCCAGATATCGGATGGTCAGGAGAGAATCATCGTGTTCATCTCGAGAACTCTATCTGATACAGAGAATAAGTACTCTGTAATCGAGAAAGAAATGCTAGCCTGCTTCTGGGCTACAAAACGTCTGAGAAAATTCCTCTGGGGCAGACACTTCAATCTACGAACTGACCATAAACCGCTGGTGAACGTTCTGACTACAAAGGGTTCAGCCTCTGAGCGCACCAGCCATCGCATCAACAAGTGGTCAGCAAGGATGTTGGAGTATAATTTCAACGTCACGTACGTGCAAGGCGTTAACAACGTCATGGCTGATTGTCTATCAAGACTACCAGTGGCTGCTCAACCTGACGAATACAGCCATGACAGCACAAACGATGAATGCATCGCGCGAATTGACGAGTCTACTCGAGGCGCTATCTCTGTGAACGAACTGAAAACTGCTACACGCGACGACGGCGACATGCAACTTGCGACGAGGTACATGACGTCAAAATGGCCTGCGCGCAAGACATTGTCTGCTAGTCTGCAAGCGCTCTACGACGTATCTGATGAACTATCAATCAATCAACGATGAGCTACTGCATCGAGGCGACCGAATTGTCATCCCCGAAACTCTACAATCACGTGTGATGCAACTGGCGCACGAAGGACATTTCGGCATGACGCTCGTGAAGAGACGACTACGTCAACACTACTGGTGGCCAGCTATGGACCGACACGTGGAAGACGCAATTCGGAACTGCCCGCACTGCGCAACAAGTGACAAAGTCTACACCTGCCACTCCACTCCGCTACAACCTGTGCAGTTACCAGACGGAGTCTGGCAAAAACTAGCATTGGACATTATGGGACCATTTGACGATCCCAAATACAAGTTTGAAATGGTTCTTGTAGACTACTACTCCAAGTGGTGTGAAGTGGAATTCGCAAAGGAGGTAACAACTGATAAGATGTTTCAGTTCCTGGACAATGTGTTTGCTAGAGAAGGTACACCTGAATCCCTAGTGACAGATAATGGTGTGCAGCTCGTATCTCACAAAATGAAAGACTTCCTAGATAGCAATGGCATAACTCACTTGCTTGCATCGTTATATCATCCTCAGACAAACGGGCTCGTAGAACGTATGAACCGTACCGTGAAGGAGGGAATCTAGGTGGGCAAGTTAGAGGGCAAAACTCCGGTTAGGGCAACACGGGATAGACTAAGGGCTTATCATGCAACCCCAAACGGCCTTACGGGTAAAACTCCGTTCGAACTGATGAGGGGAAGGCGTGGTAAAACTAAACTCCAGATAACTCACTTTAAGAACGTGACTAAGGATCATGAGCAAATTGCACAGAGTCTTAACCAAGCAACAACGCTACAAAACGTATCACGACCGTAAACCTGGTGTCAAATCAATCGATGTAAAAATCGGGGATCACGTAAGGGTTAAGAATCCGCGACACGTGGAGGTTGTCAAAGTCAACGGTACATGCGTTACACTAAAAGGGGGGAGGAAATGGAACATGTCCAGAATCGTAAAGTGTACAACCGCATTCAATCATGTTCCACATCCACAGCACAACAATAATGACTCTCTCCTACACATGGATATTCCATGCAACAACAAGCAACAGGCATTACCTGAACAGGGTCCTAACACTACCGTTCCTAACAGTCCGGTACATGAAGCAACTAGAAAGAGCTCTAGGGTTAAACGTGTGCCTAGACGTCTGCTAGAATAGAGACCACACTGCGTACATATGTTCATCGTTTATTGATTTCAGTTCACTGTTCGTTTATCTCAATTCCTACAAAGGGAGATATGTTGTGTTCTCATTATTGTAAATTCACGTTTCGTTGATCAAAGCTGGATTACTATTTTGGATCGCGGAAGTGGTCGGACATCTTGAATTAAACAATCTTGTTCTATACATCGTCTCTTGTAATTTCGCAATTACAACGTACAACGTACACCAAGATACAACAGATGTAATAGCCATTTTGATTTCTTAGATTATGTTTGTGGATATGTTGTATTCGTGTAAGCATTGATGACATAGAATCTGGGAGTTGGCTATTTGCTGCTTTATAAATAAAAAAAATACCTAGTTGATGTTTATATAGATCATCCAATTTTAATAGTTTTAACTTTGAGAATAGAGGATTAGTGTGTGCGATGTAATGAGAATTTGTGATTATCGTAATAGCTTTCTTCTGCAGTATTCTTAGTTTGTTTAAGTTTGTACTATATGAATTTTCCCATAATAGAGTGCAATGTTGTAAATGTGATTAGATCACTGAACAATAAATATTTCTCATTATATACATAGGGAGAATTTTTTTTATTTGTTAAGTATTCCCACATTCCGTGCTATTTTTTTGATAGGTTGTCAATATGTGTTGTCCGGCTTAACTGCTCATCTATGAATATTCCTACGAATTTGGTGAATTTGATATGCTTTATTTTGTATCCATCTGCTTGTATTAAGGCACTGTTGAGATTGTATTAAGGCACTGTTGAGATTGTATTAAGGCACTGTTGAGATTGTATTTTCCATTTTGGTGTGAATGTAATAAAATTTGAGTTTGTGGTGTTTAAGGAAAGTTTACTGGTTTGGAACCATGTTGAGATTTTTGTGTATTTCTATGTTTATCTCTTCGATGAGGATGTTGAAGCAGGTATGAGCATGATAGAGACTTGTGTCATTTGCAAATAATATAAGATTAAGATATCTGATACATTTTTAATATCTTTTTTATATCAAATAAAGAGTAATGGGCCTAATATAGATCCTTGTTGAACTCCACATGTAATTGTCATATATTTTGAGTCTGCTTTATTATATGACACATACTGTCTTCTGTTATTAAGGTAGCTTTTAAGCCAGTTGCAGACAGTACAGTACCTCTTATACCGTAGCATTGAAGTTTATTTATTAAAACGTTATGATATGTTGTATCGAAAGCCTTGGAGAGATCAAGAAAAACACCTAAATTATATTTTTTATGGTCAATGTTACTTGATATTTTATCAACCAAATCAATTAGTGCCATATACGTAGAATAATTTTTTTATAAATCCATATTGTTTTTTTGATATTATGTTGTGTTCTGTTTAAATTTTTTAAAGCTTATAGCACATTAGCCATTCCAATATTTTTGAGAGGCAAGGATGGATAGAAATTGGTCTATAATTTGAGAATAGTTCAGGGTTTTCACTTTTGTACAAGGCAATAGCCTTTGCTGTTTTTAGTTTTCTGGGCGCAATGCCAGTCAGAAGTGAATTATTGAAAATGTGGGCACGTTGATTTGCAATTTGTGGTATAACTTGTTTAATAATGTATGGATCAACATGTCGAAACCACTTGATTTCTTTGAATTTGCTTTTTTACTGTTAATTATTTCGTCGGGATATGTAGGTGTACAGAAAAACTTCATGCATTTTTTTTAATAAGTTGTGTTGGGTCAGATCCTGTTTGTGTTAAGTTTACTTTAAGGCGATGACCTATGTTGGTAAAATAATTATTGATATGTCCACTATTTCCCTTTTGTCTGTACAGTGTGTACCGTTTAATGCAACAAATTTATCATTATAAAATTTATCTTTAAATTTTATTTTTTCTTTGACTGTTTGATTATATGAGTCAGTTTATTTTTGTAATTTTTATAGATAATCTAACTTTCGGTAGTAGGGTTGCACTTTAAAATTTTTTTAACAGGTGTTTTTTGCCTACAGGAAACCAACTACAAAGGCGAATGTTTGCTGGCTGTGATAGGTTAGCAGACATTTGTTTTATACTGTAATGTGTTCAGTAACTACAACACATTACACCTGATTAGCAATTTAAAACCTTCATATCCACTGTTCCTCAGTTTTTTTATTCAGTTTATTGTGCCATCCTTATTCCGTGAGCGCTTAATTTACATAGTAATTAAATAATTAGTATGACGCTTTGTCATAAGATTAAAAAACTAAACACACACATATATTTATATATATATAATGTGTGTTTAGTTTGTTTAATCTGATGACAAAGCGTCATACTAATTATTTAATTACTATGTAAATTAAGAGCTCACGGAATAAGGATGACATATATATATATAATTATATATATATATATATATATATATATATATATATACCAGGGGTATATATATATATATATATGTAGTCACACAATAAAAGGTATCTATGCTAATACTTCAGACAGCAAACATACATATCATTGTTTATCAAAAACATTTCTACTACAATTCACAGAGTGAAGCATGATGCTGTGAGATGTGAAGTAGTTACATTGTTTCAGTTGCTCTATAGCAAAGTGAACCTTCTATTTGTCCTAACTTGGTGTACTTGGAATCAACAACATACTCTGTCTAAAGGATATAATGATAGGGGAGACCGGGGCTAGTTGAAACGCGGGGTAAGTTGAAACATTCGACCTAACACTGACATAATTAAAAATAATGCGCCAGCGGTGCCATCTGGCGATCAAACACGTTATTAAACACAACTCGTGTTGACATTGGCGCGAAGAAACGTGAATATCGAAAACTACGCAGGTTTGTTACATTTCTCGTTGTTCAAGTAAATAAATGTGATTGTAAAGTATATGTTGTTACTCATAGCGTATCGGTCACTATTGCAAACTAAATATATGCCTGTTTAGTAGCTGCTTAGGGGATATTTGTCCACCAAAAACGAAATAAAATCGCAAAAGGAAATATGGCGCCGACCATTTTATCGGTCGTGCCCCCTGACGGGGTTAGTTGAAACATTTTCGGTGGGGCTAGTTGAAACATGTTTCAACTAGCCCCTTGCTACGCTATGTGCAATAATACATTTCGGAATTGATCGTACTAATACATAAACATGTAAATACAGATACACAACAAAGGGTTGAGTTACGACGTACTGCGGTACGCCGTTGTTGATTAGTATACCTCGCTGGATGATACGGTGGGTGATTCAGCTTGCACCCCTCGTCGACCGATGCACAGCAAGTATAACTATACTGTTCATGATGACATGATTAGCTTAAGAGTGTACGAAGTGTTGCTAGACAATCTACAAAACTGTTGTCGGGCGATAATAGAACGTCAATAGAGGACAATGAAACGTCGAAGTCAGTCACAGAGCGACTCCGTGCCACTATCAAACCCGCGAGATGGCAGCACTGGCATGGAATCGCCACCACTTACGCCAGATGACAGCAGTGGGCATACAAAGCCATCAAAAATAACGACAAAAAAAAAAGAGAGAGAGCTGCAAACGAGCAAGCGAATGGGAAACACACGACCCAACGCAAGCGAGGTGCAGAGCAGGCGGAGGATATGAATTCAGCCGCACAAACGACGCACATAGTGAACGAACTTCTCGTGTACATCATGTTTCACTATATGCAGTGCACAGAAAATGCCATCAAACTCGTCGTATTGGACTTTTACGACCCACATACCATCAGCGACGCAAAAAGAGCGATGTGGGAACACTGCAGGAGGCACCTGCCGCCGCCTTTTGAGGCACGGAGAAATTCGTCCATAGGTGGCAGCGTGCACGAAAAAGACCTAAACGATATTATGTTCGCTGTAAAGGAAATGGACAAATGTGGTGTTAGGCAAACAACTGTATTTGTAGCAACTAAACTGGATAACCTACCCCGGATGACTCCTGGCGAAGTTGATCCTATCTACCTACTAGAGCGTGTCACGCTACTTGAAAAAGCTATGTGTAGCGTCCAACAATGCGTTAAACGACACGACTCGGCATTGGCAGCTGTAACAAATACAGCAACAAGCAACTCGCAATGTACCGAGTTACATGACCTTCGGGTAAACTTGCCACCTACGACGTCGCAGACACCATCCGTCACTCCATCAATCGCGTCGCATGCCACATCGGCACCCTCTGCAGTAGAACCGATTGCGCATGAGAGCCCAACCGATGCGACTACCAGGCCTGCTTGGTCCACTGTAGCCGCCTCACGTGACAAGTTCGAGGTGCCGAAATATCATCAAAAGAAAACAGCGCAGAAACAACCAGCCGCGTCATTGCAGACAAAGCGCAAAAAAGCGGCGGTTTTCTACCGGGACGAAAAGTAGCAATGTTATAAAAAGCGCCCCTCGACGGCTCGAACTCTTCGTTTTCAACGTGGACTCATCCATCGATGACGAACGCCTTCGAGAATTTATAACCAGTGAGCAGCACGTGGACGTGTTGGAGATCGAAAGAATGTCGAAAGAAGGAGCATGGACGCAGTCATTTCGCGTCCTGGTAACTGCACCAAACCCCAGATGCACGTTGGATAACGACTTCTGGCCCCACGGCATTGGATGTAGACAATACCACAGGAGAAGGCCGGACACACGGAATACGCCGAACGATTCTAACATATAATGTCGGTTCTAAACGCTGAAAGTTTAGCCATTGCTAGTTACAACTGTGATGATATTACTAGCAGTACCGGTTTTATAAACAACCTACTAAGTGATAAAAAAAATCGATATAATATGCCTACAAGAAACTTGGTTACTAGATCGTGATATTACAAAACTAACGAATATTCATGCCGATTATCAGTTCAACGGAAAATCTGGAGTAGATGCCACCGAACGCATCCTTCCCGGTAGACCGCAAGGTGGCGTTGCTATCGCATGGCATAAGGCACTATCGCACTCTGTGCAACCTATCGGAATTTCCAATAGGCGTATCTGCGCAGTTAGAATGCAGCTGAATGTGCATAAATATATTCTAATTGTCTGTATATACATGCCATGCGACACGTACAGCAACATCAGTGTTAGTACAGAGTATGAAAATTGTATAAATTGTCTTGAAGAATTATTATCGCAATACGCGCAAGATGATATTATTATATGTGGAGATTGGAATACCTCTTTTGAGAGAGACACCTATCAAACACGATTCATGAGTGCATTCTTAGAACGTAATGAGTTATGTCTCGGTTGGCATCATCCGATGGCCAACAAGTCCAATACTTATGTGAATCACAACCTACACCATGAATCGTGTATCGACCACTTCGTTGTCTCTAACAATGTTTATGGTAACATACGTCAAAATAACGTTAATGACATGCCATTAAATCCAGCAACCCACTGTCCGGTGATGCTGGTGTTCGACATATCATATAGGTATACATATGAAGAACCAGAACATGTATCTGATGAAAAACCAGTTAAAGTAGCATGGCACAAGGTAGACAATGAAAGTATTGATCGCTACAAATGCCGTATTGATGAGTTGATTCCGAATACGATTATGTCGCTCGACACTCTATTTTGTAATAACGTATTGTGTGAATCTGAGAATCACAGATCGGATATTGATAGTGTATGTAAACAAATGATTGATGTGTTATTACGTGCTGGTCAAGAAACGCTGCCACAATGTAGTCATAGAGACCGCGGCATCCCTTACTGGAATGACGAGGTAGAGAGCGCAAGAGAAACCGCCATGTTCTGGCACTGGTTGTGAGAGACCCAGGCATGGGCACGTGGCCGCTGTCATGCGTAAGACCAGAGCTACCTATCATTATGCTGTGCGACACATTAAACGAAGGGAACGCGAGTTAAGAAAAAGTAAAATGGCAGAATCTGTATTGACGAACAAACAACGCAACATATGGGTGGAAACTAAAAAAATGCTATCCGGAAAGAAACCCTCGATCAACTCAGTTGATGGAGCGTGCAATCCAGAAGCTATTTCGGAAGTTTTTGCATCAAAATACGAAACACTTTTTCAAGGTACGCCTACTGAGCCTGCAGAGCTACAGTCTTTATATCGAACTATTAAGAGTGGTGTCACAGCTGACGATCGAAGTTATTCTTCAATCACAGTAAATGACGTCGCAGGTGCCTTGAAAGATATCAAGCTAGGCAAACGAGACGGAAAATATAGTTTATCGTCAGACCATTTGGTCAACAGTAGTAGATTTTTAATAATATTGTCGATCCTCATGTCGAGCATGCTTGTTCACGGATACAATGCTGCAGATTTATTGTCATCCACTATTATTTCAATACCGAAAAATGCTCGTGGAGACATGAGTCAAAGCGACAACTACAGAGGGATAGCACTGTGTAATTGTATTTGCAAGCTGTTTGACATTATACTTATGAAAAAATGCAGCGATGTATTGTGCACTAGCGATCAGCAATTTGCATTCAAAGCGAATCACTCTACCACTCTATGTAGTGGAATATTAATTGAAACTGCCAATCATTTTGTAAATAATAACAGTTGCGTATACAGCTGTTTTCTAGACGCCTCTAAAGCATTTGATAAGGTTCACTACGGAAAGCTGTTCAATTTGATGCTTAAACGCAATGTACCTAGCGTAATTGTTAGATTCATTCTTGACGGATACATCAGACAATGTATGTGTGCACAGTGGGAACGGTACAAATCTAGAATTTTTTATGTACGCAACGGCGTGAAGCAAGGGGCGGTTATATCACCGATACTGTTCGCTGTATACCACGATGAATTAATAGCTAAATTAGCCAGCAGCGGATACGGGTGCCGTATCGCTCAGCACTTTGTTGGTGCACTATCGTATGCAGACGATATCACATTATTATCACCTTCGCTACAAGGTCTGCAATACATGGTAAATATATGTGAGGAGTACGGGAAAGAATTCCATGTCACTTTTAACGATAAGAAAACTATAGGAATGGTGTTCGGCGCAAGCAATGTTGATTGTAAAGCCATCCAAGTAAATGGGAACAATGTTACTTGGGCGACGAACGCAAAACACCTTGGTAACGTAGTCGATCACAAGCTTTCAGACTTGAATGATATAAATGCAAAAAAAGGTTATTTTATCGCGAGTGTTAACTGGTTTGTGGGCCACTTCAGAGGCAAAGTGCCTATTGATTGTTATATTCGTCTATTTCAGTCTTATTGTAGCACCCATTATGGCTCAACTCTATGGGCATTACATGATAAAGGGTTCAACGATTTATGCGTGACTTGGAACAAAGGCGTCAGGCGCATCTTAAACGTCAGTTATATGACGCATACAGCACTTTTAGGACAATTAATTAACACCTGTCACATATCCATTTAATTGGTGAAGCGATTTTGCAAGTTTGTGGATTTAATGTTGACTAGCCGCAACGCCATTGTTAGGCACTTCATTAGGCGGGTTACAAACTCAGCTCAATCACCAATTGGCCGAAATATAGCGGTTATTCGGCATAGGTATGCAATATATGTACTTATATGTACTGTGAACCACGTACTTAGACAATGTCTTTTCAGTCAGCCAGAGCTGACAGGAATCGCTTGGTGCATACTCGAATTATTGCGTGTATCCAATAACGAGATTGACTTACCCGGTTTTACAAAAAACGATGTTAACAACATGATTAACGCACTCTGCACTTGTTAAGCAGGCTGCCAATGGTTTTTTGTTTTATTCAATTGTACCTAAACTATTGTGTACAAATAAATGATACACACACACACACACACACACACACACACACACACACACACACACACACACACACACACACACACACACACACACACACACACACAGTATATATCATTCACTGCAATTTGAGGTCTGATTTATTAAACCAATTACAATTAGTATCATTTAATTTCAGGTGAACTATCCAATGAGGATGTACAAATGCAAAACAGACCGAGGTCGCGCCGATCATGAACAGATCATGACGGCAGTTCGGAAGGTAGTCGACACTGGTCTCCCATGTCGCAACGTAGCCGACGAACATGGCATCCCGCACTGCACGCTGCGCCGATATTGCATCAGGTATCGCTCGAATGGTGGCGATGGAGACATGCGTACTGGTTATTTCAACGCCCAGTCTGTGTTATCCATCGACGAGGAGCAACTACTCGTAGACTACGTGCAAAGAGCGTCCGCATTGTATTATGGGCTGAACACAATGGAGATGCGACGTCTTGCATACGACTACGCAAAGAAACTAGAAAAGAAAATGCCAAATTCTTGAGCTTCTAACGAAAAAGCTGGGGTCGACTGGCTAACTGGTTTCTTAAAACGACACAGAGATCGCATTACGGATGCCGGAAGCGACGTCTCTCTGACGTGCCATGAATTTCAACAGGGCGAATGTCGCCTTATTCAACGACAACTTAAAGCGGCTGTACCTACACGAGGCATTGACGCCAGCTAGAATCTGGAATGTTGATGAAATGGGCTGCACCACTGTGCAGAAACCCAATAAGGTCATCGCGTCGACTGGTGTCAAACAAGTTGGAGCAATCGTGTCCGCCGAAAGGGGACAGCTTGTGACTGTGTGCTGCGCGGTCAGTGCGATTGGTAACACTGTTCCACCAATGTTCGTGTTCCCGAGGGTGCACTACAAAGATTCCTTTGTAAACGGTGCTCCCCCCAACTCCATTGGCGCCGCACACCCATCTGGCTGGATGACAGCTGAAAACTTCTTGACATTTATGAAGCATTTCGTGCGTCATGTGCGTTGCTCTCAAGAAGAAACTGTGCTATTGATTCTCGATAATCACGAATCCCATCTGTCAATTGAGGTCCTAGAATTCGCTAAAGAGAACGGGGTGATCATGCTCTCATTCCCCCCGCACACATCTCACAAGTTGCAGCCGCTCGATCGTTCCGTTTACGGACCGTTCAAAAAGTATTACAACTCGGCCTGCGATGGGTGGATAGTCGGGCATCCGGGTCGCACGATGACAATCTACGACATTGCGGGAGTGGTGGGAACCGCATTCCCCAGGGCCATGACCCCCGCAAACATCCTGTCGGGTTTTCGCGTGAGTGGAATATCGCCCTTCGACAGGTTCATCTTTAATGAGGATGATTTCCTACCATCAGCTGTAACTGACATGCGGAATCCACATCAACCACCGACAACCACCGTTGCGGCCGTGCATCAACCACCGACAACCACCGTTGCGGCCGTGCATCAACCACCGACAACCACCGTTGCGGCCGTGCATCAACCACCGACAACCACCGTTGCGGCCGTGCATCAACCACCGACAACCACCGTTGCGGCCGTGCATCAACCACCAGAAGCCAGTATTGCAGTAACCGTCACACAGGCTGTCGATGCAACTGTCGATGTGCTGAACTCTCTCCCATCAACGTCACGCGCGGGTGGATCTGTGTCATCAACCTCGATTGCTATTTCTCCGGAACATGTCAGACCATTTCCCAAAGCCTGCCCTCGGAAAGGGATTCGTCGCGGCCGAAAACCTGGACGCACAAGGGTGCTGACTGACACTCCTGAGAAGAATGCGATTATTCAGAAACAGCAACACAAATCATGCAAAAGGAAAGGTGGTGCAAAAACATCCAGTGTTGCCAGGGCCTTGGTGGTCTCCAAAAAAGCAAAACCAGCACCCGTGAATGACGACGATTCATGCCCATGTCTGCTATGCGGCGAACCCTTTAGTAACAGCCTGCCAGGTGAAAAATGGGTGCAATGCACTGCATGTAAAATGTGGGCACATGAAAACTGTACGTCTGGCGACAAATGGTTTGTGTGTCACCATTGTCAATAATATCCTACGCACTCCGCCAGTTCAGTAAGTTAGCCTCCTACAAGTTTGATGGCCATGTTTCACTGTTAAGTGTTAATGTTAACGTTCCTCGTTATAATAATATGTTGTGGGCACCTGCCCTGCTTATAAATACATATTAATTATAATGTTTTGACATTTAATTAATTGTTTTTATGAATAAAAATCATCATATCAACGAAAAAAATGTGTTTCAACTTACCCCGGTACATGTTTCAACTTGCCCCGCATACGGGGCTAGTTGGAACACTTGGACTACCTCCAAAAAAGTAGATACATGTAAAAAATTACTGTAGGTACAATATTTTTATGGCTGTTTTATGTGGCCCAAATACATGTGTTTAGATATGCGTGATGCATTTTGTTGCAGGTTAAGCCTATTTCGTGTATTTGCCAAAATACACAAAATCGTTTCAACTAGCCCCGGTCTCCCCTATATACTTTCTTGTAATAATATATTCCATGTGTCAAAATAGTGCAAATGTTTTTCCATGTGTTAAAATATTGCAAATGTTTTGTCAGCAATAACTTGTGTATCATATGTAAACTATCACTTCACTGAGAAACCTGTGTCAGCCAAGTGTTTACTGGTCTAGTCCACACTGCAGTGTTGTCTTGTCAGTTGATTCATTAAGATATTATATTTATGTAGCATTGCTGATATTTGTTACAGTTTAGATTGGTGCCAACTCTCCGGGCAAGAAACACGAAGATTAGCAAGAGAGATATCACAGCTCAATGGACTTCAATCGATTAGCAAGAGAGATATCACAGCTCAATGGACTTCAATCGATTAGCAAGAGAGATATCACAGCTCAATGGACTTCAATCGATTAGCAAGAGAGATATCACAGCTCAATGGACTTCAATCGATCAGGTAGGCAGAAACACAACATTCATGTACTGTTGTTATACATATGCACGCGTGCGTGTGTCCGTGCGTGTGTGTGTGTGTGTGTGTGCATGTATATATATATGTATATATATATATATCATAGTGACAGTTGTCGATTAAATTAATTGTATTTCTTTGAAAATGGTAATTTTATTAAATAAGTTAAATTTAACAGAATAATTTAATTGGAAGAGACTTCAGGTGAAACAAAAGGCAAGAACATAGACAAAAAACATTACTGCAGTGCAGTAGTGCAGCAGAACGTTCCGCTCAACATTGGCTGCCGACGGGCGTGACACTTCGTGGACGACTGTGGTGTGACACACACGGATATGTAAAATCTGATACACATTTCTGCGTGTGTGTGCCGAGTTGTTGAAACAGTGACTGACAAACAGTTGTCGGTGACCTTATTCAATGAAAGCATGAACAATATTGTAGATATGAAAGTAGACGAATTTGATGTTAATTACCAAGAAGGTACAGACAGAGTGAACAAACTGAGTGCCTTGCTTGGAACGTTTACCTGACCATTTAGAAAACACAACGTGGTTCCCACGTTAACTACAACATAATACATCTGCAAGTCGTGTAGACTATGTACGGTTGTTTCAGCCCGAACCTTCCACTATCGTAGCATCGATCAGTAACCTATGACAAGAAAGAAACTGACTTTCCGGTTAGAGAAATGAAGGCGCTTGCATATGACATGATACAAAACATAGGACAACTCTCAAACTAACAATGCTCTGTTTGTGAGATGAACAATCCGCGTCAACTGCATCACAACTGCCTGTTACCTGATATTCTCATCTACATGCACTTTGATGAGGCTGTACAGGATATTAATGCAACCGTGGAGCTGAAAGACTGGTTGACAGTTTTAGTACATTCGTGTGTGAAACTAGTCGACCTGACCTCTGATCAGTTGCGTGATGTCAAGGTTGTAATACGCAAGTTTTGCATGAAATGACTGAGCATTTTGAATGCTGACAAATATGCCCTCGAACGCCACATGAAATCAGACCAGTACAAAAAGCATGTGCAGCTGCTAGTATAAGTACTACTGGACATGTTGCTATGTGACAGATATGTTTCTTTGGTCATGTGAGGACAGCGCTATGAGAAACTGACAGAGTACTTCCACTGCTCAGTGATACACCAGGACCTAGCCAATGAGCTGAAGAAGGTGCGGCTGATAATCAGCCCGTGTGAACAGATGACAGTTTTCAGCCAGGACAGAACGTGTCGGTCCTTTAGACCATGGTGTGTTTCGAAGGTCGGCTTGGATGGAAGCAGTACATGCCCATGAAACCTGTGAAGTGACTTGGATGGAAGCAGTACATGCCCATGAAACCTGTGAAGTGACTTGGATGGAAGCAGTACATGCCCATGAAACCTGTGAAGTGACTTGGATGGAAGCAGTACATGCCCATGAAACCTGTGAAGTGACTTGGATGGAAGCAGTACATGCCCATGAAACCTGTGAAGTGACTTGGATGGAAGCAGTACATGCCCATGAAACCTGTGAAGTGGGAATCAACCTGTGATTGGGTTGGGGATGTCAGAACACCTCCACGTGGTCCAACCTGGTAACTGGTTCTTTGAACCAGGCCAAACGTTCTGACCTTCTCTGTTGGGCAGGGTTCCTAGCAGAGTCGTATCGCGCAAATGATTTTCGTTTGTTGTCTCATAACGCCTGAAAGTGAATATGAGCGAAGCAGTCTATACGGAGGTCGCTGCCTCCTTAAGCGCAGCAGGTGTACCAGACGGTAGTGACGAAGGGGTCCTTGGCAAGGATCGCCCCGAATGCGATAGGTGTGGCAGGTCCTTTAATTCTATGAGGGGCCTGTCACCTGTTTCATGGGCATGTGGCTAACCTCACATCAGTGTCAGAATTTTTATCATTGGTTTCAACATCAGACTTTTCAACTTTTCCTTGTTGGTGCCACCCAACCATGCAACCGGACTGAGTGATGGTCTCAGTTCAGTCAATGGGCGATGTGGCACAGGTGGCGTTCCCCACAGGTCTGCCCAGAGTGACGGCCTCTGAGCAGGTAGGGGGCGCCACTGTGCCACCTTGGCCAGTTGTTGATAATGTTCTTGCTCTTGGGCTGATGTTGTTGCAGATGTGAGAGCTGTGCTGGACAGCCTCCCATGGGAGATGCCCGAAAGGGTGAGAGCCTTCACTTCATCTTCCCTTTCCATCCATGCCCATGTGCCGGTTAAGGTGAGGGCAAAAGTGTGAGCAGGGGAATTTGTGGAGCTGTAATCTCTGTTGCTGAGTTAGGTCCACTGGGCAGAATCTCTCTCTCTCTCTGGGTGTGCAGCCAGAAGCGGATGATGGCACCTCAGTTGTATGTGTCGCACCTAACGACAAGCCAGATATAAGGTTTTTATGCAGTGGACTAAAGCCTTTCGGATTTACATGTCCCTATACCTTTCTCAACCTAGTCACTTAAATGAAGCCTCAAAAATGTGCAAGTACATCAAGACAGAGACCTGCCTGAGATGGGGGTAATTGGCAGACATGTGGTACACAGAAACTGCTACAGAAGTGCCCAATACCATACTACATGACATACTACATGATATACTACATGACAAGGAAGCTGACCTGCATGAATCCTTGCCTGATCGCAGGTAGGAGAGATGAAGTTTGGCAGAGTACTGCACAAGCTGTCTGACCTCAATCAAGTCAGATATGCGGATTGTCACTCAATCCAGTGGCTGTTCAGTATCTGAATGTCTCAGAAATCGACAAGAACATTTATATCTTAATTAATGTCAAAGGTGCATAGCATTGTGCAATTTAACTCATTAGCTAGCGTTGACAAGAGAACACAACAGCCTGCACGTGGCTGTACTTCCCGAGCGCCGTGAGAACACAGCAGCCTGCACATGGCTGTACTTCCCGAGCGCCGTGAGAACACAGCAGCCTGCACATGGCTGTACTTCCCGAGCGCCGTGAGAACACAGCAGCCTGCATGTGGCTGTACTTCCCGAGCGCCGTGAGAACACAGCAGCCTGCACGTGGCTGTACTTCCCGAGCGCCGTGAGAACACAGCAGCCTGCACATGGCTGTACTTCCCGAGCGCCGTGAGAACACAGCAGCCTGCATGTGGCTGTACTTCCCGAGCGCCGTGAGAACACAGCAGCCTGCACGTGGCTGTACTTCCCGAGCGCCGTGAGAACACAGCAGCCTGCATGTGGCTGTACTTCCCGAGCGCCGTGAGAACACAGCAGCCTGCACGTGGCTGTACTTCCCGAGCGACGTGAGAACACAGCAGCCTGCACATGGCTGTACTTCCCGAGCGCCGTGAGAACACAGCAGCCTGCATGTGGCTGTACTTCCCGAGCGCCGTGAGAACACAGCAGCCTGCACGTGGCTGTACTTCCCGAGCGACGTGAGAACACAGCAGCCTGCACGTGGCTGTACTTCCCGAGCGCCGTGAGAACACAGCAGCCTGCACGTGGCTATACTTCCCGAGCGCCGTGAGAACACAGCAGCCTGCACGTGGCTGTACTTCCCGAGCGCCGTGAGAACACAGCAGCCTGCACGTGGCTGTACTTCCCGAGCGCCGTGAGAACACAGCAGCCTGCACGTGGATGTACTTCCCGAGCGCCGTGAGAACACAGCAGCCTGCACGTGGCTGTACTTCCCAAGCCCGTGAGAACACAGCAGCCTGCACGTGGCTGTACTTCCCGAGCGCCGTGTAAACACGTTGCTAGCAATTGGCTGATCGTTTTGTAAAACGGTTGCCTATTGGTTCCTGTTTGATATGCTGACCAATAGAATACGCTGTAAGCTTTGATTTAGTATACTACATGATAATGGTCACTATTTGAGTTGTAAGATAATTTGTTATTGGAAGTTAGGTAACCGCGGTAAACCGACATCTTGCAAGTTTGGCAGTTTTATTAACGATGTCTTTAGATGAGTCCGATTCAGAATTTCACAGATTTAACGCTGCTGATTTTGATGTTACATCTTACATCGCATACAGCATCATATAACCTTTCTGACATCAGTGTTTCATCAGTGAAAACCGACGATTTACGTAATAGCGACGAGGTCAAAGAGCGCAATGATCAACATGAAATAGACACACCTCCCACGTGGAATGCAGACAAAGCACCCATCACTGTATGTGATTTCGAAGAACCAGTAGGCCCTACGTTGACATTGCAGGCAGACAAAACCGAACTTGACTTCTGTGAGTTACTTTTTCCTACGATATTGTATGAACAATTAGCTAGAGAAACCAATCGCTATGCTGACCAATGTCAGCAAAAATCGAGTAAAGTTGACAAGCAGTGGGCAGATAAACTGACATCGCTGATGGAAATTGGCAGTTTCCGTGGCATCCACGTCTACATGTCGGTCGTGCAGTTGCCTACCTACAAGGAGTACTGGAGTTCCAATGAACTTTTTGGAAATTTTCCAGTAAGTTCATGATCCGCACACGGTTTGAAAAGATTCTGCAGTATCTTCATGCCACTGATTCTACAGAAACCCGGGATGAGGGCTGCTGGGTCAGGATAAACCACATCCGATCTGTCGTGGACATTGTGCAGGAAAACATCATGCTGCAATATCGCCCTCATCGTGAAGATGCAATCGATGAGGCAATGGTTGCTTTTTGTGGGTATCTTAGCTTTCACCAATAACGGCATAAAGGTGTCGGTTCGTGCCAATTCGCATAATAGCTACATCTGCGACTTCAATGTTTACATGGGCAAGGAACATAATCGTGTTGAAGTCGGGCTGGGAGAAAGCGACGTGCTGAAACTTTGCGACAGCATTACTGGAAAATATTTCCACATTTATTTTTATACTGCGCGTCTCTCTTCAAGAAGTTTCTTGAGAAAGGACTGTACGCATGTGGCACAGTCCATACGAATCGGAAATGCTGGCCAAAGGACCTGAACAAAAATGCAAGAAACCAAAAGGACACACCGCAATGTGACAGGATGGGAACTTGGTTGCAAGCGGCTGGATGGACAACAAAGCTGTCTTTCTGTTGTCAACAAACACTGATGTGACAGTCGATGCTGCAGTGTAACACAAGCAGAAAGATGGCATGACTGTAGACATTCAGTGTCCTTCTGTACTGCCACAATCTCTACATGAACAGTGTTGACATGGCAGACCAAAACAGAACCCAATACTCCTTGTGTCGAAAATCCATCAAATGGTGGAAGTACTTGTTCTGGTTTGTATTTGACACCTGTGTTGCAAACAGTTTGATTTTGTCAAATTCATCACCAAATCATCAGATGCAGACATCAAGCGGGAAAGAGAAGAAGCTCATCAACCTGGAATTTCGCAGATCACTGGCCAAACAGATGATTGGCAATTTCCAGAGCACACATACGCGAAAGGCACCACAAGAACTTGCTGTGGCAGATGACGCAGATCACTGGCCAGAAAAGCGCAAAGCTGGCCGTTGTTGAGAATGCAGGAGAAAAGGCAAGCGCTCTGAACCCTGAAATGGTTGTAGCATTTGTGATGTCAATCTCTGCATCGCTGACTGCTACAAGGATTACCACCTTGCTCTTCGTGCTGGGCGTTAATGTAATAAATGACATTGAACAATCAGATTACAAAACACTTTATTACAGGGAATTAAATAGAAACACTAGAATTATGATATCTTCTGGACATTTTTAATTGTTATTATACCCAAACGACAGTTTTAAGACTTTGTTGTTGTTGTGCGTGTCTATATAAATTGCCATAACAGTAAAAGTATCCAACAGACTTTGATAATTTTTTAATTACTGGGCTGCTCACAAATATAGCTATATTTGCTTCATTTGGTTGTATATGCTAATGGCAAAAGATAATTATTTAGTAGCAGGGTGAAGTTTGCATGCTACTAAATAATAATTTTTTTGATTTTCTTGTGGTTTGCAACCTTAGTAGAAAAATAATTATTGCATGTAAATTAATCAAATTTAGATCTGTATTCAGTTTACTGTAATTCATATACACAACATTGTCTTGTAAAACTAATATTATGGAAGCGACAGTGCAATTTATTCAACTACCCTAAATGATCTGTTATAATTGCAGCAGCTTCTGGGGATGCAGGAGCAGCTTCTGGGGATGCAGGAGCAGCTTCTGCGGATGCAGGAGCAGCTTCTGGGGATGCAGGAGCAGCTTCTGGGGATGCAGGGTGTTCAGGCTAAAAATAGACTGGGGATGGCAGTAGTTTCTCTGCACTGGTGATGCAGTAGCGAATGAGTTAATGTTTCTTTAGCTTATTCATTATAATAACATGTTTGTTACAGTAACATAACAGTTGGTAGCATGTCCGAATACTGTTTTACTATTGTTTGTGCTATGTTGTGCCATGACTCATAATATCACTCAATTCACTTACAATGTTTACTTTTTGCAAACATTTTTGTATACATTACATTAACTGCAGTGCCTTCAAGAACTATCCAGAAGAATGAGATGTGCACGGCGTCTACTTCCCCAGTGTAGCAATGGCAGTCACTGGCAGTGCTATCATCCAGTCAGAGGTTCTACTTCAGTATTTGCTCTTTCACAGAAGTGCATTTACATCATTTATTTTACGCTCTGGCTATTTACCGAGCAGCTCTGGAAATAACAGCCCATAATTTGTTATTTCCCGAGCAAACCGGAAGCTGATTTAACCAATCAAAACGCAAGATGGAATATTTCCTATTCCCCAGCACGGGTGCATTCATTAGTTCGGCCGATTTTGTCCACGATGGAGGTGGGCAGGAAATTTGCGTGTTGGACTGATTTTTTTTTATTGATTAATGCCCTTTTTGGGCCTATTTTAATCTACATTGGACTTGCATTGTCATTTTTATTTTCAGAGCATGCTCTGAAAATAAGCCTCTGATCGGCCCTTATTTTCAGAGCATGCTCTGAAAATAAGGCTGTGCAGCTATGAGTTTATCTAATTATTTCTCCATGTTATTTCACCTACAAAGCAAATATTTCCTTAAAAATCCAAATATAAATGTAGCAGATATAACAGAGCTGCTGCTCTAAAAATAAGCCTCTGATCGGCCCTTATTTTCAGAGCTCTGATCGGCCCTTATTTTCAGAGCTCTGATTGGCCCTTATTTTCAGAGCATGCTCTGAAAATAAGCCTCTGTTTGGCCCTTATTTTCAGAGCATGCTCTGAAAATAAGCCTCCAATCGGCCCTTATTTTCAGAGCATGCTCTGAAAATAAGCTTCTAATCAGCCCTTATTTTCAGAGCATGCTCTGAAAATAAGCTTCTAATCGGCCCTTATTTTCAGAGCATGCTCTGAAAATAGCCTAAGCCTTTATTTTATGGTAACACCATTTATCACTCTTTATAACTGTACAGAATGTGAATGATTTATCATGAAGATCCCACTTTCTACGATGCCATATGGGCACACACACTAGATTGTACGGCCATGTGCTCCGGAAATTGCTCCTTTTGTTGGAACCACAACAGCGATGACGACAACTGTGATGAGAAAACCGTTTCCATGTCGAATTTGCTGCCACTCGCCATGGACTCCGAAATGGAATCTAAAGCAGCTTAAGTTTGGCTTGATATTTGAAATTACCTAGTGGTATATTTAGTTTCTCTAGTGGGTTGCAATTTTTCTGGTGGGTCATGATGAGGTATTATATTTAGTGATTTAGAATAAGGCTGGTGGTTGAAACAATTTTAATGTAGTATTTAATTATGGCAAAAGATGGGAAACCAAAGTCACAGGGCACACACCCCCTTCCAGATAAACACAGCTGCAGCGCACATGGGTGTCGTGCACGGCGAACATCAGTGAGGTTGTCAACACGTCCTCCTCGGCCAACCAAGCACAGCTTGTCGGCCATGAGGCAGGAAATGGAGCACTTTCCCGTCTTTCCTGTCTCCCACATTCAAGAATGTGAAGGACGTCAAGGGCATGCAGCACTTCACGTTCTCTGCTGACAGGTCAGGCAAGGTGTTGGCAGTAGAGGAATGGTCCACCACCGAGGTTATCTGTTGACAAGCAAGGCGTGGTGTTGGCAGCAGTGGGAAGGTCCACCACCGAGGCTGTCTGCTGACAAGGTCAGGTGTGGTGCTGGCAGCAGTGGGAAGGTCCACCACTGAAGCTGCCTGCTGACAAGGTCAGGTGTGGTGCTGGCAGCAGTGGGAAGGTCCACCACCGAGGCTATCTGCTGACAGGTCAGGTGTGGTGCTGGCAGCAGTGGGAAGGTCCACCACCGCATCTGGGCTGGTGTTGATGGATAATATTTCTACTTTGCACAGTATTCAATGGAAATGTGGTTTGTAACACACATGTGTATTTATATAGGATACTCTTTATATGTGGCGGAATGGGGCAATGAAATTAATTGAATCACATGCCATGCTTCCATAGACATTGTAATAAGGGTGGGGGCTTTTGTTGTTCATGACATACATTGGTTTTGCGTAACTGTTTCCAGGATTCAAATCAACCACCCACATTGCAAGACAAACCTTCTCGGAGAATATCTGCAACTGAGCGGAAGTTTGGATACGCCAGACTTTTTAAGAAGATGCTGGGGAAAATCTCTTAACAGTGATCGTACACAGTGCGGTATTGCTCACTGTGAACCTGCCGTGCATGTCATGCAAAAAGCGCACCCTCTCCATCCGAGCTGTTGATCGTAGCCTCGGCATGGTGTGTGGACTCGAGACATTCTGCACCAGTTGCGACAAGGTCCTCAACTCGACACTTTCTAACGACCGCATTAGTGAGACACGGGCGACTGCCCCGTTTGTCGTGCTGAGATTGGTTGTGTCTGCGACATTGGACACTGCCACTACCTCGACATGCTAGTGATGACCAACAAGACCTTCCTCACACACTAGAATGTCACCACTGATGCAAGCATGCATGTTGTGAATGACGTTGAGTGCAAGTCCGCACAGAATGTACATAATGTGTACAAGAGACTTGATCCCTCCATTGACAAATCCGGTGTCATGGCTCTTGGATGAATCGGGGCCATAGTTCTCTCTATGGCATCGGGTGCGTCGTCTAGATAGTGACATGACTGGTGATACACTTCACCTTCCTGTCATTCTACTGTCAGAGCTGTGCGTGCACTGCTGCACTCTACAGAGGCTGGGACACCACCAATTTCAAGGTGTGGTTTAATGGGCACAGCGACTGCACTGTGAACTACACGAGTTCCTCAACGCGATGGAGAAGACAGCATTGGAGATTCTGTGGAAGCAGTCTGTGGACAAGCACAACTTCCACTACATCACGATGCTGTCTGATGGCAATTCCACCACCTACACACACACCTGTGTGGCTTGAAGGTGTCTGATGATGGCGTGGTCATTAACAAGGAAGAGTATGACGTAGCAAAACAATTGGGGGTAGCAATGTGCAATCTCATCAATACATCAAAGAAGACCGGTGACTCTCGGTGGGCATGGGCATGGGAAACTAACAGACTGCCATCACAAAGGTGACGATGTACTACGGATCTGCATCTGCACAGGTGACAAGGATGCTATGCGCAGTGCGCACTCCGTTGGCAATGGATGTTGCAGAACAAGTAAAGGAAGTGTATGTGAGGCTTGGCCACCCTGAACTGCTGCATCGCTGTGTGTAGGGCCAGACCCAGAGCCCCAATGAGTCCCTGCACTCAAAGGTGTGGCGTAAATGTCCCAAGATGGGCTTCTTTGGCCTGATGAATGTTGTTTCAGCAACATGCACAATAATCACCAAGTTCAATCAAGGATTTGTTGCGTCAACAGTAACATACAACTACGTCATGATGGGCATTCCAGATGGCAGTCGATTGAAGATGTCAGCCGCCGGCAGCCAGTCACCCACAAAATATAAACTGACAACCATGACTCATATCAGTCATTTGTAGCGGGCGGCTGCCAAAAACAATTAAATATTATCATTGGCAGTGTTTGTTACACTGGCATAATAGGTCTTTGAATTGTAGGTATTACATGTAATACCATTTATGTGTTAATGTATGTATGTATGTATGTATGGTGAATGCTGGCATAATAACTAATAAATGAAATGTCATTTATTTGGCTTATTTCATTCTACATTGAACGTATTATGCATCAATTTAAATATGAAGAGGGAATTCAAATGCCCACGTGTCCAAAACAGCCTTGGCAACTTGCCAAAGTATTAATGGGCCCAAGCAAGATCTTTCCATTGGTTATGTTGTTTTCCTTTAGATAAAAATAACTGAACATAAATTATGGGCATAATCAACAAATCAGTCAGAAAGTTGATTATACACAACATGTCCACAAGGTCAGTACGAAAAGTAGGGACTTGAAATGGCCACATGCATCCAAAAGACCCCTGGCAACTCGCCAAGATATTTACAAAGTTTTATCTGCCTTTTTCATATTATGAAAAACGAAATTCTTATTCTACAACAGTCGACACTTGACAGCTGGCCAAGGTGTTTATGAGCACGGGCAAGATCTGTAATGAAGAGAAACATGTTCTATTTGTGAACAGGAAAGAGGGTGACTTGGCAACGGAAAGTATTCCATTGCAGGACTCTCCCACAGCCAAGTCCCATCGTAGGGAGGCGGAATGGGAAGCTGGGCTCACATCCCATTATTCAGCTATCGCAGAAATGTCCACGAATCTTCAGCCTGAGGACCACATATTATAGGTGTGTGAAAACAGCCATAATGTGCTTATCATAGGGAAGGCAGGAATAGGAAAGACAACATTACTGGCAGCATGGAAGTGTCTACTAATAACTATGGAGGTAACCTCTCAACTACTGTGCCGATTAGCTGGCCGCAATAGGCAGAATCGGGACAATCCCCTCTGGGTGAGGCGGAACCGACACCTAATCCTTACATATACGAATATTACTTATTCGTGTTGCAGAGAGACCGCCATCAATACGGTGCGACACTACTCAGTAGTGATGTAGTTAGTACCTGTAGTGGGCGGCAGACACAATTATATAGTATTTTTGACAATGTTTCTTAGACTGGCGTAATACATCTGTGAACTGAAGGTATTACATGTAATACATTTATGTGTTGATCGGGACATTCTCCTCTGGATGAGGTTCGCCTAGTCCTCACATATATGAATATTACTTATTCGTGTGGCAGAGTGACCCCTAACAATACGGTGTGAATTGCAAATGCTAGTCAGTAGTGATATAGTTAGTACCTGTAGTGGCCAGCACAGAAAATTAAATAGTATTGTTGGCAATGTTTCTTATACTGGCATAACACATCTGTGAATTGTAGGTGGTACATGTAATACCATTTATGTGTTGATGTCAGTCGTATCGATGGTGAATGCTGGCATAATTGTTAACTAATAAATTAAGTGTCATTTATTTGGCCTATTTCATTGGACGTGTTCTGCATCAATGTAAATATGAAGAGGGAACTCAATAGCCCACGTGTCCGAAACACCTTTGACAACTTGCCAAAGTATTCATGGGTCCAAGCAAGATCTTTCCATTGGTTATGTTGTTTATCTTTAGATAAAATGACTGAACACAATTTATGGGCATAATTAACAAGAAGGTTCATTAAAGATGACAAGTCCACATTGTCAATACGAAAAATGGGGACTTGAACTGGCCTTATGTTTCCAAAAGCAACTCGCCAAGATATTTATGGATCCTGTCAAACAGTCAACAAAGTTTTATTTGCCTTTTTCGTATTATGAAAGATGAAATTCTTAGTCCACAACAGTCGACACTTGACAGCTGGCCAAGGTGTTTATGAGCACAGGCAAGATCTGTAATGAAGAGATACATGTTCTATTTGTGAACAGGAAAGAGGGTGACTTGGCAACGGAAAGTATTCCATTGCAGGACTCTCCCACACCCATGTCCCATCGTGGGGAGGAGGAATGGGAAGCAGGGCTCACATCCCACGTCTGCCCCTCTCCCTGTGGGGAAGACAGTTTGGTAAAGAAAAGAACATAGTCAAGGTTGAGAACAAAAACGTTCATTGCTACGACAAGTGCCCTTAAAATGTTCTCAACGTTGTTCATAAGTACATATCAGACTGAGGACCACATATGATACGTGTGAAAACAGCCATAAAGTGCTGATCCTAGGGAAAGCAGGCATAGGAAAGACAACATTACTGGCAGCATGGAAGTGTCCACTAATAATTATGGAGGTAACCTCTCAACTCCTGTGACGATTAGCTGGCCGCAACAGGCAGAATCGGGACAATCCCCTCCGGGTGAGGCAGAACCGATACCTAATCCTTACATATACGAATATTACTTACTCGTGTTGCAGAGAGACCGCCATCAATACGGTGCGACACTACTCAGTAGTGATGTAGTTAGTACCTGTAGTGGGCGGCAAAGACAATTAAATAGTATTGTTGGCAATGTTTGTTAGACTGGCATAACACATCTGTGAATTGAAGGTAGTACATGTAATACCATTGATGTGTTGATGTCGGTCGTATCGATGGTGAATGCTGGCATAATTGTTAACTAATTAATTAAATGTCATTTATTTATTTATTTCATTCTACATTTGACTTATTCTGCATAAATGTAAATATGAAAAGGGAATTCAAATGCCCACGTGGCCAAAACACCTTTGGCAACTTGCCAAAGTATTCATGGTCCCAAGCAAAATATTTTTATCTGCCTTTTCATATTATGAAAGATGAAATTCTTAGTCCACAAATTGCCAGTCAACGCTTGACAGCTGGCCAAGGCATTCATGAGCACAGGCAAGACGTGTAATGAAGAGAAACATGTTCTATTTGTAAGTATTCTGTTGCAGGACTCTCCCACAGCCAAGTCCCATCGTGGGGAAGAGGAATGGCAATCAGTGCTCACATCCCACGTCTGCCCCTCTCCCTGTGGGGAAGACAGTATGGTGAAGAAAAGAATATAGTCAAGGTTGAGAACAAAAACGTTCACTGCTATGAGGAGTGCCTTTAAAATGTTCTCAACGTTGTTCATAAGTACATATGTTAAAATATATATTTTTTTATTATTTTCAAGATATTTAGAGCTTATTCAGCTTTCGTAGAAATGTCCATGAATCTTCAGCCTGAGGAAGACATATTATAGGTGTGAAAACAGCCATAAGGTGTTGATCTTTGGAAAGGCAGGGATAGGAAAGACAACATTACTGACAACATGGAAGCGTCCACTAATAATTATGGAAGTAACCTCTCAACTCCTCTGATGATTAGCTGGCCGCAACAGGTAGAATCGGGACAATCCCCTCTGGGTGAGGCGGAACCTACACCTAATCCTTACATATATGAATAATACTTATTGGTGTGGCAGAGTGACCCCCAACAATACGGTGTGAATTGCAAACGCTAGTCAGTAGTGATATAGTTAGTACCTATAGTGGCCAGTACAGACAATTAAATAGTATTGTTGGCAATGTTTCTTAGACTGGAATAGTACATCTGTGAATTGAAGGTAGTACGTGTAATACCATTTATGTGTTGATGTCGGTCGTATCAATGGTGAATGCTGGCATAATTGTTAACCAATAAATTAAATGTCATCTATTTGGCCTATTTCATTGGAAGTGTTCTGCATCAATGTAAATATGAAGAGGGAACTCAACTGCCCACGTGTCCAAAACACCTTTGGCAACTTGACAAAGTATTCATGGGTCCAAGCAAGATCTTTCCATTGGTTATGTTGTTTATCTTTAGATAAAATGACTGAACACATTTTATGGGCATAATTAACAAGAATGTTCATTAAAGATGACAAGTCCACATTGTCAATACGAAAAGTGGGGACTTGAACTGGCCTTATGTATCCAAAATCAACTCGCCAAGATATTTATGGATCCTGGCAAACAGTCAACAAAGTTTTATTTGCCTTTTTCGTATTATGAAAGATGAAATTCTTAGTCCACAACAGTCGACACTTGACAGCTGGCCAAGGTGTTTATGAGCACAGGCAAGATCTGTAATGAAGAGAAACATGTTCTATTTGTGAACAGGAAAGAGGGTGACTTGGCAACGGAAAGTATTCCCTTGCAGGACTCTCCCACACCCATGTCCCATCGTGGGGAGGAGGTATGGGAAGCAGGGCTCACATCCCACGTCTGCCCCTCGCCCTGTGGGGAAGACAGTATGGTAAAGAAAAGAACATAGTTAAGATTGAGAACAAAAACGTTCATTGCTACAACGAGTGCCCTTAAAATGTTCTCAACGTTGTTCATAAGTACATATCAGACTGAGGACCACATACGATTCGTGTGAAAACAGCCATAAGGTGCTGATAATAGGAAAAGCGGGTATAGGAAAGACAACATTAGTGGCAACATGGAAGTGTCCACTAATAATTATGGAGGTAACCTCTCAACTCCTCTGATGATTAGCTGGCCGCAACAGGTAGAATCGGGACAATCCCCTCCGGGTGAGGCGGAACCGATACCTAATCCTTACATATACGAATATTACTTACTCGTGTTGCAGAGAGACCGCCATCAATATGGTGCGACACTACTCAGTAGTGATGTAGTTAGTACCTGTAGTGGGCGGCAAAGACAATTAAATAGTATTGTTGGCAATGTTTGTTAGACTGGCATAACACATCTGTGAACTGTAGGTATTACATGTAATACCATTTATGTGTTGGTCTGCGTCGTATCAATGGTGAATGTTGGCATAATTGTTAACTAATCAATTAAATGTCATTTATCTGGCCTTTTTCATTCTACATTCGACGTATTCTGCATAAATATAAATATGAAGAGGGAATTCAAATGCCCATGAGTCCAAACCACCCTTGGCAACTTGCCAAAGTATTCATGGGCCCAAGTAAGATCTTTCCATTGGTTATGTTGTTTATCTTTAGTTAAAATGACTGAACACATTTTATGGGCATAATCAACAAGAAGGTTGATTATAGATGACACGTCAACATTGTCAATGCAAAAACTGGGGACTTGAAATGGTCACATGTATCGAAAAGACCCCTGGCAACTCGCCAAGATATTTATGGGTTCTAGCAAAGAGTCAACAAAGTTTTATCTGCCTTTTTCATATTATGAAAGATGAAAATCTAAGTCCATAACAGTCGACACTTGACAGCTAGCCAAGGTGTTTATGAGCACGGGCAAGGTCTGTAATGAAGAGAAACATGTTCTATTTGTGAACAGGAAAGAGGGTGACTTGGCAACGGAAAGTATTCCGTTGCATGACTCTTCCACAGCCAAGTCCCATCGTGGGGAGGAGGAATGGGAAGCAGAGCTCACATACCACGTCTGCCCCTCTCCCTGTGGGGAAGACAGTATAGTGAAGAAAAGAACATAGTCAAGGTTGAGAACAAAACCGTTCACTGCTATGAGGAGTGCCCTTAAAATGTTCTCAACATTGTTCGTAAGTACACATGTTAATATATATTTCTTAATTATTTTCAAGATATTTAGAGCTTATTCAGCTATCTCAGAAATGTCCACGAATCTTCAGCCTGAGGACCACATATTATAGGTGTGAAAACAGCCATCAGGTGCTTAGCATTGGAAAGGCTGGCATAGGAAAGACAACATTACTGGCAACATGGAACCGTCCACTAATAATTATGGAAGTAACCTCTCAACTCCTCTGATGATTAGCTGGCCGCAACAGGCAGAATCGGGACAATCCCCTCTGGGTGAGGCGGAACCAACACCTAATCCTCACATATATGAATAATACTTATTTGTGTGGCAGAGTGACCCCCAACAATACGGTGTGAATTGCAAACGCTAGTCAGTAGTGATATAGTTAGTACCTGTAGTGGCCAGCGCAGACAATTAAATAGTATTGTTGGCAATGTTTCTTAGACTGGCATAATACATCTGTGAATTGAAGGAGTAGATGTAATACCATTTATGTGTTGATGTCAGTCGTATCAATGGTGAATGCTGGCATAATTGTTAACTAATAAATTAAATGTCATTTATTTGGCCTATTTCATTGGACGTGTTCTGCATCAATGTAAATATGAAGAGGGTACTCAACTGCCCACGTGTCCAAAACACCTTTGGCAACTTGACAAAGTATTCATGGGCCCAAGCAAGATCTTTCCATTGGTTATGTTGTTTATCTTTAGATAAAATGACTGAACACATTTTATGGGCATAATTAACAAGAATGTTCATTAAAGATGACAAGTCCACATTGTCAATACGAAAAGTGGGGACTTGAACTGGCCTTATGTTTCCAAAAGCAACTCGCCAAGATATTTATGGATCCTGGCAAACAGTCAACAAAGTTTTATTTGCCTTTTTCGTATTATGAAAGATGAAATTCTTAGTCCACAACAGTCGACACTTGACAGCTGGCCAAGGTGTTTATGAGCACGGGCAAGATCTGTAATGAAGAGATACATGTTCTATTTGTGAACAGGAAAGAGGGTGACTTGGCAACGGAAAGTATTCCATTGCAGGACTCTCCCACACCCATGTCCCATCGTGGGGAGGAGGAATGGGAAGCAGGGCTCACATCCCACGTCTGCCCCTCTCCCTGTGGGGAAGACAGTATGGTAAAGAAAAGAACATAGTCAAGGTTGAGAACAAAAACGTTCATTGCTACGACAAGTGCCCTTAAAATGTTCTCAACGTTGTTCATAAGTACATATCAGACTGAGGACCACATATGATACGTGTGAAAACAGCCATAAAGTGCTGATCCTGGGGAAAGCAGGCATAGGAAAGACAACATTACTGGCAGCATGGAAGTGTCCACTAATAATTATGGAGGTAACCTCTCAACTCCTCTGATGATTAGCTGGCCGCAACAGGCAGAATCGGGACAATCCCCTCCGGGTGAGGCGGAACCGATACCTAATCCTTACATATACGAATATTACTTACTCGTGTTGCAGAGAGACCGCCATCAATACGGTGCGACACTACTCAGTAGTGATGTAGTTAGTACCTGTAGTGGGCGGCAAAGACAATTAAATAGTATTGTTGGCAATGTTTGTTAGACTGGCATAACACATCTGTGAATTGAAGGTAGTACATGTAATACCATTGATGTGTTGATGTCGGTCGTATCGATGGTGAATGCTTGCATAATTGTTAACTAATAAAATAAATGTCATTTATTTATTTATTTCATTCTACATTCGACTTATTCTGCATAAATGTAAATATGAAAAGGGAATTCAAATGCCCACGTGGCCAAAACACCCTTGGCAACTTGCCAAAGTATTCATGGTCCCAAGCAAAATATTTTTATCTGCCTTTTCATATTATGAAAGATGAAATTCTTAGTCCACAAATTGCCAGTCAACGCTTGACAGCTGGCCAAGGCATTCATGAGCACAGGCAAGACGTGTAATGAAGAGAAACATGTTCTATTTGTAAGTATTCTGTTGCAGGACTCTCCCACAGCCAAGTCCCATCATGGGGAGGAGGAATGGCAATCAGTGCTCACATCCCACGTCTGCCCCTCTCCCTGTGGGGAAGACAGTATGGTGAAGAAAAGAATATAGTCAAGGTTGAGAACAAAAACGTTCACTGCTATGAGGAGTGCCTTTAAAATGTTCTCAACGTTGTTCATAAGTACATATGTTAATATATTTTTTTAAATTATTTTCAAGATATTTAGAGCTTATTCAGCTTTCGTAGAAATGTCCACGAATCTTCAGCCTGAGGAAGACATATTATAGGTGTGAAAACAGCCATAAGGTGTTGATCTTTGGAAAGGCAGGGATAGGAAAGACAACATTACTGACAACATGGAAGCGTCCACTAATAATTATGGAAGTAACCTCTCAACTCCTCTGATGATAAGCTGGCCGCAACAGGCAGAATCGGGACAATCCCCTCTGGGTGAGGCGGAACCAACACCTAATCCTTACATATATGAATAATACTTATTGGTGTGGCGGAGTGACCCCCAACAATACGGTGTGAATTGCAAACGCTAGTCAGTAGTGATATAGTTAGTACCTATAGTGGCCAGTACAGACAATTAAATAGTATTGTTGGCAATGTTTCTTAGACTGGAATAGTACATCTGTGAATTGAAGGTAGTACGTGTAATACCATTTATGTGTTGATGTCGGTCGTATCAATGGTGAATGCTGGCATAATTGTTAACCAATAAATTAAATGTCATCTATTTGGCCTATTTCATTGGAAGTGTTCTGCATCAATGTAAATATGAAGAGGGAACTCAACTGCCCACGTGTCCAAAACACCTTTGGCAACTTGACAAAGTATTCATGGGTCCAAGCAAGATCTTTCCATTGGTTATGTTGTTTATCTTTAGATAAAATGACTGAACACATTTTATGGGCATAATTAACAAGAATGTTCATTAAAGATGACAAGTCCACATTGTCAATACGAAAAGTGGGGACTTGAACTGGCCTTATGTATCCAAAATCAACTCGCCAAGATATTTATGGATCCTGGCAAACAGTCAACAAAGTTTTATTTGCCTTTTTCGTATTATGAAAGATGAAATTCTTAGTCCACAACAGTCGACACTTGACAGCTGGCCAAGGTGTTTATGAGCACGGGCAAGATCTGTAATGAAGAGATACATGTTCTATTTGTGAACAGGAAAGAGGGTGACTTGGCAACGGAAAGTATTCCATTGCAGGACTCTCCCACACCCATGTCCCATCGTGGGGAGGAGGAATGGGAAGCAGGGCTCACATCCCACGTCTGCCCCTCTCCCTGTGGGGAAGACAGTTTGGTAAAGAAAAGAACATAGTCAAGGTTGAGAACAAAAACGTTCATTGCTACGACGAGTGCCCTTAAAATGTTCTCAACGTTGTTCATAAGTACATATCAGACTGAGGACCACATATGATACGTGTGAAAACAGCCATAAAGTGCTGATCCTGGGGAAAGCAGGCATAGGAAAGACAACATTACTGGCAGCATGGAAGTGTCCACTAATAATTATGGAGGTAACCTCTCAAATCCTGTGACGATTAGCTGGTCGCAACAGGTAGAATCGGGACAATCCCTTCCGGGTGAGGCAGAACCGATACCTAATCCTTACATATACGAATATTACTTACTCGTGTTGCAGAGACCGCCATCAATACGGTGCGACACTACTCAGTAGTGATGTAGTTAGTACCTGTAGTGGGCGGCAAAGACAATTAAATAGTATTGTTGGCAATGTTTGTTAGACTGGCATAACACATCTGTGAATTGAAGGTAGTACATGTAATACCATTGATGTGTTGATGTCGGTCGTATCGATGGTGAATGCTGGCATAATTGTTAACTAATAAATTAAATGTCATTTATTTATTTATTTCATTCTACATTCGACTTATTCTGCATAAATGTAAATATGAAAAGGGAATTCAAATGCCCACGTGGCCAAAACACCCTTGGCAACTTGCCAAAGTATTCATGGGCCCAAGCAAAATATTTTTATCTGCCTTTTCATATTATGAAAGATGAAATTCTTAGTCCACAAATTGCCAGTCAACGCTTGACAGCTGGCCAAGGCATTCATGAGCACAGGCAAGACGTGTAATGAAGAGAAACATGTTCTATTTGTAAGTATTCTGTTGCAGGACTCTCCCACAGCCAAGTCCCATCATGGGGAGGAGGAATGGCAATCAGTGCTCACATCCCACGTCTGCCCCTCTCCCTGTGGGGAAGACAGTATGGTGAAGAAAAGAATATAGTCAAGGTTGAGAACAAAAACGTTCACTGCTATGAGGAGTGCCTTTAAAATGTTCTCAACGTTGTTCATAAGTACATATGTTAATATATTTTTTTAAATTATTTTCAAGATATTTAGAGCTTATTCAGCTTTCGTAGAAATGTCCACGAATCTTCAGCCTGAGGAAGACATATTATAGGTGTGAAAACAGCCATAAGGTGTTGATCTTTGGAAAGGCAGGGATAGGAAAGACAACATTACTGACAACATGGAAGCGTCCACTAATAATTATGGAAGTAACCTCTCAACTCCTCTGATGATTAGCTGGCCGCAACAGGTAGAATCGGGACAATCCCCTCTGGGTGAGGCGGAACCAACACCTAATCCTTACATATATGAATAATACTTATTGGTGTGGCAGAGTGACCCTCAACAATACGGTGTGAATTGCAAACGCTAGTCAGTAGTGATATAGTTAGTACCTATAGTGGCCAGTACAGACAATTAAATAGTATTGTTGGCAATGTTTCTTAGACTGGAATAGTACATCTGTGAATTGAAGGTAGTACGTGTAATACCATTTATGTGTTGATGTCGGTCGTATCAATGGTGAATGCTGGCATAATTGTTAACCAATAAATTAAATGTCATCTATTTGGCCTATTTCATTGGAAGTGTTCTGCATCAATGTAAATATGAAGAGGGAACTCAACTGCCCACGTGTCCAAAACACCTTTGGCAACTTGACAAAGTATTCATGGGTCCAAGCAAGATCTTTCCATTGGTTATGTTGTTTATCTTTAGATAACATGACTGAACACATTTTATGGGCATAATTAACAAGAATGTTCATTAAAGATGACAAGTCCACATTGTCAATACGAAAAGTGGGGACTTGAACTGGCCTTATGTTTCCAAAAGCAACTCGCCAAGATATTTATGGATCCTGGCAAACAGTCAACAAAGTTTTATTTGCCTTTTTCGTATTATGAAAGATGAAATTCTTAGTCCACAACAGTCGACACTTGACAGCTGGCCAAGGTGTTTATGAGCACGGGCAAGATCTGTAATGAAGAGATACATGTTCTATTTGTGAACAGGAAAGAGGGTGACTTGGCAACGGAAAGTATTCCATTGTAGGACTCTCCCACACCCATGTCCCATCGTGGGGAGGAGGAATGGGAAGCAGGGCTCACATCCCACGTCTGCCCCTCTCCCTGTGGGGAAGACAGTTTGGTAAAGAAAAGAACATAGTCAAGGTTGAGAACAAAAACGTTCATTGCTACGACGAGTGCCCTTAAAATGTTCTCAACGTTGTTCATAAGTACATATCAGACTGAGGACCACATATGTGTGAAAACAGCCATAAAGTGCTGATCCTGGGGAAAGCAGGCATAGGAAAGACAACATTACTGGCAGCATGGAAGTGTCCACTAATAATTATGGAGGTAACCTCTCAACTCCTGTGATGATTAGCTGGCCGCAACAGGCAGAATCGGGACAATCCCTTCCGGGTGAGGTAGAACCGATACCTAATCCTTACATATACGAATATTACTTACTCGTGTTGCAGAGAGACCGTCATCAATACGGTGCGACACTACTCAGTAGTGATGTAGTTAGTACCTGTAGTGGGCGGCAAAGACAATTAAATAGTATTGTTGGCAATGTTTGTTAGACTGGCATAACACATCTGTGAATTGAAGGTAGTACATGTAATACCATTGATGTGTTGATGTCGGTCGTATCGATGGTGAATGCTGGCATAATTGTTAACTAATAAATTAAGTGTCATTTATTTGGCCTATTTCATTGGACGTGTTCTGCATCAATGTAAATATGAAGAGGGAACTCAATAGCCCACGTGTCCGAAACACCTTTGACAACTTGCTAAAGTATTCATGGGTCCAAGCAAGATCTTTCCATTGGTTATTTTGTTTATCTTTAGATCAAATGACTGAACACAATTTATGGGCATAATTAACAAGAAGGTTCATTAAAGATGACAAGTCCACATTGTCAATACAAAAGGTGGGGAACTGAAATGGCCTTATGTATCCAAAAGACCCCTGGCAACTCGCCAAGATATTGATGGGTCCTGGCAGAGAGTCAACAAAGTTTTATCTGCTTTTTCATATTATGAAAGGTGAAATTCTTAGTCCACAACAGTCGACACTTGACAGTTGGCCAAGGTTTTTATGAGCACGGGCAAGGTCTGTAATGAAGAGAAACATGTTCTATTTGTGAACAGGAAAGAGGGTGACTTGGCAACGGAAAGTATTCCGTTGCATGACTCTTCCACAGCCAAGTCCCATCGTGGGGAGGAGGAATGGGAAGCAGGGCTCACATACCACGTCTGCCCCTCTCCCTGTGGGGAAGACAGTATAGTGAAGAAAAGAACATAGTCAAGGTTGAGAACAAAACCGTTCACTGCTATGAGGAGTGCCCTTAAAATGTTCTCAACATTGTTCGTAAGTACATATGTTAATATATATTTCTTAATTATTTTCAAGATATTTAGAGCTTATTCAGCTATCTCAGAAATGTCCACGAATCTTCAGCCTGAGGACCACATATTATAGGTGTGAAAACAGCCATCAGGTGCTTAGCATTGGAAAGGCTGGCATAGGAAAGACAACATTACTGGCAACATGGAAGTGTCCACTAATAATTATGGAAGTAACCTCTCAACTCCCGTGACGGTTAGCTGGATGCAATAGGGAGAATCAGGACATTCTCCTCTGAGTGAGGCGGAACCGAGACCTAATCCTCACATATATGAATAATACTTATTGGTGTGGCAGAGTGACCCCCAACAATACGGTGTGAATTGCAAATGCTAGTCAGTAGTGATATAGTTAGTACCTGTAGTGGCCAGCGCAGACAATTAAATAGTATTGTTGGCAATGTTTCTTAGACTGGCATAATACATCTGTGAATTGAAGGAGTACATGTAATACCATTTATGTGTTGATGTCGGTCGTATCAATGGTGAATGCTGGCATAATTGTTAACTAATAAATTAAGTGTCATTTATTTGGCCTATTTCATTGGACGTGTTCTGCATCAATGTAAATATGAAGAGGGTACTCAACTGCCCACATGTCCAAAACACCTTTGGCAACTTCACAAAGTATTCATGGGTCCAAGCAAGATCTTTCCATTGGTTATGTTGTTTATCTTTAGATAAAATGACTGAACACATTTTATGGGCATAATTAACAAGAATGTTCATTAAAGATGACAAGTCCACATTGTCAATACGAAAAGTGGGGACTTGAACTGGCCTTATGTTTCCAAAAGCAACTCGCCAAGATATTTATGGATCCTGGCAAACAGTCAACAAAGTTTTATTTGCCTTTTTCGTATTATGAAAGATGAAATTCTTAGTCCACAACAGTCGACACTTGACAGCTGGCCAAGGTGTTTATGAGCACAGGCAAGATCTGTAATGAAGAGATACATGTTCTATTTGTGAACAGGAAAGAGGGTGACTTGGCAACGGAAAGTATTCCATTGCAGGACTCTCCCACACCAATGTCCCATCGTGGGGAGGAGGAATGGGAAGCAGGGCTCACATCCCACGTCTGCCCCTCTCCCTGTGGGGAAGACAGTTTGGTAAAGAAAAGAACATAGTCAAGGTTGAGAACAAAAACGTTCATTGCTACGACGAGTGCCCTTAAAATGTTCTCAACGTTGTTCATAAGTACATATCAGACTGAGGACCACATATGATACGTGTGAAAACAGCCATAAAGTGCTGATCCTGGGGAAAGCAGGCATAGGAAAGACAACATTACTGGCAGCATGGAAGTGTCCACTAATAATTATGGAGGTAACCTCTCAACTCCTGTGACGATTAGCTGGCCGCAACAGGCAGAATCGGGACAATCCCTTCCGGGTGAGGTAGAACCGATACCTAATCCTTACATATACGAATATTACTTACTCGTGTTGCAGAGAGACCGCCAACAATACGGTGCGACACTACTCAGTAGTGATGTAGTTAGTATCTGTAGTGGGCGGCAAAGACAATTAAATAGTATTGTTGGCAATGTTTGTTAGACTGGCATAACACATCTGTGAATTGAAGGTAGTACATGTAATACCATTGATGTGTTGATGTCGGTCGTATCGATGGTGAATGCTGGCATAATTGTTAACTAATAAATTAAATGTCATTTATTTATTTATTTCATTCTACATTCGACTTATTCTGCATAAATGTAAATATGAAAAGGGAATTCAAATGCCCACGTGGCCAAAACACCCTTGGCAACTTGCCAAAGTATTCATGGGCCCAAGCAAAATATTTTTATCTGCCTTTTCATATTATGAAAGATGAAATTCTTAGTCCACAAATTGCCAGTCAACGCTTGACAGCTGGCCAAGGCATTCATGAGCACAGGCAAGACGTGTAATGAAGAGAAACATGTTCTATTTGTAAGTATTCTGTTGCAGGACTCTTCCACAGCCAAGTCCCATCGTGGGGAAGAGGAATGGCAATCAGTGCTCACATCCCACGTCTGCCCCTCTCCCTGTGGGGAAGACAGTATGGTGAAGAAAAGAATATAGTCAAGGTTGAGAACAAAAACGTTCACTGCTATGAGGAGTGCCTTTAAAATGTTCTCAACGTTGTTCATAAGTACATATGTTAATATATTTTTTTAAATTATTTTCAAGATATTTAGAGCTTATTCAGCTTTCGTAGAAATGTCCACGAATCTTCAGCCTGAGGAAGACATATTATAGGTGTGAAAACAGCCATAAGGTGTTGATCTTTGGAAAGGCAGGGATAGGAAAGACAACATTACTGACAACATGGAAGCGTCCACTAATAATTATGGAAGTAACCTCTCAACTCCTCTGATGATTAGCTGGCCGCAACAGGTAGAATCGGGACAATCCCCTCTGGGTGAGGCGGAACCGAGACCTAATCCTTACATATATGAATAATACTTATTGGTGTGGCAGAGTGACCCCCAACAATACGGTGTGAATTGCAAACGCTAGTCAGTAGTGATATAGTTAGTACCTATAGTGGCCAGTACAGACAATTAAATAGTATTGTTGGCAATGTTTCTTAGACTGGAATAGTACATCTGTGAATTGAAGGTAGTACGTGTAATACCATTTATGTGTTGATGTCGGTCGTATCAATGGTGAATGCTGGCATAATTGTTAACCAATAAATTAAATGTCATCTATTTAGCCTATTTCATTGGAAGTGTTCTGCATCAATGTAAATATGAAGAGGGAACTCAACTGCCCACGTGTCCAAAACACCTTTGGCAACTTGACAAAGTATTCATGGGTCCAAGCAAGATCTTTCCATTGGTTATGTTGTTTATCTTTAGATAAAATGACTGAACACATTTTATGGGCATAATTAACAAGAATGTTCATTAAAGATGACAAGTCCACATTGTCAATACGAAAAGTGGGGACTTGAACTGGCCTTATGTATCCAAAATCAACTCGCCAAGATATTTATGGATCCTGGCAAACAGTCAACAAAGTTTTATTTGCCTTTTTCGTATTATGAAAGATGAAATTCTTAGTCCACAACAGTCGACACTTGACAGCTGGCCAAGGTGTTTATGAGCACAGGCAAGATCTGTAATGAAGAGAAACATGTTCTATTTGTGAACAGGAAAGAGGGTGACTTGGCAACGGAAAGTATTCCATTGTAGGACTCTCCCACACCCATGTCCCATCGTGGGGAGGAGGAATGGGAAGCAGGGCTCACATCCCACGTCTGCCCCTCTCCCTGTGGGGAAGACAGTATGGTAAAGAAAAGAACATAGTCAAGGTTGAGAACAAAAACGTTCATTGCTACGACAAGTGCCCTTAAAATGTTCTCAACGTTGTTCATAAGTACATATCAGACTGAGGACCACATATGATACGTGTGAAAACAGCCATAAAGTGCTGATCCTGGGGAAAGCAGGCATAGGAAAGACAACATTACTGGCAGCATGGAAGTGTCCACTAATAATTATGGAGGTAACCTCTCAACTCCTGTGACAATTAGCTGGCCGCAACAGGCAGAATCGGGACAATCCCTTCCGGGTGAGGCAGAACCGATACCTAATCCTTACATATACGAATATTACTTACTCGTGTTGCAGAGAGACCGCCATCAATACGGTGCGACACTACTCAGTAGTGATGTAGTTAGTATCTGTAGTGGGCGGCAAAGACAATTAAATAGTATTGTTGGCAATGTTTGTTAGACTGGCATAACACATCTGTGAATTGAAGGTAGTACATGTAATACCATTGATGTGTTGATGTCGGTCGTATCGATTGTGAATGCTGGCATAATTGTTAACTAATAAATTAAATGTCATTTATTTATTTATTTCATTCTACATTCGACTTATTCTGCATAAAT
Source organism: Lamellibrachia columna (assembly GCA_963662155.1). Classification (NCBI taxonomy): domain Eukaryota; kingdom Metazoa; phylum Annelida; class Polychaeta; order Sabellida; family Siboglinidae; genus Lamellibrachia; species Lamellibrachia columna. The sequence goes on from OY759266.1 coordinate 54,669,208, forward strand.
GTAAATATGAAAAGGGAATTCAAATGCCCACGTGGCCAAAACACCCTTGGCAACTTGCCAAAGTATTCATGGTCCCAAAAAAAATATTTTTATCTGCCTTTTCATATTATGAAAGATGAAATTCTTAGTCCACAAATTGCCAGTCAACGCTTGACAGCTGGCCAAGGCATTCATGAGCACAGGCAAGACGTGTAATGAAGAGAAACATGTTCTATTTGTAAGTATTCTGTTGCAGGACTCTTCCACAGCCAAGTCCCATCGTGGGGAAGAGGAATGGCAATCAGTGCTCACATCCCACGTCTGCCCCTCTCCCTGTGGGGAAGACAGTATGGTGAAGAAAAGAATATAGTCAAGGTTGAGAACAAAAACGTTCACTGCTATGAGGAGTGCCTTTAAAATGTTCTCAACGTTGTTCATAAGTACATATGTTAATATATTTTTTTAAATTATTTTCAAGATATTTAGAGCTGATTCAGCTTTCGTAGAAATGTCCACGAATCTTCAGCCTGAGGAAGACATATTATAGGTGTGAAAACAGCCATAAGGTGTTGATCTTTGGAAAGGCAGGGATAGGAAAGACAACATTACTGACAACATGGAAGCGTCCACTAATAATTATAGAAGTAACCTCTCAACTCCCATGCCGGTTAGCTGGCCGCAATAGGGAGAATCGGGACAATCCCCTCTGGGTGAGGCGGAACGAACACCTAATCCTTACATATATGAATAATACTTATTGGTGTGGCAGAGTGACCCCCAACAATACGGTGTGAATTGCAAACGCTAGTCAGTAGTGATATAGTTAGTACCTATAGTGGCCAGTACAGACAATTAAATAGTATTGTTGGCAATTTTTCTTAGACTGGAATAGTACATCTGTGAATTGAAGGTAGTACGTGTAATACCATTTATGTGTTGATGTCGGTCGTATCAATGGTGAATGCTGGCATAATTGTTAACCAATAAATTAAATGTCATCTATTTGGCCTATTTCATTGGAAGTGTTCTGCATCAATGTAAATATGAAGAGGGAACTCAACTGCCCACGTGTCCAAAACACCTTTGGCAACTTGACAAAGTATTCATGGGTCCAAGCAAGATCTTTCCATTGGTTATGTTGTTTATCTTTAGATAAAATGACTGAACACATTTTATGGGCATAATTAACAAGAATGTTCATTAAAGATGACAAGTCCACATTGTCAATACGAAAAGTGGGGACTTGAACTGGCCTTATGTATCCAAAAGCTACTCGCCAAGATATTTATGGATCCTGGCAAACAGTCAACAAAGTTTTATTTGCCTTTTTCGTATTATGAAAGATGAAATTCTTAGTCCACAACAGTCGACACTTGACAGCTGGCCAAGGTGTTTATGAGCACGGGCAAGATCTGTAATGAAGAGATACATGTTCTATTTGTGAACAGGAAAGAGGGTGACTTGGCAACGGAAAGTATTCCATTGCAGGACTCTCCCACACCCATGTCCCATCGTGGGGAGGAGGAATGGGAAGCAGGGCTCACATCCCACGTCTGCCCCTCATACTGTGGGGAAGACAGTTTGGTAAAGAAAAGAACATAGTCAAGATTGAGAACAAAAACGTTCATTGCTACGACAAGTGCCCTTAAAATGTTCTCAACGTTGTTCATAAGTACATATCAGACTGAGGACCACATACGATTCGTGTGAAAACAGCCATAAGGTGCTGATAATAGGAAAAGCGGGTATAGGAAAGACAACATTAGTGGCAACATGGAAGTGTCCACTAATAATTATGGAGGTAACCTCTCAACTCCTCTGATGATTAGCTGGCCGCAACAGGCAGAATCGGGACAATCCCCTCCGGGTGAGGCGGAACCGATACCTAATCCTTACATATACGAATATTACTTACTCGTGTTGCAGAGAGACCGCCATCAATATGGTGCGACACTACTCAGTAGTGATGTAGTTAGTACCTGTAGTGGGCGGCAAAGACAATTAAATAGTATTGTTGGCAATGTTTGTTAGACTGGCATAACACATCTGTGAACTGTAGGTATTACATGTAATACCATTTATGTGTTGGTCTGCGTCGTATCAATGGTGAATGTTGGCATAATTGTTAACTAATCAATTAAATGTCATTTATCTGGCCTTTTTCATTCTACATTCGACGTATTCTGCATAAATATAAATATGAAGAGGGAATTCAAATGCCCACGAGTCCAAACCACGCTTGGCAACTTGACAAAGTATTCATGGGCCCAAGTAAGATCTTTCCATTGGTTATGTTGTTTATCTTTAGATAAAATGACTAAACACATTTTATGGGCATAATCAACAAGAAGGTTGATTATAGATGACACGTCAACATTGTCAATGCAAAAACTGGGGACTTGAAATGGTCACATGTATCGAAAAGACCCCTGGCAACTCGCCAAGATATTTATGGGTTCTAGCAAAGAGTCAACAAAGTTTTATCTGCCTTTTTCATATTATGAAAGATGAAAATCTAAGTCCATAACAGTCGACACTTGACAGCTAGCCAAGGTGTTTATGAGCACGGGCAAGGTCTGTAATGAAGAGAAACATGTTCTATTTGTGAACAGGAAAGAGAGTGACTTGGCAACGGAAAGTATTCCGTTGCATGACTCTTCCACAGCCAAGTCCCATCGTGGGGAGGAGGAATGGGAAGCAGAGCTCACATACCACGTCTGCCCCTCTCCCTGTGGGGAAGACAGTATGGTGAAGAAAAGAACATAGTCAAGGTTGAGAACAAAACCGTTCACTGCTATGAGGAGTGCCCTTAAAATGTTCTCAACGTTGTTTATAAGTACATATGTTAATATATATTTCTTAATTATTTTCAAGATATTTAGAGCTTATTCAGCTATCGCAGAAATGTCCACGAATCTTCAGCCTGAGGACCACATATTATAGGTGTTTGAAAACAAACAACCATAAGGTTTTTATGAATGGAAAGGCAGGGATAGGAAAGACAACATTAGTGGCAACACGGAAGTGTCCACTAATAAATATGGAGGTAACCTCTCAACTCCCGTGACGGTTAGCTGGCCGCAATAGGGAGAATCAGGACATTCTCCTCTGGATGAGGTAGAACCGACACCTAATCCTCACATATATGAATATTACTTATTCGTGTGGCAGAGTGACCCCCAACAATACGGTGTGAATTGCAAATGCTAGTCAGTAGTGATATAGTTAATACCTGTAGTGGCCAGCGCAGACAATTAAATAGTATTGTTGGCAATGTTTCTTAGACTGGCATAATACATCTGTGAATTGAAGGAGTACATGTAATACCATTTATGTGTTGATGTCAGTCGTATCAATGGTGAATGCTGGCATAATTGTTAACTAATAAATTAAATGTCATTTATTTGGCCTATTTCATTGGACGTGTTCTGCATCAATGTAAATATGAAGAGGGTACTCAACTGCCCACATGTCCAAAACACCTTTGGCAACTTGACAAAGTATTCATGGGTCCAAGCAAGATCTTTCCATTGGTTATGTTGTTTATCTTTAGATAAAATGACTGAACACATTTTATGGGCATAATTAACAAGAATGTTCATTAAAGATGACAAGTCCACATTGTCAATACGAAAAGTGGGGACTTGAACTGGCCTTATGTTTCCAAAAGCAACTCGCCAAGATATTTATGGATCCTGGCAAACAGTCAACAAAGTTTTATTTGCCTTTTTCGTATTATGAAAGATGAAATTCTTAGTCCACAACAGTCGACACTTGACAGCTGGCCAAGGTGTTTATGAGCACGGGCAAGATCTGTAATGAAGAGATACATGTTCTATTTGTGAACAGGAAAGAGGGTGACTTGGCAACGGAAAGTATTCCATTGCAGGACTCTCCCACACCCATGTCCCATCGTGGGGAGGAGGAATGGGAAGCAGGGCTCACATCCCACGTCTGCCCCTCTCCCTGTGGGGAAGACAGTTTGGTAAAGAAAAGAACATAGTCAAGGTTGAGAACAAAAACGTTCATTGCTACGACGAGTGCCCTTAAAATGTTCTCAACGTTGTTCATAAGTACATATCAGACTGAGGACCACATATGATACGTGTGAAAACAGCCATAAAGTGCTGATCCTGGGGAAAGCAGGCATAGGAAAGACAACATTGCTGGCAGCATGGAAGTGTCCACTAATAATTATGGAGGTAACCTCTCAACTCCTGTGATGATTAGCTGGCCGCAACAGGCAGAATCGGGACAATCCCTTCCGGGTGAGGCAGAACCGATACCTAATCCTTACATATACGAATATTACTTACTCGTGTTGCAGAGAGACCGCCATCAATATGGTGCGACACTACTCAGTAGTGATGTAGTTAGTACCTGTAGTGGGCGGCAAAGACAATTAAATAGTATTGTTGTCAATGTTTGTTAGACTGACATAATATATCTGTGAATTGTAGGTATGACACGTAATACCATTTATGTATTGATCTGGGTCGTATCAATGGTGAATGCTGGCATAATTGTTAACTAATAAATTAAATGTCATTTACCTGGCCTATTTCATTCTACATAAAGGAATTTATGTGACAGTGGTGCATAAAGGATTTTATGCGGAATAACAAGGCAATGAAAGTGGTTCGAGGTTATACCAACTCTAGCATCGTTGTGAGACTTTTCTCTGCAAATATTTCGAAACTAGAAACTGGGAGCCCACTGAGTATTCTCGCCTTTGTGGAGATCATTTCATATCAGGTCATAGGCTATTGGTGTTCTTGTACATTCATACCACCCCAGGTTACGGTTTGTAGAATATATAATTTATTAAAATTAATATACAGCAAACCATAACATCAGCATGGGACGGTATGACTATCAATGATGGGTGACACTTTCTCGAATTATGAGCCTGGCCTGGCTGGTTCTGATGTAGATTTAAGCAACCGTGACATTGTCTACGAAACTGTCATTAACCTCAATGCTTATGGCTTTATATATATATATATATATATATATATATATATATATATATATATATCTATGTTATGTGTGAATATATTTATTCACATTTTTAATTCCACATGGGTATGCTAAATTAAATTCATCTGTGGTGCTGGCTAATCACAGGCATAGCACAGGCTACATGACCTCTACGTTACCCAAACCCTCTACCTACACATATACCTGTGCACTGGTTATGTTATATTAACTACTTCATTTTTCCTTGCAGGGAAAAGGAGTAACCACCCTCTATCACCAGATTTCATGCCATCAGTGTTCAAGCATGTCCCTTCACCGCGGAAGAGACGAGGGGAGAAGGCGGTGATGGACTTTGAGGAGGCAGCAGCTGAAGTTTACACTGCCGTACACTGCCGTACACTGCACTTCTTGTGTTATATAGTGGCCAAGATGTTTGTGAAGCGATGAAGGCCTCCACTTCTGCGTGCATTGAAGACGTTAGCGACATCTCTAGAGGAACATACACGCAGACAGAAATGACAGCTTCACAGATTCAGTCTACCAGGATCGAATGTGGAAACCTACGCAATGAGAACATTGACCTGAAAAAGAAACTGAAGATTAGCTCTCTAGAGATGGACTCGTTCAAGGAGAATGACGACAAGGTCAGGTATTTTACTGGACTGCCTTCCTTTACAGTTACCTTTGTTATTTTAAATTTTATCTGTGCAAGTGTGAAGTGTGAAGAGCACATTATCTGCTTTTCAGCAATTTCTGCTGACATGCATGCGACTTTGACTGAATGTCAGTGTTCAGTATCTTGGTTACTGTTTTGGTATTTCCACATCAATTGCATCCAGGTTTTTTTTTAACACTATCACTGTCATGCATGCTCGGCTATACAGTGTGAATTGCAAACACTAGTCAGTAGTGATATATTTAGTACTTGTAATGGGCAGTGTAAACAATTAAATAGTATCAATGGCAATGTTTCTTAGAGTGGCGTAGTACATCTGTGAATTTTAGGTATTACATGTAATACCATTTATGTGTTGATGGTACATGTCAGTGCAGTATTATAGTATAGTGTATATGTGTACAAGAACTACAACATGGGGTTTATATGTTTACATGACATTATACAGTGTGTGCGTGCACACTCACGCTCATGTGTCACATTTATACAACAATTATATGTTTACTTACACTGTTCTCATATTTTTCAGTGCATTCCTTCAATCTTTCAAACAACTGTCTGGTGGAAGATTGTGGCAGGTGACTTGTCAACTACACACATATCATTACATGGAGAAATCTGATGCATCAGCCATGTATTTAGCAAGTATTCCACAGAGGCCAACACACCAGACATTGCAACAACAACACCGACTCAGAAAGTGCGCAGCGTGCAAGAAGCTGCTACGCCATCTTGACATACACCTACGAAAGACACACGCAATGTCACGAGAAGATGCTGCCACGATGCTTCAAACTGAGAAGGAACACCACCGACAGGAAATGCGATAACAAAGAAATGTGCATTTACTGCCTCAGCAGGTAAGTCTGTCCTGTTCTGTCTATGGTCTGTGATGTCATGTCCATTATGTCACGTCGTGTCATGGTCTGTATGTCTGTCCATCTTATATTCATGCAGACTGTTTATTTGGAGGGAGTGACATTGGTGCTGCAAATAACAAAACTGTCAGTGCAAGGTCAGTCTCTGTCTGTCTGTACTCTACTTCTGTCGTGTATGTAATGTACTGTACTGTCCTTTCTTCACTGTACTGTCTATCAGTCATGTCCTGCCTGTCTTTTGTGTCGTATCTGCCATTCCGTTATGTCCTACCTGTCTTGTCGCCTGTCATTCTTTCGTATGTCTGTCATGTCACGTTCTGTCTGTCATACCACGTCCACACTGCCATGTCACGTCATGTCCATTATGTAACGTCATGTCCATTATGTCACGTCACGGTCTGTCACGTCAGGTCATGGTCTGTCACGTCACGATCTGTCACGTCACGTCACGGTCTGTCCCGTCACGTCACAGTCTGTCTGCCTGTCCTTTATATTTTCCGAATTGGATATGTCGGCATGCGATGACAATGACATCAGTGAACATGAAACATCGTTAACAACTGCGATGATGTCTATGTCGATCGATAAATTGGCGAAGAAGTTTGTCGCATCTTTTCACCGGTGGATAACATCAGTGATTTCTGGTCTCTCGCAGGTGTCGGCAGACATGTACACAAGGCACACGGCTCGATACGTGGAGGGTCTAAGCGGCACCGTCGGTGGTCTGGGCTGCTATATCAACCTCGCGAAGAAAGGCGCCCACCTGGACAAGCTTCACAAGGTGCACAAGCCGATGTCAGTGAAAGCGGTGCTGTGGGCCTCAATAGAGCGTTCATGTTCAGACTCGCAGCAATGACGGAACTGTTCTGAAGGACCGTGTGTTCGTGAGACAGGTTATTGCAGACGCTGAGCTCACCCCAGAGCTGCAGTCTCTACTGGACGCGTTCATGATGAAGCAGGTCACCGATCGCATTCGCACACTCCATCGTGCCTAGTTGTGCCTAGTCGCTCACACCCTCCCACAGAAACAATACTTGTATGTGCAGTCGGTTTGCACTGACATTAGAATGAGAAACACTTGCAATATTGATGATGCAGCAATATCAACGCCAATCTCTTACTTGACAGACTTGGTAGCTAGCTTCCGTTTCTTGCAATATTAATGCTAAGTTGTTCACTCTGCTGCTTATTTACAGTGTATTTGCACATTTGTAGCATTTCTCTAAAGAAAGCATTTCATACTGCTGTTCACTCTCTCCCTGCATTGTAGGGTATCACACAGAATTTTGAGAAGTCACTCCCAGAAGAAGCAGACAAAGGACAATTCTCTTTTCATAGAGGGGTGAGAGCAAGACCCAGGCTCTGCTCTATGCAACTGCAAAACTGTTTTACGATAACAAATTGTAATTTGGAAATGACAAGCATCTCAAACATAAAGGCCTACTGCCCCAGTGTGAGACGTCCAATAGGAGGATTGTATATTACAAATTTGTAGGAAACCATTTCCATGTGTATTTTTCTGGATGGTGGACTTCTTTACGTCTACAGCGATGAGATTGGGTGTCAAGGGTGTCAAAACCAAAGAATGAGTTGCAAAGAGCCATCCTATCCGTTCTTCAATCAGGCTAATGCAGTACCACTCTAAGAGCCCTGGGATTGGTAGGGAAACTGACTACTGGCCTATGGATGAGGCTGGTTGAACAAGATCTCACTATACTTGAGATGACAGATTCGAAGAAGCGCAGAAAAACTAGTTGTTTGGTCTGAGGATGCCTCAGCTAGTTGATGACACAGAACCTGTCTTTGGTGAAGTTCCAATGATCAAGCACATGGTGTATTCCAAACTTCTGAAGAAAACACCACATGACACTGCGGTCATTTTGCTCCTTCAGAAACTCTGTCTTTCCATCCTGGATGTTGTGAATCGGCAACTGAAAAGCCAGCTTCCAGGCAGCAAATTTTGAGAACCATCTCCTGAACAAACATCAAAGGCAAAAACATGCAAAAACACAAATATTTCGGAGGAGAGGAAGTTTGCTATGTATGATGCTGAAATGCACAGGGCAAGAAATGTCACTTCTGAGATGCTAGAAGACAGAACAATGTTCAAGGCAAATTACAACGCATCCTGACTAAGCAGTCAGGATCATAATGCATGAAAGCAAATCATTGAGACTACCAGGAATGAAACTACAGGAATTTCCATTGTTGGGCAGAGACGAGAAAGATTGAACTGGATGCAAGATGAGAACTTGATCGAAGACTTGTACAATACAGGAGGGCTTTGGTTAACAGACTACTTCGTGGTTGTCAACAATTTGGCTGTCACCAACCAGCAGATGATGGCTGACCGGATGTGGAAGGTTCGCCCGTTTGTAGATCGCATACATTGGCACGTGTAATAGTTATAGAATAGCTGATACTTCCAATAGGCTAATAAATTGTCCTGTACTGTGACCACAACTCTTTCAAAGGAAGCGATATTATTAATGGCAAAAAAATTGTTTCCTTTGGTATGTTGGAAAGAGGAAAGTTCTGAAAAGGCAATTAATTAACAATGTGTCTTGTGCAAAACTAAGTTGACAATATATTCACCGAGATTGACACTTGATCACGCTGCTGACACCTCACAAACAGCCTGTTGACACCTGACAAATTGCAAACATTTTCATGGGCCCTGGCAACATCTTTCAATTGGGTGATGTTGTTTTTCTTTAGATAAAATGAGCAAACATATTTAATGATGAAGTGGCTAATCAACTACTGACACTCGTACAAAGTGTACTGTATTGGGTCTAAGTTTTTCTTTAGATAAAATTATGAAGTGTGTAATCAACTTCTTAAGAGAGAAGCTTGATTACATAGAACATGAACACAGGTTTTTTATTTTCTATTCAGCATGATGCTAATAGAGGTTAAGAAAAGTAATCTTGATGCCATGCATGATGCATGTTGAATTTGATGTGATGAATGTTGTCAAGTTTTTCCTTTGCTGGCCATAAAAGATGAGACTTCGGGTTATGTTATTTTTAAGATTTTGTTCTTTAGATAAGAGTAAGGAAATACAATAAACCGCTCATTCCAAAGCCCCAAGTGACAGTGCACAGGTTTGCAGCAACTGTGACCATAGAATGTGTTGACAGCCACTTGTTCATGTGGCACTCTCAACCAAAGATCAGCAATGTATATGAGAGCAACTAAAGGGTACCAAGTGCTCTCTTCCTGATCAGACACTTGTTTACTGTTTTCAAAGAGATGTGCAATATGATCAACCTGTGATCTCAGTTGCCTCACCAGTGCTACAACATGCAAAGGGCATTTATATTACCCAAGATCAAGGACATGTGGACATACTTGACTTCCGGAATCTTGGTGCAGCAGTGACTTGAAATTGGTGTAGAAAATTTACGGAAAAAAGTGGAATATCGAATAGAATAAGTATTACAATTGCATATATGTTATACATAAACGTATTGTAGACGTATATTAGAAAACAGTTTTTGTTAATTATTGTATTCTTGTCAGCGTGTGTTCACTACATTGGTGACCCTGACGATACCAAGACAGTATCTTGGTATACACACACGAACTAAACTGTAAGTTCAACAAACGTGGAATTACACGCGTATTGTGTATGAGCTGTGCGACCTGTGACTATTCAACCATTACGCAATCGGCGCACTCGCACGTACAACGTAAACAATCAACATGGCCGATACACACGCTGTCGGCCTCAAACTGCCGGTCTTCTGGGCCGATCACCCGCGGGTCTGGTTGCAGCAGGCAGAGGCGCAGTTCGCCTTGCGGAATATCACGGCTGACGACACGAAATACCATTATATTGTCGTGGCCTTAGATCAGACGACAGCTCTGCGCGTGATAGACATTTTGGAGGATCCGCCACAACATGATAAGTACGGAAATCTGAAGAGAAGGCTTACCAACATATTCGGACTATCAAGGCGACAGCGTGCAGATAGACTACTAGATATAGGCCTTCACAACTCATGGACGAGTTGCTCGCCTTGCTTTGTTCACACAAGCTGTGCATGTTATTCGAGAGCATTTTTCTAAAGTGCATGCCAGAGGACACGGCTAGTTTTGACGATCTACGAACTCTCGCCCAAACTGCTGACGAACTCTGGCAAGTTAGGGAACAACCGGTTGTTGTTTTCTCCTCAGACACCCGTCGACCGAGAAACACGAGAACAACACCCGTCGCGACACCGAGAGCAAACGAACCCGTGACGCATGATGAAGATGTGTGCTACTTCCCACTTCTGCATGGGGTAATCTCCGATGGCGGACGAAATCCATGTTTTCCAGGCTTGCGCCCTTCAAGGGTCGCCATTCAACAGCTGTTGGGATCTGGCTGTGGGGCTGGGTAGGCCGTCAGCCAGGGCTGAGGCTGATCTCGGGACGTCAACTACTGAGAGAATTGTTTCTCGATGATGATGAAATATGAAACGTAGCCAAATGGCAAGTCGTCAAGTGAATTGATGATCCGAATGTGAGTGGACTGTATTTCTTTTTTAACTTTGTTACCCCCCGTAGGGCTGTAAGCACTCAACTGGACTGGGTCTAGTGCCCCAACCCCTTTGACCGCAGTTGGATAGCCTCTCCCTCGAGGGAGGGGTGAAAAGCATAGGCTTGGGGCGCCGCCGCCAGCACATAGCCTCTACTTGTCACAGGCTGGCTGCTCACCTTCCCGAGGTGTCCGTGTCAAAAACCGAAGAGCAGTCGGCCGAGGTGCCACGTCGGTACGAAATCGTAACCCATAAAAATAACTGGCGTGGTGTCATGGGAGTGGTATCCAGACCCCGCGAAGACGGGCACTCAAGCCAGGGCATTCATCACCCAGTACCAATGAGGTAGCCGACAGCGTAAGCACCTCAAAACCGGTCGTTCCTAGGGTTCTCCTAGGGCAGCCATGTGGCAGCCCTACATTCGGAGATGGTCGAAAGGCCAGTTCCAATCCCGCTCAGTCAAACCAGCTGGGCGGGATCACTTGTGGTTATGACAATGCACAATCGAAAGAATCGGGATTCCTCCTCAGAGGAACCCCCCGTAAGGGTCGAGGGGGTTGGCACCCCGCATCCCTCTCCCATCGGACTCTACCGCCACTGCGGGAAGCAGTGTCGTGACACACGTGGACTTGCAGTTCACCCCAGGGCAGCCCAAATAGGGTAATTAATGAAGTTAACGACTTTTAACTAGTTGCTTACAGCGTCCACGGTAACCAGGAGTGTAATTTTTTTTATGAAACTATTGCAATAGCCACATCAAAATGACATAACATTGTTAATCCTGTGTTTATTCTGAAGGAGCATTGTGTGATGTTTCGTTTCGTTGTTTCGTTTAATTTCAGGCACACTTTGAAGAGGACCAGTTTGAGACACATTGAGTTGATGGGAAATGCAAACTGAAGCAAAATGGATTACCAACAATTTTCTGCCATCAACCAATACCAAAGAGACGTAAACTGTGTGTGGGGGTAGATGCCGGGTTGTCCAGTCACTCAGCCTGCCTGATGTGTACTTTGAACACTCATATTGTACCAGTCATCAGAGAACACCATCACAGACAGATGTCAGAAACGAAAGTAAGTTTTTTGTTGAGAATACATGTTGTTATCTGTGGTTGATTTCAGCAGTTTGTATTTACTATGTTCAATTGTAGTTGTATCATCGTAATGCTTAAAATACTGTGCATACTAATGTTTACATATTAATGTTTTATTATGGCAATGCATCTTTTAGTAATTTAGATATATGTGATGCCACACGCCAAAACCAGGCTCTTCTCGACAATTTTACTAAACCATTTTATTACAGATTCAAATAGAGGAGATACACAGCTTTAAAATGACACCAACATGAACAGTGTATCTTACTCCTGGGCCAAGATATTACACTTTTAGTGTACACGTTCTTGGAATAACAGTTTTGAGAAAATCAGCTTTCAAAAACAGCATTGAAAAATTGCTTCTCCCATAGCAACCATGCACTTATAATGCTCCAAATGGAATGAAATTTTGTATGTTCCTCCAGTAGGTGTGTATAAATAAGATGCAGAAGTATAAAAAATCTATTATTTATTGAATGCCACCTCATTTACTACCAGGTTTGGTATTCCTGGAGACTACCACGAGCACTGCGTGCTGAAAACCTAAAGTAAATCCCTGAAATATCTGAAAATAAAACATTATTTACACATTACATATATAATAACATTACACAATGTCAGTTTCCCCAGTTTGGAAAGTCCGCTCCCGCTGGCACTGAGCCAACCAGTGCAGGCTCAATGTGGTCTTCCCCTGCCGAGGCGACTTCCACGGGCGCGACGCGGCCTTCGAAGTAATCTTCAATCACGGCAGCTAAATTGCTGTCCTCGATATTGCACCCACTCGCACGATCCAACTCGGTAGTTAAATAAGCTTTTTTCGGTGTCATAGTGCAATTCTTTAACGAATCAAAGACGAAAACAGCGGGCGAAACTGGCGAACAAAGACGAAAAGAATGTGTAAACAAGCCGACTGCGCATGCGTGCTTATGTTTTCGACCAATCAGCGAACATTTCGCAACTTCCATGGCAGCAACAGCACTTTGTTGCTGGATAAATTATGTATAATAGGAGATGTTCCATTGGTCTAGAGTAAGAGATTCCCAATCACACGTGTAGCTGACGTCAAAAGCTTTCCAGCCATGTATAACATGTGGGGTTTCCCACTTGTAAGCGAGCGAAGACAGTCGATCAAAAGCGCGTAAACATGACTTTGTTTCAGACTTCTCAACCGTGACGCTAATAAGGGGCTTCAATAAAGTGCTAAATATTACTAGTTTGAACAATCTTTCAGCTTATATAAATGGATTTATGGAAAGATGGATAATTTCGCTGATCGATTCCGTCGTTAACCCATTTTCGACAATTCGAACATGCACCATGCGTTTTAGGCTCCTGCGCCGAACAAAATCTAGCGAGAAGCGCCTGGTTTTGGCGTGGCGCATCACATATATTTATTGCTGATATTAGTGTAATGCTTTAAATTTAAATCTTAAAAACTACTAATAAAAATAATAATATATATATTAATGTTCCAGTAATGTTCGAATAGACAAAGCGGCCAGAGTTATGACACAGACAAATGCATGATTATTATAGCCATTGCAGCTGCATTTTGTATGTGGAACTACTGGTTACGACCAGTTACTAGCACAACATCACCCTCTACTATCGCGGCGGAAGAGCCCGTGTTTTGTCACAAGTTTAGCCTTTTGAAATTGAAATATAGGAAATGTCAATGCTGCAGCGCATGCCAGTGCTGGATGCATCTGGGCCGAACTCAGTGTGGACAGCCAGCAGCCATTTGTAGTGGGACCACCTACTGCTTCGATACCCAAGTTCATTGATGAGGAGCTGCAACTGTTTCCATCTGACAACACAGAGACCTACATACTTGGTGATTTCAACCTGGACATGGGCACACAGAGAGGAACTGAGTTGCTCCAGTGCACCAGCAACCATGGACTGCATCAACTGATTGACCAGCCTACACGAACTACAGCTACCTTGGCATCGACCATAGACCCAGTGTTCACCTCACATCCAGAAAATCGGGTGGACTCCAGAGTGACTCCAGCTGGCATCACGGACCATGATTTAGTGTATTGTGTGGTAAAAACAAAGTAAGCCTACTAACTAAGCTACTTCCTAAGGATGTGAAAACTTGGAACTGGAAAAACCTTGATGAGACAAAGTATCGAAATGACTGTACAAACTTTCCTTTTGATCATTTGTTTCGTGCTCAAACAATAGACTCTGTTTGGGGTATCTTTCAATTCTTTGTGCTTCAGGTTACCAACCCCCATGCACCCCTGAAGGAATCCAGGTGCGAGGTCAGGACATTCCTTGGATCACTGTTGATCTACGATCTACGTGAACAAATGACCAAATGTAACAATACGATCAAAATCTGCTAATGCCTATCAGAGATACCGAGTCCAATGGAACAAGACCTGTGCCTGTTTAAAACGTTCTAAAAAAGACTACTATGATACTGTCATCAGAGCTAGTGCTAAAAAACCAGTCACTCTGGGCTAATCTGAAGACTTGCTCCCCAAATCTGCAACTACCACAACAGGAAGTGTGATTGCTGGGGATGAGGAGGTGTCAGATTCTTTAGGAATTACAAATGCTTTCAATTCCTTCTTTACGAGCGTGGGCAGTGATTTGGGTAAACAATTTTACCAACCCGGCAAACCCTCCTCACATCCAGACGACATGCTTCCAACGCTTTAAGTTTAAAGCAATAACTGTATCTGAGGTGTGCAAACTACTTTCTGGACTCAACACCTTAAAACCACATGGTACTGATGGAATTATGGCTAGATCTCTTAAAGTGGCAGCCAAAGAACTCTCTTTCCCCATTGCGACCATCTTTAATTTCTCACTGATGACGGGAACTATCCCTGGGGAGTGGAAACAGGCAGTCGTGACTCCAATCTTAAAACGGGGGATCGTCGGAATACCTCTAACTATAGACCGATAGATGTACTTCCTAAATGCATGAAGGTTTTTAAAAGACTAATTCGTGACCAAATGTATGTTCACATCTCAAAACACAATCCCTTGAAACAGTTTCAATCAGGCTTTCAGCAAAGGTACTCCACAGCCACAGCTTTGCTAGATGTCTTTGATTACTTATATGGCAACATGATAACCTTACAGGTGCCATCTTTCTGGACCTAAAGAAAGCATTTGACACTGTAGACACAAAAATTTTGCTTCAGAAGCTCTTTGCCATTGGTATCCAGGAAACAGAGTTCTGTTGGTTTAACGATTATTATCCAATCATGTAAAAGTTACAAGGAGTTCAGAGCTGAATGTGTAAAGTTTTTTTTTGGCAAAAAGCATATCTAAATAGATTGAAACGTAAGGACCGTTGTATAAAGAGTAACCCTCTGGGCTGAGGGCTGACTACCTCTCTCATGTCTCATGTTTCTTGTACTAGTCATTGACATTATCATGTCAGACTCACTATATTATTTCTAAGTGTCTAGGCATACGTGAGCCGTATCTTTAGCATGCAGGTCTAAACGTACGAGGCTGCGCACACATCAGTTTTCGTTTTTTCATTTCCTGCTCTAAATCTGTGCACACATTGATCGTCCCGTTCGAAATTAATCGTGTGTGATCAAGATAGCAGAGATACAAGCTGGTGCGATTTTTTCAAGTTTATCTCATTTAGAAATGGCAATCGGCCATTACGAACAAGAGAAATTTGTCAACTTGTACAAGCGCAGCTCAAGATCAATAGAGTCGCATAGGAAGCGCTGTCCTAATGTAACAGAAACGGCAAACAAAGATCTAGTTTTTGCCAAGATCAACTACTGTTGTATACGCGGTGAAAAAACTTTCAGATCGAACAGCAAAGGGCAGCAACAGGTTCATCAGTAAGTATTCTTTAGGCATGGATTCTTTATTTATTTATTTTGTTAAATGTTATTAATGTTAGGGATTGAACCTAGAAAATGAGGGTTAGTGACTCCAGAGTGACTCCAGCTGCCATCACGGACCATCTCTGCGCTACGTAGTTCACATATATTGTCAGAGCTGGCGCCAGTGGTTACTTTAGATATCAAAGCAGTCCTGCAAAAAAATGCATGGTCATTGATATTGCTTAATTATGTATGCATTATCTATGGCTGGTTTGCATAGCACATCGTAAACATTTTTGTTTTCAGCACTACTCAGCAACAGTGTGCTGTTGGTCTGCGGACACAGCTGTCAAAAGATGCCACAAAGCTTGTTGTTGTTAGTTTAAACGAGGAACACAACCACCTGATGAATCAGGTACATATATTAACACACATATTAATTAGGCCTTTGTTTGAATTACTTCTGCTCCCATTTGTTTCTCCTACATAATGTTTTTGCCAAATCTGGCATAGACTATGACTGCCAGGTGTTTCTTTTATTGGCTTATCATACCCATGCACATTTTGCTATTTTTTATTATACAACTTTTAATTATATAATAATTACATAAAATAAATAATAAATTGAAGGCCTCGTAAAATGAAATCAATGTCATTAATAAGTCCAGCTGTAAACGTAACATGATATAATGCTTTCATTGAAATAATGTTCTGAGTATATATGCCAGTGGTACTTATGCCAACTTGTTCACGCCAAGTAATTAGCTTTGACCTACTCTTAGTTACAACCAGGTGATCATGACTCATTATTTGTAAATGGCTGTTCAGACATTGTATCTGCCGTGACAGAGACGTCTCGACCCATCAACAGAGGCTGAGACTGGTCATCTGCTGACTCTGCACGCTAACTAGAAACTTGTGCAGCAACTTATACGGGAACAGGGCAAGGAGGTTACCCTGAAAGACCTTCATAACATCAAAGCAAGGACAAGACCGACACACGGCAGCAACCTTCAGTCACTGCTGACAAAGATGCAGAATGATACAGGTGCAGTGACAGAGTTGGTTGTTGGCAGCTCGACTGAGCTGGTGGCAAACTCCTACCAGAATACAGCGATGAAACACTCACAGATCCGATTCCCTGAACTACTACTGCTAGATGCAACATACAAACTGAACAACCTACGAATGCCTTTGTACGTGCTGATGGTGGTCGACGGAAATGGTGAGAGTGTTGTCGTTGGCCTATGGATTGTCGCAAATGAGGAGCGGGCCACCATCAGCGGACCCATGGACATATTTGCCAAGCACAACGACACTGCCAGCATCAAGTGTGTGATGGCCGACAAAGACATGGTAGAGCGTGACATCATTGCGAGAAACTACCCGGTGCAGCCATACAGATCTGCCTGTTCCACACGTTGCTTACGTTTCGTTGATAGGTAACTTCGGAGAAGCTTGGCATCCGATCGGACGAGCGGTTGGTCTGCCTCGAGCTGATGCAGAAGATGGCCTACGCAACAGGAGAACAGGCATACCAGCAGCTCTACCAGGCTCTGCAGCAGACTAAGCACCAGGCAGTTCTCACCTACTTTGACAGCAACTGGCACAGCATCAAGGAGCAGTGGGTGGAAGGCCTCAAGGTACAGCAGAGGAACTTCTTAATGCAGACCAACAACCGTGCCGAGAGCATCAACCAGAAGTTGAAGTGTCGTGCTATTCTTCAAGGATCGCAAGGTCAGTGATATGCTCTTGTTAATGTGTTTACAGTAGATGTGACCTGTGTCTATTTATATACATATATAAATATATATATATATATCTATATAGGTAACAAAAATAAAGGTCACATGGCTGGTTTATTGTCGCTTTTGGCAGATGCAGGTTGTGTTGCAAATCATGTTCTACTGTACTGTTTTTGAACTGTGGGTAGACCTGGTTAATTAAACACATATTTAGTGTTTGCCATGTCTGCTTTAGGTTGCCTTGACCATGTTGGAGACAGATTGGAACTACAGAATAGCGCAGATCGTGCAGAAGTCAGTGATGCCGCTGGATTGTCTGAAGAGGCATACTGTGAATTCCTCACACTGTACGTCTTCAGGTATGTTCATTTCCACGAGTGTGTGAATGCTCATTGCATATTTTTCTCTGAAATATCCAACATATGACATGATGTTAATAACACGGTAACCTTGTTTTCTGCCGTTAGATATGTCAATGAGCAGTCATCTGCAGCGGGATCTCGTGATGACACCCACAAGACTGCTACTTCCACCAGCTGTGACTGTGGCTTCTGGACAGCGAAGGGCCTGCCATGTCGGCACATCTTCCGTCGCAGGTTGTTAGCGAAAGAGGATTTGTTTGCTGGTCAGCTGGTGCTGAGACCCTGGCAGCAGGTTTACTACCTGAACAATTACGAGATCACCAGCACTATGACACCTACTGCAACCAGCACAGATGTAGTAGACGTCAGGTATTTGTAACAGAATAGAATATAATGCATTGTATTGTGGATAAAAACCTGTATACATACAGATATGCATTTTTTTTGGTCATTTTCTTTTTGTCATATTAATATATTATTATTATATAACTGTCGATCTGTGTTTTATACATATGAATAAATAAAAATGAACATTTATAACAGGCCCATTGTCTTAGAGTGATAATCTTACGCAACCGCGATCGAAAAAATACAATTTCGGCGGCCGCATGCTCTGCCATTTTCGTCAACACATCAACATATTTGGTATCCACGTGTAGCTTCACTTTCGCAGTGCATCATGGTAGCAGTGGTTCTGTAAAATCCCTGATAGATTTGGAGGACCTCCTGTGGAGCGATAGCGTCGCTACGATTGGTCAACCACGGACACTCCCCCAAGTGGGGCGTGCTGATTGGCTGCTGGCTGGGAAAGCCGCCACAAAGGAAATTCCCTTCTCTGATCGCCATTGCGTTTTTGTTCACTTCGTGTCGCATTAGTGTATTTTATGGAAGATATCCGGAAGATACAGGAAAAGCAAGCAGCAGTTTGGTACAAAACCGATGTCTAGATGCCGACAGTTGAGTTTGGCACAGTCAGTGATCCGCAAACAAGAGAAAGGCGACAGTGAGTCGCACACCGAATGTAACCAGATCTACCGTGGCACATCAGGAGGGATGGAGGTCAAGGCTGCGGAGATCCTGTGGAACCGGTCCATGGAATGGGGATTTAGATACACCACGATGGTGTCTGATGGCGATTCGAAGTCGTATAAGTGCCTGACCAACTTGCGTGTGTATGGCCAAACGACTTGGCAAGAAGGGTGGTGTCACCTTTGGAGGCCGGGGTTTCGGACGGCAGACGCAGGCCACCATCGTCTAGTTGACGGCCTACTATGGCATGGCTGTGCGTGCCCACCCTGGGAACAACCGTAAGATGCACGATGCAGTGTGGGCATTGTTTGACCACGTCACCAGACGAGAAGCCCCAGCACAACCGCTGCCAGGACCTCACCATGACAACGTAGGCACGTCTCTGTCGCCTGAAGTCGCCTGCAGCAAGTCTTCTCTGCCACATGTGCTGCAGTGGCAGAGTTCAACAGTGGAGTGGAGGTGACAATGCGGTGCCTGCGTGATACCATGGGCATCGCTTCAGGAGAGTGACTCATCGCGTCGGCCGAAAAGGCCAATAGAAAGCAGGTCCATGAATCTGAGTGGCAGGCTGAAACTTTGACAAAAACTGTGCAACAGGCTCGCAGGATTACTCGTGCAGCCAATGCCAAAGCTTCAGCCAGTGACTATGGTGCTGGTGAATTCTAGCTTGAATTCAGTTTGGCAGCTGTGGTGGTGTTGAAACACCTAATGTGGTGTGGCTTCAATTGAACTTTGAGAAAGACAATCAACTGGAAAAGGACAGTTTGTAGTTTTAGTCGTGCAACACCATTGTGGTCACATATTTTTGGTGTCTTGTCTAATTTTTATACACATTTTTAGATACAGCATTTGGATTACATGCATTATCATGAATTTGATGAAATGTTGACTTTCGAAAAAGAGAAAAGATTGAAAAATTCATATAAATTTGTTTTGGAAAGTTAATTTTTTTTTAATAAATCTGTAAAATTGTTTTTATGTATAACTAATGTTATCCTAAAATTTCAGTAAGCTAGGTTGAAAAATAAATAATGTAGAATCGATGAGATCTGGTCCTTAAAAGTATTAAAATTAATTATATAATAATAATTTAGTATAAGCAACATTTTACAGAAAATACATGTAAATACATGTAAGCAAAAAACAAAATTGTTTGAGTCTGTTTTGTTTAAATGAAGTTGAATTGAGTAATTGTTCTACTGGTGATATAAATTGTGTTCTTCAGTACAGCGACCAGCAACACACCAATGCTGTCAGTTGCTGCAACCAGGCTGCCTCCACCTCGTCGACCCCTTGCACAACATGAGAAGCACCGCAAGGCAAACCTGGATGCAGAGACTGGCAGCACTTGCGAGTGAGGTAACTGGTGTCCAGTTTGACAGGCGTCTGTGGCAGCCACAGCTGCTAAAAGAGGAGTGGAAATGTGATGAGGTCAGTGCTGCCGTTCACCAGCCAACTGCCGAGACTGCTGCTGATACTGTTGACGAGACTGTTCAGCTCCAAGTACCGTGTGTGTCATACAAGATCAGTTTGGCCCTTGGTGACATCAAGATGCCTCCCCCATTCGAAAACGAGGACGGCCTAAAGGAGCTGAAATGACGGCGATTGGCCTCCCAAAGAAATGAAAGATGCTTATCCGACCTGTACCATTCCTCAAGAGATCTCCGGAGGAAAAGGAGTCCAATACGTATATTTTTGTTGTTGTTGTTATGAATCTTCATATGTTTTACTTTCAGGTATCACCCGGTTGTTTCCTGAATGCTCTTGTATTCATTCAATTCTTTCTTTTGAGTCATCATGCGATGGTTCGTCAAGGCAGAGGTTGCAGAAAAGGCAATGAATGTTGGAGAACTAACCAGTGGCAGAGCAGTTGAGAAGTGCCCGGAGAAGGTCCCGATGAAATGCACTGATGATAATGTGGACCTGAACACAAGTATTTCAGAGTAGCAGGGTGGGAAGCACTCCTTCGGGTGGTTGGTAAGGTCACACAGAATGGGGTGTGGAAATGTAAGGTATGTGATGGGGATGGTGGTTTGTCAGTAGGGTGTGACGCTTGCCTTGATTGGTTTCATGGCAGATGTGTGGGCATCATTACAACACCTAAGAACAACCTGGATATGTAATGGGTGTCATACATCTCTGTGATAATATCAGTGTGTTGTCAAAGAACAAACACATGCACCAAGGAAACTGGCCCTGGAGTGCGAGGCATCAAAGGGAAGGTTTCCACAAAACAAATCAACACACACACCAAATACCTTTGTTATTCGACGAGAGGGGAAGCACCAGCATTGCTGTTTTCCCCTTTAATCTTTAACATTGGTTATGACATCAGGAAATGGTTGAAACTTTGATCAATTGATATATGTTTTGGGTAACGTTAATTGGAAAGAAAACCCAAAAAATAACTGATGCAATGATACCTATAACATGTATCTAGTTTTTAAGGGGAAATGTCACGTATAACTGTATTACATGCTGCACACATACACACACACAATCATGAAAACCGATATAACTGATTTTCACTGGTTTACCACTGTGTACCTTGTAAATGTACACGTTACCACTATGTGATGGAGGCTGACACTGACTCGTGTAATGAATACATATACCACCCAGCCAGGTAACCCTGGCATTTGAAGGTTTCAGCTTGGGATGGCCATCATCTGCAGACAAGCGACTGTTTGGGGGCTTAATGGAATCGACCTACGATTGTATATATATAGCTGTAAATAGTGTGCGTGTGTATGTGTGCTTTTGCAAATAGACAAATGTGCAATATCATATCCATGTGCTAACAATCTGCTAACATTCTCTTTCTTCTGTCTGATCATCACTCACTATTCAATCTTTTCCACTGTTTCTTTTCTCTATCATTTCATTCAAATACACTCTACATTATTGTCCATGCTGCACCTCACTATGATAAATAGTTCCATCAATTATCTACACACATTGTTTTCTTTCTGTCTGACTATCGCCTTTCCATAGTGCTGCCAGGTGTTTGCACTTTATGTTAACAGGCTGACATGTGTTCGACAAACTGCAGCGCATCCATCAGCCAGACAGCTCAACTGATACATCAACACTTCAGTGTCTGCCAAATATACATATACATGCATTCACTGCATGCGTACACACTGCGTGCACATCATATACACACTGCATGCACATCATATACACACCATACACATTAGTTAGTATATTATAGTAACAGATGCCATATTGAGAATATTTACATTAGTGTGTTATGTACATGAATTTTTGGCCTATACGATGAAAAGCCTTTTTGTGGGGCTGGGCAGCGAGCACCTAGCTGATTAGCTAGGTGTGTTTAACAAACAACCTGTTCCCATCTCTATCCTGCACACCCCTCTATCGGTAAGGCGCTTAATTAAGCGGGCCCAATTACACCAACCGATCATGTGACTTTTTCGGGAAATATTACTGGCCAGCGGTGCACGCTGGGGAAATTTGCAGATAGCGAGCGGGACCATGTTTTGAATCACTTTTCTTCGCTGCGCCATACGAACATCATCCGAGCTTCTGAATTTATTTGTTACACGTTATTTGCGTTTGTTTGACGATTTGTGATCGGCCACATGCTCAACACCACGAGCCAGCAAAAGGAGATTTCACCCTCGAGGCCGTGAGAAGCTCGGTGAGTTTGCTTCATAAATAGGTCACCGTACAAGTTCTAAAAATGTCGCATGTGCTAATCACAGGTCACAGTTTCGTGGCTCGACTCGAGCAATTCATTCGTAAAACTAATAGAGACAACTTTGAGTTTAACCCGTTGCGCACCCAACTCGATTTTTGCGGTCGGGGTGGAGCAACAATCTCCAAACTGGTCGGCAACGGCTTATTCAGAAAACTTTCCAAAAAAACTTACAATTTGGTCATCTTTGAAATTGGCACGTGCGACATCGACAATGTAAGTGCAGATGCACCGCAATTGGCACTTGACCTATTTCGGCTAGCTAGGCGCTGCGTAAATGACTTCGGAGTTAAATCCGTGTTGTTCTGCCCTGTGCTGCCCAGGGGCTAAACGCTTTAAAGCTAAGACAGCAGATTTCACAGTTAAAGCCGAGTTGTTTAACAACACACTAAAACGACTGTGTTCACGCATAGCAGTGCCAAATACTCATATGTCTGTGTTGAAACACCAACGCTTTAATTCCATGTTGCCATCGCTTCTGTGTGAAGGTGTTCACCTCACTCCCGAGGGGTTACAACGGTATTATTTCTCTCTCCGTCGGGGAATCGTGGCAGCTCTAAAGTAGCAAGTTGACAATGTCAGGAAACCTAATTTGAATTGTAACCGTTAGGAGTCCCAACAGCTGTTCCCACATGCAGGTCAGCCGCGACCCATGGCATTGTTTACACAGTGACACTTAACAGCTTATAGGGGCTCCACTCCGTCCTTTGTCTACTGATAGTAGCCTTTCCATTGCTTTTCCATATGAGCTGCGTGACCCTATTACAAGGATTCTACCTTCTAGGTATAATTATTTATCACTAACTTACACACAATTATTACACACACTGAAGATGGCTAGTATTTAGGGTGTTCGCCATCGCAGCATTATACTGCACTGCCCATCACAGATATGGTGGTGTGACAAATACCAAATTTTCAGTGGGCATGTTATTAATTTGCATTCTACCGGATGGTAGCAGCATATATATATATACTTCCAGAACATGCCAAAACCATCGGCACAGGGGCGGGCAAAGATAGCCGAAACAACCGCTCCCGGCATGACCGAGGCTCCAACACCGGATGGCCAACCCCTCCAAGATGCTGGTGTATCCAATGCATTGATGGCAAATCTGTTGGCCACATTAATGGCAAAGATCGATGAATTCCGCCGTGAGCAATCGACTCATGGTCCTGTCTCGGCTATGCAATCGACTCATGGTCCTGCCACGATTACGCAGTCGACTCATTGTCCTGCCACGATTATGCGGTCGACTCATTGTCCTGCCACGATTGCGCAGTCGACTCATGGTCCTGTCGCCAGCACTTCAGCTGAGCCTGGCATCCATCTATATTGTATTTATGCATGGTTAATAAAACTTTATCCTGGTTGTTCACTACAATGCTGCTTTGTATTTGCACACACACACACACCCCACCCCACCCCACCCCACCCCACCCCACATGTACATGAATTTTTGGCCTATACGATGAAAAGCCTTTTTGTGGGGCTGGGCAGCGAGCACCTAGCTGATTAGCTAGGTGTGTTTAACAAACAACCTGTTCCCATCTCTATCCTGCACACCCCTCTATCGGTAAGGCGCTTAATTAAGCGGGCCCAATTACACCAACCGATCATGTGACTTTTTCGGGAAATATTACTGGCCAGCGGTGCACGCTGGGGAAATTTGCAGAAAGCGAGCGGGACCATGTTTTGAATCACTTTTCTTCGCTGCGCCATACGAACATCATCCGAGCTTCTGAATTTATTTGTTACACGTTATTTGCGTTTGTTTGACGATTTGTGATCGGCCACATGCTCAACACCGCGAGCCAGCAAAAGGAGATTTCACCCTCGAGGCCGTGAGAAGCTCGGTGAGTTTGCTTCATAAATAGGTCACCGTACAAGTTCTAAAAATGTCGCATGTGCTAATCACAGGTCACAGTTTCGTGGCTCGACTCGAGCAATTCATTCGTAAAACTAATAGAGACAACTTTGAGTTTAACCCGTTGCGCACCCAACTCGATTTTTGCGGTCGGGGTGGAGCAACAATCTCCAAACTGGTCGGCAACGGCTTATTCAGAAAACTTTCCAAAAAAACTTACAATTTGGTCATCTTTGAAATTGGCACGTGCGACATCGACAATGTAAGTGCAGATGCACCGCAATTGGCACTTGACCTATTTCGGCTAGCTAGGCGCTGCGTAAATGACTTCGGAGTTAAATCCGTGTTGTTCTGCCCTGTGCTGCCCAGGGGCTAAACGCTTTAAAGCTAAGACAGCAGATTTCACAGTTAAAGCCGAGTTGTTTAACAACACACTAAAACGACTGTGTTCACGCATAGCAGTGCCAAATACTCGTATGTCTGTGTTGAAACACCAACGCTTTAATTCCATGTTGCCATCGCTTCTGTGTGAAGGTGTTCACCTCACTCCCGAGGGGTTACAACGGTATTATTTCTCTCTCCGTCGGGGAATCGTGGCAGCTCTAAAGTAGCAAGTTGACAATGTCAGGAAACCTAATTTGAATTGTAACCGTTAGGAGTCCCAACAGCTGTTCCCACATGCAGGTCAGCCGCGACCCATGGCATTGTTTACACAGTGACACTTAACAGCTTATAGGGGCTCCACTCTGTCCTTTGTCTACTGATAGTAGCCTTTCCATTGCTTTTCCATATGAGCTGCGTGACCCTATTACAAGGATTCTACCTTCTAGGTATAATTATTTATCACTAACTTACACACAATTATTACACACACTGAAGATGGCTAGTATTTAGGGTGTTCGCCATCGCAGCATTATACTGCACTGCCCATCACAGATATGGTGGTGTGACAAATACCAAATTTTCAGTGGGCATGTTATTAATTTGCATTCTACCGGATGGTAGCAGCATATATATATATACTTCCAGAACATGCCAAAACCATCGGCACAGGGGCGGGCAAAGATAGCCGAAACAACCGCTCCCGGCATGACCGAGGCTCCAACACCGGATGGCCAACCCCCCCAAGATGCTGGTGTATCCAATGCATTGATGGCAAATCTGTTGGCCACATTAATGGCAAAGATCGATGAATTCCGCCGTGAGCAATCGACTCATGGTCCTGTCTCGGCTATGCAATCGACTCATGGTCCTGCCACGATTACGCAGTCGACTCATTGTCCTGCCACGATTATGCGGTCGACTCATTGTCCTGCCACGATTGCGCAGTCGACTCATGGTCCTGTCGCCAGCACTTCAGCTGAGCCTGGCATCCATCTATATTGTATTTATGCATGGTTAATAAAACTTTATCCTGGTTGTTCACTACAATGCTGCTTTGTATTTGCACACACACACACCACACCACACCACACCACGAGTCGATGCAAATAAACAAGCCGATGTCACAGCTCCGTAGGCATCTGAACCGCAAAGGCGTAAACTGCGTGTACAATGCAAAGTCACTAGATGGACGGGGGGTCCAAATTCTATAATAGAATACTCTGATATTCATGCTTGGCCTTGGCGTAGTATGCCGGTCAAGAAAATAACAGACGTAAAGTTCAACATTGAGTTCCTCCAACTTCGTACATATGAAGAGTCTCAGCTAAATTCCGTCCAGAACTTTATTGTATTGATTAGAATATTTTAGAAAAGAATGTCATTTTTTCCTCAGGTAAATACACCAGTGACAATTAATAACAGATATAACACAAGTTTGGTTTAGACAAATTATGTTAAATATGGTCATAATAAAAATGTTGACAAACCAGTACCAGAGGTTTGCTGGATTACTAAGTCAATCAAAGCTAAAAGTTCTTAAATGCAAGCAATCTTTGTAATCATTGGTTCTTTATCTTTGTAGAACATTCAAGCACGATTGTGGTGCAACCATCAAGATCAGCTTATCAGAAGATTACCAGTTTCTGGTAGTTAAAGAGATGAATGTTGATGAGCACAATCACACCTTGAGTTCTGCTGCTTACATGAACCTTCCAAGACAGCGAAAACATATATAAGGTTACACTAAGAATTGCCGTCTGCTGGCCATAGAGTTACATCATTAATCATGCCCCTATAAACTACTTACTAACGGGTGTTTTATTTATGTCTGTGCTGCTGGCCCATTCTGGCCTCATTCTACACGAAATCGTGTTTGATCATGTGACCCAAAGGCAACATCACGTGCACAGTATGGCGGCTAATTGTGAAACGTTTTCTATGTCACCGATGAAAGTACTCATAAGTAATTATTTGGAGCACATTTCTTCAGTTTCTTGACGCCCAATTGTCGGTTGTATGTCACAGAATACACATGTGAAACGGTTAGTGCATATTGGTTTTAAAACTTAAGTTATTAGTTCCGTAGCCATTTGGCTACGGAACTGCCAAAACGGCGCTTTAGCAAATGCCGGTGAAGATCTCCGCCCCTAGGCTAGCTCAAGAGTGGGGCGGATGACTCTGCCTAACTGTCGGTGCAATTGTCGTGCGTTAATGAACCGACTGTCGGTGCAATAGTCGTGCGTTAATGGACCGACTGTCGGTGCAATATCCACGGCCATTAAAAAAACACACAGAGAAATGGAAAACACCTGCTGTGGACTCAATAATTCTAGAGAAGGCAAACTCTGAAAATAAACCATTCCTATGTTAGTTCAAGACAGGGCTGTTTGGAGTTAGATGTCATAAGCATAAGTATTATCGCTCACGTATGTACACCGTAGTTAGGAAGTTACTGTTCACGTGAAACTGTTCGTCAATGTTCTTTCATACGTCCACTTACCTGAGCTTCACTGAATCCTTTGAGTGGGTAGTCATCACTAAGTGGCATTTTGACAGAGCTGACAAATAAGTTATTTCGAAGAGCACACCACACTATCAACCACCGCACGACGTCGAAGTCTCGAAAGAAAGCACGTGCCTCTTTCAGTGTCGTCTCTTGAAATGTTCGTGGGTGTAAAATACGGTCATTAAATACACCTAGCTTTAGTCTGGTCCCAACCACCGCACGACGTCGAAGTCTCGAAAGAAAGCACGTGCCTCTTTCAGTGTCGTCTCTTGAAATGTTCGTGGGTGTAAAAAGGATTATATTAACTATGCTGCACAGTTATCTAATTCTTCAAACTTCGAATAGTCGAGTTCTCTCATTTCTGGCCTACAGACGTTGGCGTTACCCAACGTCTGTAGGCCAGAAATGAGATAACTCGACTATTCGAAGTTTGAAGAATTAGATAACTGTGCAGCATAGTTAATATAATTAGTGGTTTTTAATTAAATCAAAAGTATTTAAGTTAGTTTAAAATTATTTTATTATGGCTGTCCCAATTGAAATATTTATTTACATAAATAATAAATCAATGTTTGTCCCATATATTTGTAACATGTTAAATGAATGGAACAAATTGCATGTCTACAGATTGTGTAACTGCTAGAAGCGTGAATATGTTTAAAAACAAGGTTGACACATATCTCAGGAGCTAGGCGGGTTATAAGTAGATGAACATTGTTGGACTCTCGATAAGCCAATGGCTTCCTTGTCCACTTGCCATCTGGGCCTTTGGTTTGGATGGCAAATCTAGTTAAATCTTGTTAAACATCGAAATTTGCTGGAAAATGCAACGGGAGACTACCACGGCAGCAACATCGAACTCTAACACGAAAACAATTAGCAGAATTTTTTTTTCACCATCACCCGCGACAGTGAAGAACGACAGCGTAGTGCGTGCGTGCGTGCGTGCGTGCGTGCGTGCGTGCGTGCGTGCGTGCGTGCGTGCGTGCGTGCGTGCGTGCGTGCGTGCGTGCGTGCGTGCGTGCGTGCGTGCGTGCAGGTCTTTCTATTCTTGCCTGTGCATTACGCAATAACACCAGACAACGCCTTGAAGTCCAGACAGATTCACCCACTTACTATCCAATTCATTCACTCGCTCTCAGTGCCGAACTGTTATTGAGGGGTGTGGCAGGAAGCGTGAGGTTGTTCCTAAGATAGGTGGGAGGTTGGCCTAAGAAATAGATGGGAGGCGGGGTTGGTGGAGGTAGATGTTATTGTATTCCACCGTGAGTATTTTCTAGAGACAATAACCAAGGCGCCTTTTTATTTCATCATGCCCGTGAAGGAGAAGAGATTGTCATCGCCCTTGGTGGATCCTTGAGCTAAACAAGGTCTTGTAGTTAAATAAGACAGACTTTAGTCCCCTTTCCATTTTCATCATCTCAGAGTTTTGCTCTCAGACATATCATCGGGAATATTAAAAACCACCAAAATGAAGTTTATCTTCATCAACCTTTTAAGAAAGTATTTGACTGTTCCTAATTCTTGCCGCATATAGCATCCCGTACAAAATTGTAGAAATAGGTGAGAGGCGGGATTGGTGGGAGGTAGACTCTAAAAAATGTTGGGAGCTGGGAGGTTGGCCCCAAAACAGGTGGGAGATTAGAGGTTGAGACCCCAGCCACACCCCTCAATGTTTAACGACCAACTCCACATCAACAGTCGACAATGTTGACTTATCACGGGAAGAACAAAACGTCCAACATGACCGTAGCCAACACACAAGGAGACGTTCTAACAGCTATGCTCATTTCTATTTAATTGGTTTAAATTATTCAAGAGTGTACAAATGCGACTTCATCAGAAGAACTGTAAAATTGTATTTGTTTATTTAGAGAAAGAGATCGATGTTGTTTGAGAGAAGTCCAAATCTACGGTTCTGTCTTCTGTGGTAGGATTTCATAGCTGAGTCGGGCGAGAGAGAGAGAGAGAGAGAGAGAGAGAGAGAGAGAGAGAGAGAGAGAGAGAGAGAGAGAGAGAGAGAGAGAGAGAGAGAGAGAGAGAGAGAGAGAGAGAGAGAGAGAGAGAGAGAGAGAGAGAGAGAGAGAGGGAATCATGACCTAGGGAGCATTCATTAACGACTCGATGGCCATCGCTTCACTGGAACTCAATGCTATTGAGAGTTTGAACTGGTGGGTGCACCTGTAATAGACCACACCTGAACAGGATTACGACAATAATATTGTCCTACGCACCATCAATTCAGCCGCGTGCGTCAGCATCTATTTGTTATTACTCGACCTTTAAATCAGTTAATTGATCACATGTAGGGGAGACCGGGGAGGGTTAGTACAGTGTTCACTTAAATAAATGTATTCTTAAGGTAGCGTAAATAGGGGTACATCCACTTGGCATACGTAAGTACTTCATAATCGATAAGCAGTTCTAGTCGTAAACAGTTGGATTGGTACGCTGGGGAGCTATGGAGGATACGCAAGCTTAAACAGGTAGGTTGTTTAGTTTACGACGAAATGTTGTTACATTTCCTACAGACTTTACACTAAAAGGGAGTGAGTTCCACAGAGTCGGTGCAGCAACTGAAAAAGCTCTTGTTCCGACATTTGTCTTAACACTGGGAACAAAAAGTAGATTAGAATTATATGGTCGAAGTTGTCTGGGCTGTCTTGCAGGAGTGATCAGTTAATGTAAATATGCTGGTGGCTTGGACGAAAATGCTTGATAGGTAATTGTACAGATCTTTAAAATAATGCGATGTCGGACAGGGAGCCAATGCAATGATTTAGGAAGTGGTACTGAGTGAGAGAAACAAGCCGACCGGGTAACTACCCTTGCCAAACAATTTTGCACACGTTGAATCTTCAATATATAATTGAGAGCAATGTTATGATAAAGGGAATTACAATATAATCAAACATACTGCTAATAAGAGGAGTTCCAATAGTTTTAACGACAGCAAAACACACACACGCACGCACGCACGCACGCACGCACGCACGCACGCACGCACGCACGCACGCACGCACGCACGCACGCACGCACGCACGCACGCACGCACGCACGCACGCACGCACACACACACACACACACACATATATATATATGTGTGTGTGTGTATGTGTGTATATATATATATATATATATATATATATATATATATATATTTATGCAATAACCAACACAAGTCCGATGTAAGAGAGAATTTAAACAGGCCAAATAAATTACGTTTTTTATTGCAAAGTGGACTGCTTATCACGCGGCCACTTTGGGAAGAACATTAACAGGAATGTGAGCTCCTCAAAGCAAACCCGACAGGAACTGAACACATGTACAGCCCCGTCCGGCAAGTTTTTCAGAGCCCACATTCCTACAAGCATGACGATAACATATATACATCAAGAAGTCGTCATGAACACGTAATGCAAAGAATATAGACATTCCACCACCAATACACAAATTTAATTACAAACAGGTGGGGCCATTTCGCTAACCTATATAAACATAAGCCAAGAATACCGATGAAGAAACAGGAAGCCTGTCTGCGCAGAAAACCCCATGAACACCAAATACTAGGGGACAAACCCCCGTGTTCATCTTATATTAGGTCAAAAGTGGGGAAAGCGGTTTCGACACCTTCCAACTTCCTATTTCATCAACGATGTACAATCGCATTTAAACTAAGCATTGAGAATAAGGAAGAAAGGTGGGGAGGAGGGCGGATTTCGAGAGACAAATTTTAGTCACAACTTCGCAATGCAGAGACTGAAGCAGGAGTGAAAGATTCAAGCTACTGGCTCCGGTTTGGACTGGTTTATATATATATATATATATATATATGTATATGTATATGTATATGTGTATGTGTATGTATATATATATATATATATATATATATATATATATATATATATATATATATATATATATATATATATATATATATATATATATATATATATATAAGGGGAAGGATGTTGCGTTATAATGTTATTACGACTCACTAGATGACGCCACGCTAGTTGTTTGTATCAGATTGGGTCGGCGAGTAAAGCTTCTGTTCACGCTACACTTCAAGTTGTTATTCTTGAGTTATACTTCGTCAATACATGCGTAAGACACGTAACAGTGTAGACTACATTGATCATATTTAAAGTTTATTATTTAACGTGGTGAAAAGCAGTACTACATTTTGTGTGGCTTCGTCTTCGTGGCTGAAATGTTCTAGTGTTGTACGTAATGTTACATGTGTTCACCTGGTTAAGCCGCTGTAGGATTAGTGCATTATTTCCACAACGAATCGCAAAATTCAACCCGCCCCATGCGCCAACACGCCCCGGTCTCCCCTACTTTATTTCCGACGGACATAACTCGCCAGTCACTAGCGCGTACACTAACATTTGCAGCTATAACATCAGCAATTATCAACGCGTAGCCCCACGTTTATGTTCTCAATCTCATTGTCACTGTTATTGTGCAACGCTTTTCTAGAAACAATAAAGTTGAATTGATTATTAATTATTAATACCAAGCCGACTACAATATAATTTAATAGCTCCTGTGAAAGAACCGATCGGCTATAATTACACATACATTTTTAGATGTTTATGCGAACTCCACGCGGCAAATGTTTAATTTCTATGGAATAGAGAAGTTCGTTTCAATATACCGCGTCAATGGTTCGCTAAAAGGAAATCATGTTTGATGGACCTCGACGTCCATTTTATTCGATTTACGCAAGAAGCAACAGTCCAGTAGTCAGCCATTAGGACTGACCAAGGCGCCTTTTTTCTCACCATACCCGTGAAGGAGAAGATATTGTTATCAATTTGGTGGATCCTTGAGCTAAACAAGATCTTGCATTCAAATGAGATCGAATTTAGACCCCTTTCCATCTCCATCATCTCATATTTTTGCTATCAAACGTATCGTCGGTAATACTAGAAACCATCAAAATGAAGCAGCCATTGTCTTCATCAACTTGAAGAAAGTATTTGACTCGGTAGACTGAAACCAACTGTTCCTGATTCTTCCCACATGTACCATGCCTTAGAAGATTGTAAACAACATACATCTTATTATGTTCCACAGTGAGTGAGTATGTTTGTATGTATGTTACGCTACTCCTCTTAGACGCTTTGCATCTCGGGGGCCAAACTTTCAAGGGTTCACCTATGACCCCATGGTCGGGTCGACTCAGTTTATTTTTTTTTAAATTCACCCCACAAATACCCTTTCTACAAACACATTACCCTTTGTAGTTATTACCTGCAATTTTCCGCCACACAATGTGAAAAATTACGTACAACTGTTGATAACGTCATGCGTCTTTTCTTCGATTGCCCGAGATGACGTAATACAAGGGCAAGGCATTATTATAACGGTTGGTATTACGTCGCAGTTTCAAGAAGCCATTAATGTATTTGACTGGCAGCACCAAGCATCGAGACATCTAGATATTTCTGTGATAATGTTGAATATCCTGGGAAACACACCTGTTACATTCATTTGATCCTGTGATTTATATTGTTGGTTACATTAAGCTGGTCTGCTGTTTGACATTTGCCTGCTGCGTAGGCCTACAATTGCTCTTGTTGCCACGGGAAACACCAGTAGAATGTTCGACCCTCTAGGTTATGACCAGACCTCTCTCGCACTAGTCGGTATGAACGACGCAATTGGATCGATTTGTGATTGTGCAATATATCTTGTGGCTCAGTAACAGTTGTCGTTCGGTGGAGGTGTCATTCTTCTGTTAGTGCTGGTGCTGCTTCTGCTTCGGCTGCTGCAGTATTTGCTGGACTTGCTGTAACGTTGCAATGTTATTGCTCCTTTCGAACCCGTTACGGCGTGACGGAGTGGTAGTGCTCATTGTGCTCTTCCTGGTTGTGCCAGCGACTGCGATGTGGGGAATGGCGAGGACGAACAACAACAGAGGGCTTCCTAGCAATATGCCCCGGAGAACGACGCCCGCCAAAAGTAAGACGAGTGTTTAAATTAAAATTAATTACATCTCCAAACGAATTTTTTCGGACACTGTAATGCTTAACAAGGAATTTGACAGTGTTGCCACGAAGGCAACGTACTCTAGATGACAAATAGACGAGGAAGCAAGTGGCGTATATGCAAATCGTTTTCATTGATGCCTTTATCAGATACATATATGTTAATTTAATTAATGTTTAGACATATTCACACTGGTAGTAGTAACAAAGTTATTAGATACTTAATTTCATTCATTGTCTCTGAATATTACTACTTTCCCATATGCATTTTTTTCTGTTCCTTAACTAATGCTGCGTTGTACCTTTTACTTCGATTTGGTCTCCCTTTAGTCTCCTGGTTTGTAGTGTTGTCAAACCGCATTCTAATTGTCAAGGTCTGTCAGTGTCCTTCTTAAGATATGGTGTCCACGCTTGCATGCAATATTCCAATATAACATGTAGCAATATTCCAACATGTCTAGTAGCATACCATATCACGATCAAAAGGCTTCGAAAGAGGAAGCCCGGAAGCATGACGCCCGAAAACATGACGCCCAAAAACATGACGCCTGAAAACATGACGCTTGATAGAACGTCGTCGGGTAAAGGTAAAATGATTGATATAATTTTAATTAATGCTATCTGGACAACCTAACGTTGTACGTTACTACGTTGTGTTATATGAATATATGTAAGTTTTTGATATCGTTATTTATATTTGCTATATACACTAAAAACGAGACATTATAACTAATTAGGTCTTACACTTTAGTGCTGACTATGACGTCCACACGCACAATGCCAGCAGGCATAACGTCCGCAATCAAGACGCCCACAAGCACGACGCCCACAAGCACGATCCCCACAGGCACGACGCCAACAAGCACGACGTCCACAGGCAAAATCCCCGCATGCACGACGCCTGAAAGCACAACGTCAGCAGGCACGATGCCCCCTAGCACAACGTCCGCAAGCACGATGCCCCCTAGCACAACGTCAGCAGGCACGGTGCCCCCTAGCACAACGTCAGCAGGCACGATGCCCCCTAGCACAACGTCAGCAGGCACGATGCCCCCTAGCACAACGTCAGCAGGCACGATGCCCCCTAGCACAACGTCAGCAGGCACGATGCCCCCTAGCACAACGGCCGCAGGCACGATGCCCCCTAGCACAACGGCCGCAGGCACGATGCCCCCTAGCACAACGTCTGCAGGCGCGATGCCCCCTAGCAAAACGTCAGCAGGCACGATGCCCCCTAGCACAACGTCAGCAGGCACGATGCCCCCTAGCACAACGTCAGCAGGCACGATGCCCCCTAGCACAACGGCCGCAGGCACGATGCCCTCTAGCACAACGACCGCAGGCACGATGCCCCCTAGCACAACGTCAGCAGGCGCGATGCCCCCTAGCAAAACGTCAGCAGGCACGATGCCCCATAGCACAACGTCAGCAGGCACGATGCCCCATAGCACAACGTCAGCAGGCACGATGCCCCCTAGCACAACGTCAGCAGGCACGATGCCCCCTAGCACAACGTCAGCAGGCACGACGCCCCTAAGCACAACGTCCGCAAATACGGTGCCCTCCAGCACACCTCCAAGCACAATGTCCGCAAGCCAGGTGCCCGCAAGCACAACGCCCGCAAGTAAGGCATCAGGAAGCACGACGCCGGCAAGCAAGGCGCCCCAAAGCAAGGCATCTGTAAGCACAACGCCCCAAAGCAAGGCGTCTGTAAGCGAATCACGCTCAAGCACAGTCAATGGTAAAATATTTTTATGTCGGTATCTGTATCAATAAATTGACTTTTCATATCGTTCAGTAATTTGGAAGAAAGCTTGAATAGCTAACGATGTGACACCAATTCTATGTTGACATAATGATTGAATAATGGTAAAATATTAACATTAGGTTTATAGCTACGTGAAATATTGTAACATTTATTGGTGGTAAGTTGCATTCCTGGTCGACGTTACACGTAGATGAACATTGTTGGACTCTCGATAAGCCAATGGCTTCCTTGTCCAATTAACGTCTGGGCCTTTGGCTTGGATGGCAAATCTTGTTAAATCTCTTGTTAAATCTATTACAATTACTGATTAAAAGAAAGTTGTAATCACTACTTTCATTTTTTTTTGTTCCTTGGGCAGTTAACTAAGCCATCATGAAAATACTATTATTGACAACAATGTGTTAGTTATTAGTGTTCACTAAATTGTCATATTCACAATACCAATATTATGTTAATTGCTTATTTAGAATAAAAAACACAAATCAACGAGGAGGTAATAACCTAGCTCTCGTTGATAATTTTCAATTGCACATAATTATATTGTTAACGAAACATTTCCTACGCAGATTCGATCGGCGAAACATATGTTACTACATATTATTCTTTTAATTTTATTATTTATAATTATATTAATATACCAGGTGTATGCTGTTTTATGGCATGGGTAATATTGAATCACGCAACGTAGTAGTAAATGTGTCGACTAAAGTCCGACAACGTGGTTGTTTCTAGTACGAACTCCACCAGAGTTGGACCCGGCCGTCAAGACTGAGGTAGCGCGGCAGCTGGTCGACGCCAACAACAAGACGTGTCTAGCCCTGGAAGACACACACATGTATACGTTCTCACAAACAACGAGTCAGTGGGTTCCGCGTCCACAGGGTGTGTGTTGGAGGCCTGGACTGACCATTAAGATACGCCAGCCGGACAAAGCGAAATATTCCTCCTCAGTCAGAATCATCGGACGCCATCTTACCTGTTCAAAGTCCCACTTCACGGTCAGTGTCAGGCACACGGCGAAGACGTCAGAATGTGGAATTGTCGGAGAGTATCGTGTGTGTGATCTGGGCAGTTCGTCTGGACGTGACGCTGTGGGTCTCACGACGTGTGTAGCGAAGTGTTCCTGTAGAGGGCACGACTGCAAACATGTTACGATCTCCATCCCGAGCAAACACGATAACTGGGAGCTATGCGAAATAAGTGTCGAACCGGTGATTGCTAAGCAACCCTAGAAACGGTGAATATAGTGCAAGCCGATTGTTTGCAAATGTTAATTTTGTTGTTGTTGTACAGGTAAGAATAATTCGCACTAAATGTCGATTAGGGGGTAACCTATGCGGACGCTTGATATATATTACGCAACTCAGAACAATTGTACGTACAATTATTGTTAGCAACGCTATGCGCATTTTCTACGATTGTTCGAGTTACGACAAACGTCCACCTACGAACGCCGCGTGCAATCAGCAGTTGTAGACGACTTTGAGCAAGAAGTATGAAGAGCTGTAGCTGTAGCTGTAGCTGTAGCATGAAGTTATCATTGCCATGACATTACCCTTCCAAAACTTGACGGGGTGGTGCAAGGAGTCATATGCTCTTGCAATGGCTGCCTTCTCTCCTGTGCAACACCGGGTAACTCGACTAGTAATATATAAAGACGTTCTTTCAAGGACACAGCTTGACAGACGTTGCACAAACGTTGATAGCAGAACTACGAGTCCTAACCTATAAAAAAAACGTATCTCATGCATCTAGGTGGAATAATAATATGTTGTTGCTGATTCACGTAGTTTAGCACCTTAATAACTACCTCTGACGTAATGTCTGCATGATCGTTGTGTTTGGATCTGGAAAAGTTGTCTTGTTGGAATACTTATCGACTCGGTAGTCGCGCCTCGCATTGTCTTGTTGGAATAGGTATCGACTCGGTAGTCGCGCCCCGCATTGTCTTGTTGGAATAGTTATCGACTCGGTAGTCGCGCCTCGCATTGTCTTGTTGGAATAGTTATCGACTCGGTAGTCGCGCCCCGCATTATCTTGTTGGAATAGTTATCGACTCGGTAGTCGCGCCCCGCATTGTCTTGTTGGAATAGTTATCGACTCGGTAGTCGCACCTCGCATTGTCTTGTTGGAATAGTTATCGACTCGGTAGTCGCGCCTTGCATTGTCGAGCACACGTAATTTAGTTGCGCTATGAGAGGGCGTTTCCTTGGACATCAGACTCTTTGCAGATGACTGCATTGTATACCGACGTGTCAGCAGCACTGAAGATGCAGAAGTCCTCCAGCCCGACCTGCAGAGGCTGGTTGATTGGTCGAAAACTTGGCAGATGCATCTTAGTGTAAACAAATGTTATACACATCACGAGCTAGAGTTATCCAACTTTTGCAGTATTCCAATCAACGGAGACATCCTGTGGGTTGCCCAACATCACCCATATCTATGAGTTGAGTTCTCGGATAGCCTGAGATGGAACTCACATTTCACGTGTCTGCAAAAGCTAACCGTGTTGAGTTTCACTCCTTTTCAGACTAGCACGATGTCCCAAGCAGTCTATAATTTGTTTATTTCATTTTGGATGTTGTGTTAAGTCCACATAAATTAATGTTTTGAAAAGATTTTCCACTACGTGTTGCTCATAACATGAACTTTTACCGAACTATTTGTTTGGCAAACATGTTATGTTGGAAACAGTATAATAGGAGTGTTTACACTGTTGACATACATAATAAAATCTATCTTATTAATAGTTATCAAAATGTATGTAACCCAGCAGAAGACAAGA
Source organism: Lamellibrachia columna (assembly GCA_963662155.1). Taxonomy (NCBI): domain Eukaryota; kingdom Metazoa; phylum Annelida; class Polychaeta; order Sabellida; family Siboglinidae; genus Lamellibrachia; species Lamellibrachia columna. The sequence goes on from OY759266.1 coordinate 54,707,325, forward strand.
ATCACCAAGGAGACAAGAGAAATTAAACTTGTTTTATTCACAATTCATAAATAAAGAACAAGCGATTCATCTGGAATATGGCAAGGTGATGCATTATTTTATTGCACAAATTCATGCAACCACAGAAAGTATACAATATTGTTAATAATCTAGGCAGACTACTGACTGAATGCAATAAAAATTAGTTGGATAAATTGTCTCGAGTAAATACTTGCAACTGATGAACTCCAAGATTCAAACTTCTGCATTCAGCATGAGCAAACAATATTCGTAGCATGCAAGGAAGGCCTCATTGTTTGTAAGCTCTAAATCTACTAAACTTAGCCTTATTTAACATCACATAATAGTTAGTGGCTTTATATGTCGGTCTTACAAGTTACAGAAGGTGTCTGTGTTTAATATTAATGACTAGCTATCAAAATGAATGACCACACCAGATACTAAAATGGCACTATATATAAAGGGCCAGGATTGGCCCAAAGATATTGATATTTATTTATATATTACTATTTCCAATTGTTATTTTGCTAGTTAATAGATACCCCTAAACATAAGTTCAATCAAGATTTAAAACATACTATGGTATGGATTATCTAGGATTATAAGAATATTATTTCATTAAAGCTTTATATCAATATTATAGACTGCCATTATAATTTTCAAAGAGCTCAATAGTGTGATCATATTGAAGCCTGGTGAATGTTTAGAATAAACCATTAGAATCAATTAAATATTTCAGTAGTTTCCACCATTCTCAGGAATACATATGGAAATTGATGCACATTTATTGTAATATAATCCAAGCCATTATGAGCATCAACTTTAAGATGGTTTGTTATCAGATGAGAGTTTAAATTAGTAAAGATGCTTGGGGTCACATCTACCATAAGCCACCCCAATACCTTTGAAAGGAAGTTATTGATGTGTGAGTTTTGAACGTTATTCTGTTGCTCAGTCTCGCTGGAAGACAGCATCAGGAGAGTAGTAATGAGGGGGGAACGTTCTGCCCCAAGTGTGCACATTGTCATCATCATAGTACATGTAGAGTCCGGCCAGTCTCCATGGTGACGTGACCCCCGTGGCAGGGCGGGGTATGTAGCCACTGTAGCCAGACGCAGGGGCCAGGGCACGAGTCACAGTGGCTGGGACGACTCTGTCTCTAGACTGGGCTTCTCGGTTCGCATCCTTCCGCTCCCTCATCCGTCTCCTGCTCAAGGCAAGTCTCACTTCAGAATCATTGTAACACACACTGGATGCCTACTAGGGAAACTGGGGACATGCCACTATTTATTTTCCCACTGGCAACAATGTTAATGTTTCTTAATGTACACAAATAAATGTTTTTAATATTCTGAAAATCAACTACAGTTGTATGTTAATATTTATTCTTTCATCAGCCTGCTGGATCAAATTCTTCAACTTCTCCCCCATCCCCCAAAAATCCACATACAAGATGCTCCCATCAAATGGCATCCAAAACAACTACATCATGTCTTCATGCGCAAGGGATCACTGACACAAGGGATCCTACAGTCACTGACACAAGGGATCCTACAGTCACTGACACAAGGGATCCTACAGTCACTGGCACAAGGGATCCTACAGTCACTGGCACAAGGGATCCTACAGTCACTGATACGAGTGATCCTACAGTCACTGGCACAAGGGATCCTACAGTCACGGACACAAGGGATCCTAAAATCACTGACATAAGGGATCCTACAGTCACTGACACAAGGGATCCTACAGTCACTGACACAAGGGATCCTACAGCCAATGACAAAAGGGATCCTACAGTCAATGACACAAGGGAGCCTACAGTCACTGACATAAGGGAGCCTATAGTAATTGACACAAGGGATCCTAGTCACTGACACAAGGGAGCCTACAGTCACTGACATAAGGGAGCCTACAGTCATTGACACAAGGGATCCTATAGTCACTGGCATAAGGGATCCTTTGAGCAGGCATATTCAGAGGTTTGTTTGTAGAAGTTATTAGCTATGAAATGGTGCATTTTTTTGAGAGTTTAACAGGCGGAGGAATTTATTGGAATTTTTCTGCTATGGGCCACGTGGGTGCATGAATACATGGCTATTTTTGTCAAAATTGATAGGCATCACACGTCGGGGCATTTTAAAAGAGCTGGAGGTATGTGATTTTGATAAAATTTGGTCAGTATATCAATGAGATGATGGCAGTTGCTGTGGAAAATGTTCCGAATTTTTGATGGTCATGTCTTGTTATAATCAGACAAAACGTTAACATGGCCACCAATGCAATTCTCTACTGTGACCTGCCCCCTACAGTCACTGGAACACCCATAAGTTGACAGAATGTTAATCTGGGCCCAGCATCTGTGTCGTAGCCCTGAAATACATCTGTGTCATAGCCCTGAAATACATCATCTGTGTCGTAGCCCTGAAATACATCTGTGTCGTAGCCCTGAAATACATCTGTGTCGTAGCCCTTAAATACATCTGTGTCGTAGCCCTCAAATACATCTGTGTCGTAGCCCTCAAATACATGTGTCGTAGCCCTCAAATACATCTGTGTCGTAGCCCTCAAATATATCTGTGTCGTAGCCCTCAAATACATCTGTGTTGTAGCCCTCAAATATATCCCTGTACAAAAATAATCTTACATGCCACGACACATTTCCAAAAGGGGTTTGGTCTGACATTCGCTGGCACTACATTCGTATGACATGAACCCAGAAGAAAAACAGTGATCTGACCCTTTATGTCCTGGTGATAGGTAAGCTCCCAGAAACGTTATCACCAGCTATTGCTGTGTAACTACTAGACTGATGAAGCAGAGAGTTGACGTAACAGGAATTATTGCTTATAATAATTCTGGGAAGTTATCTTCAATGGGAGGTTTTCAATAAATGCATCCAGTTATTAAGATTAATTTATTCAGTTTCAAGTTAAGATTCCATTGAACTAACAGAAGAATACCAATATTTTAAAACTTGAAATGTTGCTCAACAACAGAAACACGAAAAATATTCTTTAATTCAACTTTCTTTAATTCACTTTAATTTTTATTGAAATCAGTGCCTGGATATGAGGACAGGATTTCAAGTAAAAAACTTGCCTGTAGCTGAAGGACGCAATGATGAACATAATGGTGAAGTAAAAAACTTGCCTGTAGCTGAAGGATGCAATGATGAACATAATGGTGAAGAGGAGAGCAGCAAGTCCAATGACAAGTCCAGTGATGAGAGGAACCTGGGACTTGCTGTAGGAATCTGAAACAACAACCACAACATCTCTAATGTGGCCATGTTCTAGTCACCACACACACGCACACACACACACGCTCCTGTTGTTATAGTCACCACATGCACATGCCCCTGTTGTTCTAGTCCCCCCACACATGAACCTGTTGTTCTAGTCCCCACACACAGTGTCACACTGTTATTCTAGTCCCCATACACAGTGTCACACACACCCCTGTTGTTCTAGACCCCACACACAGTGTCACACACACCCCTGTTGTTCTAGTCCCCACAAACATTGTCACACACACCCCTGTTGTTCTAGTCACCACACACACAGTCCTGTTGTTCTAGTCCCCATACACTGTGTCACACACACCCCTGCTGTTCTAGTCCCCACAAACATTGTCACACACACCCCTGTTGTTCTAGTCCCCACACACAGTGCCACACACACCCGTGTTGTTCTAGTTCCCACACACACAGTCCTGTTGTTCTAGTCACCACACACACAGTCCTGTTGTTCTAGTCATCACACACACAGTCCTGTTGTTCTAGTCATCACACACACACACCCCTGATGTTCTAACCCCCCCAAACACACCTGATGTTCTAGTCCCACCACACATGAACCTGTTGTTCTAGTCACCACACATACACACCACACCACCACCCACCCACCCCACCACCCACCCACCCACCCACCCACCCACCCACCCACCCACCCACCCACCCACCCACCCACCCACCCACCCACCCACCTGTTGTTCTATTCTTCCCCCCACACACACCTGTTGTTCTAGTCACCACGCACGTACGCATGCACGCACGCACGCACGCACACAAACATACTGAGACAGAGATATGAGGGAACATAATTATATACATACATACAGACCTACATACAGACAGACAGACAGACCTACATACAGACAGACAGAATCACAAACTACTTTATATTATAGATTCTTGGCATTATTCAAGTTTTTCTTGTCTTCTATAGACTAACTTTCCAAAGACTACAAAGTAATCTTTGTTAACCTAACTATACGGTAGGTGTTGTTGTCAGAATGTTAGTGTAACTATAAAAAGATATCGATTCATCTCCATAATAATTATTACTGTAATCAATTATGCTAAGTGACCATTAAAATTGACAATGCAACTGCAGGTCTGGCCAGTAACATGGTTGATGAATCTGAGTGACACAGACATGTCATGATGACATACCTATGCGGGCCTGACACCGGTCCCCCTGGTACTGTGTCTCACAGGTGCACACAGCGGACTTGGTGTACGAGTCAAACTGACACTGACCGCCATTCTCACAGTAGCCACTGGTCAGTTGACATGGGGCTAGAAACACCAGACTCTTTTGAATACTGTCATCTAGTTCACGTAATCAGTACTGCAATCAATGCTGTAACAATTGCTGTAAATAGTAATCAATGTTGTAATCAACTATGTCATCAATGCTGTAATCAGCATTTTAAGCAATGCTGTGAGCAACGCTGTAATAAATACAGTAATCAACAATGTAATCAATGTTGTAATCAACACAGTAATTAGCACTATAATCAACACCATAATCAATGATGCAATAAATGCTGTAATCAACAACATAAGTATTGCTCTAATCACTACAGTAATCGCTACAGTAATCAATACTGTGTTTCATATTAGTTTAGCATTCACAAAGGGTTAGGGAGGATTGCAAGTCTAAAAACAAACAAACTGGCCAAGTGATATCGCAATTTTTATGCATTTTTGGAGACTCGAGCAGCTTGTATTAACATGAAGCAATATGATGTAAAACTATCGTGAAGATTAACAAATGCTCACACTTATCAACCTTACAAATGAACGCACTCTAACAGCAGCACCACCTGGCGAGCTTGAGACCAACTAGTTTAACTAGAAGAACACAATTCGTAGAATAAACATTCTGAAGAAGTTTCAGTTGAAAACTATTATGTTGTGGGCATCAAATATGCAAAACAAAATATTCTGTTAATTTTCACCATTAGTGTAACCACAATTAGAAGTACTAACTCTTGCATGCATCTGTCTTTTCGCCTATGGTGCCTGTGTTGTCAGTGGTGTAGCCCTTGTCACAGCGGTAGCACAGGTGTAGGACGCCTGGTGGCTGGTAGAAGCCAACTGGACACAGCTCACACTGGTGTGTCACACCGTTCACCTGTCTCCCGCCCTGGCAGGCTGGTGACACAAGATGACACTTGAGTATACAATACTATACAGACATGTCAGTCTGTAATCGCTAAGATGACACTTGAGTATACAATACTATACAGACATGTCAGTCTGTAATTGTTAAGCAATGTATGAGTTAACAAGGCTACCACCCAAAGCTACAAGTTCTAGATGGTAAATGGACAAGGATTCGCCAGTGGCTTATCAAGAGTCCAATGTTTCACCTAAATATATATATATATATATATATATATATATATATATATATATATAGCATACCCTTATCAGATATCTGTCAATTTAATTTTTAACCATATTGCTAGCATTAGCACAATTATTAGATAATGTGTTCCATTCATCTATCAAACTTTGTGAGAATTAATACTTTCTCATATCCGACCTACACTGTTCCTTAAATAATATAACAATGCTTTGAAGGAATCCTTTCTTAAGTCATTTTGTTCTGCAAACCTGGTGCCTAAAGCCCAGCTTTGAACTGATAATTTACATTCCTCCTGGCTACTATATATCACTGTTTAACCCTTGCGCTACAATTAAAGGTCAGGTACTCATTGACACTGCCGAGTACACTAAGGCAATGCAGACTAATTGTAATGGACAATACCAGAATGGTTTTGAAATATCAGTATTTGCTGGAACATTGGAACAGCCTCAACTCATTGAGCCCATTGTGAATTGGGTTTGTTGATGTTCAAATCTGTAGTGTGGTTTAAGTAATATGTGGCCTATATATATATGTGCAGTCGTTTAATAAAATTGTCAAAAGATTAGCCATTTATTGTTAGATCTGGTAACTTGAAGGTGTGAATAGCCTTACACTGTAATATATAGAGTAGGGGCCACTAGATCTTGCCCTCTTCGCAGAACTTTTACTGGCCCCAGTTGAAAATATTTTAATATGTTTGATGATTTCATGAAACTAAATAACACATTTAGACAAATGTGTTACGATGTATTAGTGCATACTTGTTAGGTTAATTTTTTTGTGAAAGATTGTGAAATTAGATAAGCAAAAAATCAAAATGAGGGGGAGTTTTAGGCCCACCCAGAGAGCTAAGTCAAACAGACCTGTCAAAACAGCTGCTTTGTGTAACAGATCCACAGACCGATTGTTATGCAACTTCTAATACATCTGATCACAAATGACTTCTTTACCAAACAAACGAGACGTGGCATACAAAAGGCACGGACACCTACTAGTATCATCTGGTATAGCCTGTACCAGAGCTTCAGCCTTTTGCACTGTTGGCAAGTAATATGTTTTGCCGGGTGGTGGATCCACTTGTCCTGAGTCAACTATCGACTGGAGTTTCTCCAGTAAGCGTTCTTCCATCACATCCTCGCTGTTTCTCTTGTCAAATAGGGCTTGCAGCAACACCGTCACACTGCCCTTGCTGCAAAATGAGTGTTTGGTGCTTCTTACAGACAAGTCTCATAAAGACCACATTAACACCATATTGCCAATAAAAGTATACATTAAAGTAAACAAAGTTAGCACACAAAATATAAATATGTAAAGAGTATTTACAAACACAAGTGCAGCAAGACAAACAAACACAATAAACAAGTAGACATAAACAAACACAATAAACAAGTAGACATAAACAAACACAATAAACAAGTAGACATAAACAAACACAATAACCAAGTAGACATAAACAAACACATATGGTGTGCATATAAGAACTTACCTTTATCTTTATATATAAAACTACTATAATGTTTTTCTTTTAGCTGTTTCTGAATAGTTTGACCTAATGTTCGTCATATATGAAGTGAATATGTTGGCTTGTATTTCCTGGGATTCTTCATAAGTAGCCCTGCAGGAGAGACGACACTGTTCAAACAAACACACCTGAGTTTAAGCAGCTGCATGCCACCCCTGTATGAGGCTAAGGCGTCTCTCAGCAACAATGACAACTACAACACACAAGACAGTCACAGCATATTCTATGATCAACATCATCTAATGTATGGCCCTAAGACAAATGCCTTGCAAAATATGAATTGCCAGCATTAACACATAACCTGTCCTAAGAGGATTGTTTTACCAGGTATGGTGCAGTAAAAGCTAGTATGACATCACTACAACGAATATATAGTTGGTTCTGGCTACTTAAAGGATAGGATTGCATGACATTGCCCAAAGCCTAAGAAAAGTAATGTTGGTCTAGAATATTTTGGTTTCTTTAGAAAACAGCTAATACTGTTGTGATGCCATCTTCTGATTACATATTTAGACCATGCATTTAGTTTACATACCGACTGTATGATCTGTTTCTCCAGCTCCTGGTACTTCTGAGAACGAGCATCATCATAGTACCCAGTCCACGGAAGAGCCAATGGGATAATGAACGCATACATCCTTCTGTTGGGATAAACTGAAAGTGTAAAGTTTATAATAAAACTATTTCCTATATTCCTAGTTAGCCGATGATACACAGGGTATTTTGTACTGAGAAAAACATACATCAGTTGTTTGTTTTATAAAAATAAACATCAGAACGTGCTATGTGTACATGTGCAAGCCACAATTTCTTTCTTCACATTTAGAAAGGTATTTCTAGATTGACAACATACACCGGACACCATTCATCTACCCACAACATTTTATTAACAGATTTTTGGGCCTGACCTCTGAAACCATGTTGACATGAATTTATGTTTAACAACAAATGGTCTGACACATATTTTTTTAGCAACTATCATACTAGCTTTTACTGCACCATACCTGGTAAAACAATCCTCTTAGGACAGGTTATGTGTTAATGCTGGCAATTCATATTTTGCAAGGCACTTGTCTTAGATGATGTTGATCATAGAATATGCTGTGACTGTCTTGCTGATTTTAATTCACAGATTTTCGTTTACTGATTTATTTCTAAATAAGGGTGCAAAAATGGTGGAGTGTAGCATGAACAAATATTTACCGTTACAGTTGGCTATGCTGGTGGCGCCCTCTTGTGCTGTAGTAGTTTCTGGTGGACAAGTAATACATTCATCCTTCCATCTTTCTGGCTGATATGTTCCCTTGGGGCACAGCACACAGTCTTTTCCTTTAGTCTTGCTCCCAGCACTGCAGTTTCCTGGAGGAAATATAACTTAACAATGGAACTACAATATGGCAGGCACACATACACACACACACACACACACAGACAAGTTCTTTAAAAAACTAAATTATATTGTTTGAATAAGTAAAACATATTATTAAGAATATCTGACATATTTCTTATGTAGATGTTTACATATTTGTTATTAAATTCTTGATGGATTGGTGCTGGACTGACACATTTTGAACCGTCATGCACTAAAATGGGTCACATATTTCTTCAAAGAAAACTATTTTTACATATAATTTCCTCATAGTAGAAGAAACTGGTGGCAGAGAACTACAATATTTATTGCAATACACCAAACAATCTGGAGGATATATACTACTTGGTTTGTGTAGTCTGGTGATCAAGAAGTCACTAGTCAAGCAGGAAGTTTATCATCATCATATAACAGACACGACTGTGGCCCACCTCTGGTGCAGTTAGCTCTGCTTGTGGCTCCGGTTCCTTCAGTAATGTACTTCACTGGACACGCTGTGCACAGGTCAAACCTCGTCACTGGGGTCTTGTTGTCTTTGTAGAAGCCTTGGCTGCAGGGATGACATTTCCCATCAGACTTCAGCTCTTCCCCAGCGTCACAGTAGGCTGGTGGGACAGAGTCAGTTGTCATACATGTGTCATCACTTTTACCATTGATCCACTGAACTGTCTGTACCACAAACTGAACAACTTGCAGCACAAACTGAACTACTTCCACCACAAACTGAACTACTTGCAACACAAACTGAATTACCAGCACCATTAGAACCGAACTACTTGCACCACTACTGAACTACTTCCACCACAAACTGAACTACTCGATCACCCACAAACTGAACAGCTTGCATCACAAACCAAACTAGTCGCACCACAAACTGAACTACTTACATCACAAACTGAACTACTTCCACCACAATATGAACCACGTATGCCACAAACCGAACTACTTGCACCATAAACTGAATTACTTGCACCGCAAACTGAATTACTGACATTCAAAAGATGGCATTCAGGTTATTGTGGAAGTGCTAAGTTGTGATTCTACCTACCTAAGGTTAATTAATCACAATTCTACTAAGTTGTTAGCCTACCCAAACAGTCAGCCTTGGACGCTGAGCCTCTCTGCTTAGTCCCAGTGTGATCAGGGCAGGGCAGCCATCTAGTAGTGTTGCCTGGTTCTGCTACTGGTTGGTAACTGTCATAGGGACATGGTAAGCACTGTCCCTCATGGAGACGATCCACCACTTCGCCTTGGGTGCAGTTTCCTGAAATAGTCAACAGGTGAGATACCATCTGGTTGTATGAAATAAATAACGAATGAATGTGAGATACTCATACAAGCCAAAGAAAACGAGGATGGTGGATTAACTATAAGAAGAGATCAGAATGAAGGAACATCTGAAAAGGGAAGGTAGTTGGGAGCAGACTGCTATGGGCAGGTCACATTCAGAGAACAAACAAGGAGAGGTTACAAAAGAGAGCATGGAAAACACAAGAGGGTTCCAGAAGGAGAAGAGGAAGGCCAACATTAAGGTGGTTGGATAGTGTGGAGTGAGATATGGAAAAGCAGAAGCGACCAGCAGAGAATGGAAAAAAATGGTAGGTGATCGAGAGCGATAAAGACAAGTCATTGAGCGGGTGGAAAAGAACTTGTGATGTAGCTCTCAACCACGGGACATGGAATTAAGGTTAGAAGAAAGAAATGCAGAAACCTAGTCGACAGTCAGATTTGGCAGTGGAGTTGATGCCGATTGTGCGAGGTTTCTCTGACGGACACTTGGTGCAGCTTTCAGCGTAGTAACTCCCCTGTGTCTTGTATGTGTTCTTTGGGCATCCTTCACAGTGTTTCATCTTCTTGCCATCAGTTACAACGTAGGAGCCAGCTGGACAGTAAACTGAAAACACAATATATGATTTTTGCTAAGACAACATAAGCCCAGACAGGTTTTGCAGAAGGATACATGTTAGACAGGACTCTGTTGTCCACTTGCCACACTTTATTGAGAACTGTTGACCATCAGCAAAGAAAGGGAATAGCGATGTTTCAAGCTGCAAAGAAATTTCTTGGTTTCAATACAAATCTGGGAGATCTGTCTGCGATGCAGGAGAACAGATTTGATAGATTTCTGGGAGGATTCTCCTGGTGATTGCAGGAAACTTAACATGTCTGCTTACATCTGCAGTCAGCCCGTGACATCTTGCCACTGCCCTCCGTCCTCCAGTGGCCTGGGTCTCCACATGAAGTACAGTTAGCCATCTTTGCACTCCGGTAGGTGCCTCGGGGACATTTCACACATTTCCCAGGGTTTGTGCCCTCTCGGAACATCCCAGCCTCACAGTCCACTACGACACACAACATATGTTCTCAGTAAATAGATACCATCCAATTTAGTCATCTTGTAAAAAATATTTTAAGGTTCAGGAGCCCAATAAATAACTTGACACAAACAATTTAATCCTATTTCCACTAGTTATTATTTGTGAGGATACTGACTTTGTACAAGTACAGAATAAATTATTTACTCAGCATACACATGGTCTGTGCATGTAAATTATGGATCAAGCAAACATATTGTATTATAAGTCTATATAAAGGAAATCATTTGTCTCGCAATAGTTACTGGATAATTGTTTAGCTGCCCGACAAATCAATAATGACACACAATTTTGATCAATGTATTGGAGTACCTACTCCAGGTAATGGGTGTCAAACAATGTATTGGAGTACCTACTCCAGGTAATGGGTGTCAAACAATGTATTGGAGTACCTACTCCAGGTAATAGGTGTCAAACAATGTTTTGGAGCACCTACTCCAGGTAATGGGTGTCAAACAATGTATTGGAGTACCTACTCCAGGTAATGGGTGTCAAACAATGTATTGGAGTACCTACTCCAGGTAATGGGTGTCAAACAATGTATTGGAGTACCTACTCCAGGTAATGGGTGTCAAACAATGTATTGGAGTACCTACTCCAGGTAATGGGTGTCAAACAGGCGAAGGAGAGAGAAGGAAAAAAGACGAACCAAGTGAACATTTTGTGGGCGACTTGGCCCCAGGTGTTCGGGTAGTCCGCCCAGAGGGGCAGTGGGTGCACACCAGATCTACGCCCCTTTTCCTGTAAGTGCCCACTCTACACAGCACACAGCTTCCGTCGGACTTCAACTCGGTGCCACTTTCACAGTCGTCTGATCAAAACACACCAGGAACATCTTTACATATATTTTAATTACAGCTCCCTCCACATTTGATTTAGCCCACCACTAAGGGTTTGTTGATGTAGCGTGTGAATAGCAATATGTACAGTTAGTTCAATAAAAGAGTGCATCAAAATGATCGAAACAAGTGACTCTGACCATTAGTGAAAGTGTAAATAGCCTTATGCTATAGCATACAGAGCTGGACCACGTTTGCATTTATTTCACAGAATTTTGACCAGATCCGATCAACAATAGTTTGTCCAATGATTTCACCAAAACTAAATAACATGAAACAAACGGGCTGGCATGTTGTAGTGGATACCAGATAGGTTCCAAGTGAGCTAGCATGTTGTAGTGGATATCAGATAGGTTCCAAGTGAGCTAGCATGTTGTAGTGGATACCAGATAGGTTCCAAGTGAGCTAGCATGTTGTAGTGGATACCAGATAGGTTCCAAGTGAGCTGGCATGTTGTAGTGGATACCAGATAGGTTCCAAGTGAGCTAGCATGTTGTAGTGGATAGTAGATAGGTTCCAAGTGAGCTGGCATGTTGTAGTGGATACCAGATAGGTTCCAAGTGAGCTAGCATGTTGTAGTGGATACTAGATAGGTTCCAAGTGAGCTAGCATGTTGTAGTGGATAGTAGATAGGTTCCAAGTGAGCTAGCATGTTGTAGTGGATACTAGATAGGTTCCAAGTGAGCTAGCATGTTGTAGTGGATACCAGATAGGTTCCAAGTGAGCTAGCATGTTGTAGTGGATAGTAGATAGGTTCCAAGTGAGCTAGCATGTTGTAGTGGATACTAGATAGGTTCCAAGTGAGCTAGCATGTTGTAGTGGATAGTAGATAGGTTCCAAGTGAGCTAGCATGTTGTAGTGGATACTAGATAGGTTCCAAGTGAGCTAGCATGTTGTAGTGGATACCAGATAGGTTCCAAGTGAGCTAGCATGTTGTAGTGGATAGTAGATAGGTTCCAAGTGAGCTAGCATGTTGTAGTGGATACTAGATAGGTTCCAAGTGAGCTAGCATGTTGTAGTGGATACCAGATAGGTTCCAAGTGAGCTAGCATGTTGTAGTGGATAGTAGATAGGTTCCAAGTGAGCTAGCATGTTGTAGTGGATACTAGATAGGTTCCAAGTGAGCTAGCATGTTGTAGTGGATACCAGATAGGTTCCAAGTGAGCTAGCATGTTGTAGTGGATGCTAGATAGGTTCCAAGGTTCAATGTTCTGTGAAAAAAGTCTGAACCGAGGCGAGCAACACATTTGACTTGAGGAGGGACCATTTAATAGGCAATCTAGAAAATACTAGCAATAGCTGAAATGAAGATTATAATTGTACTTGCATACAAAATCTTATTAATAAAGCATTAGATAAATTAATCAATTTCTACTGCAGCTCACCAAAGCATTCAGCTTCTGCCGTGGCTGTCTGGGTGCGGGTTGTCTTGCCAATGGTGCAGGCCAGGCAGTACGTGCGACCAGCGTCTGGCTGGAAGTAACCATTGCCACATGGCTCACAGCTACGACTGGACGCATTGAAGAAATGACCTACAGAGCACATGGCTACAACACAAGACATGAATAGTTGGTCTGGATGTTCTTCCACAAGATCAGCTCTCATACCTGCCACCTCTTTGGGGAGTTGAAATCAGTATTTTTTACTTATATTCTGAATAAAGCCATATCAATTTGTATAACATTTTCATTAGTTAGTCGGCCTATAGCATTCCTAGTCTGATCAGGTATCGCCAGGCAACAAAATATACCTACATCAAAGTCCACTAGATTTTAACAGAATCAAGTGTCACCATCTATCAGGCTATAAAATATATACCTACATCAAACAAAGTCCACTAGATATTAACAGAATCAAGTGTTGCCATCTATCAGGCTACAAAATATACCTACATCAAACAAAGTCCACTACATTTTAACACAATCAAGGATCGCCATCCATCAGGCTACAAAATATATCTACATCAAACAAAGTCCACTAGATTTTAACAGAATCAAGGGTCGCCATCTATCAGGCTAAGAAATATATCTACATAAAAAAAATCTGCTAGGTTTTCCCAGAAATCTGCTACCATCAAAAGTATTTGTGTTTTGACAGCTACAAGTCATTACTTGTGTGATGAATACAAGAAAATAATATTATGTACTTTATTAAAATTTTTCCATTTTAAACAAATCTATTAAAATGTGATGTAAACTGTAAAATGGCTGTAAACCTGCCAAACCTGATGCCTATGCCAGGGGAAGTAAACGATCCCACACAGGGAGTAAACGTGTAACCTATTATGGGCTCACCCACTCCAACACGCACTGCACCAAATGTGCGTAGAATGGGCGCTGAAGTAGTAGCTCTAATAATGAAACAAAGTGCCACGAGCGTCTTGTCAAGATGGACACCGACGATATATAAGGCATCATTATCATTATCAGACCAAGCTATAGATAACCTACTAGATTTAACATACCTATGCAGTCATTTATACTTGTAGAGCCAGTGGTCTCTGTAGTATTTCCTTCACCACATGACTTGCATTTTTCATTGTACACGTCACTGTCCTTGTAGTAGCCAATCTCACAGTCGTCACACATCTTGGTCATGTAGTTGAACACGCTCCCAGCTGTACACCGCACTGAAAGATTGTTTGATATTCCTCAGTTACGTAGTGCTACAGATTCTAAACTGCAGTGGACGCTAGCTAAAAAGAACAGAGTCAAACTGTTTCATATATCCAGTGTTCCTTATATCCACTGATACATAGAGCAGTGAAGGACAGAAAGGGGATTTCATAGATGTTCCTTCTAAATTGTCCCTACACTAGGAGTCCATATAGCAAGAGTCCACGGCATAACCAAACATTTAGGTTTTATTGTGATTCACTTTATAACATGAATAAAATGTTTTATCTGGTGGCTATGTCAGGAAGGTAAAAGACACATTGGGGTGTGTGGGAAGTAAAAGATCCCCCACACACTGGGGGTTTGTGGGAGGTAAGACCCCCATACACTGGGGTATGTGGGAGGTAAAAGATCCTCCACACACTGGGGGTGTGTCACCTGCTGTAGCTCATAGGAGTCTCTGTCTCCAACTCGTCAATAAATGAATTGATCGGTATACTGCCAGACCTTACTGGAATTGTATGGTTCTGAAATTTGGCCATACCTTTGTCATCAAGATTTTAGGGGTAATATGTCAATCATATTGACAGATTAGGGTATATTATACAAAAGTATTCTTTTTATCCATTACGATAACAAGTTTCTTTTGACAAAGAATGAACTGCGATGTATAGCTCTGTTTGAGAAGTATAGGCGTACAGTCGATAAGTCAAGTGGGTTGCAAATTGATTTTCTTTGTCATATAAAATTACAACAGGATCATTTGACAATCAGAATATAACAACACAGTGAGTTTGAGAGCAACTATCAGTCGTTACCTACCACACTGGAGCTACCTACCACACTGGAGCTACCTACCACACTGGAGCTACCTACCACACTAGTCATACATACCACACTGGAGCTACCTACCACACTAGTCATACATACCACACTGGAGCTACCTACCACACTAGTCATACATACCACACTGGAGCTACCTACCACACTGGAGCTACATACCACACTGGGGCTACATACCACACTAGTCATACATACCACACTGGAGCTACCTACCACACTAGTCATACATACCACACTGGAGCTACCTACCACACTAGTCATACATACCACACTGGAGCTACCTACCACACTAGTCATACATACCACACTGGAGCTACCTACCACACTGGAGCTACATACCACACTGGGGCTACATACCACACTAGTCATACATACCACACTGGAGCTACCTACCACACTAGTCATACATACCACACTGGAGCTACCTACCACACTAGTCATACATACCACACTGGAGCTACCTACCACACTGGAGCTACCTACCACACTGGAGCTACCTACCACACTAGTCATACATACCACACTGGAGCTACCTACCACACTGGAGCTACCTACCACACTGGAGCTACCTACCACACTAGTCATACATACCACACTGGAGCTACCTACCACACTGGAGCTACATACCACACTGGGGCTACATACCACACTGGTCATACATACCACACTGGAGCTACCTACCACACTGGAGCTACCTACCACACTAGTCATACATACCACACTGGAGCTACCTACCACACTGGAGCTACCTACCACACTGGAGCTACATACCACACTGGAGCTACATACCACACTGGGGCTACATACCACACTAGTCATACATACCACACTGGAGCTATCTACCACACTGGAGCTACATACCACACTGGAGCTACATACCACACTAGTCATACATACCACACTGGAGCTACCTACCACACTGGAGCTACATACCACACTGGAGCTACATACCACACTGGAGCTACATACCACACTGGGGCTACATACCACACTGGTCATACATACCACACTGGAGCTACCTACCACACTAGTCATACATACCACACTGGGGCTACATACCACACTAGTCATACATACCACACTGGAGCTACCTACCACACTAGTCATACATACCACACTGGAGCTACCTACCACACTGGAGCTACATACCACACTGGGGCTACATACCACACTGGGGCTACATACCACACTGGAGCTACCTACCACACTGGAGCTACATACCACACTGGAGCTACATACCACACTGGTGCTACCTACCACACTGGAGTTACCTACCATACTGGAGTTACCTACCACACTGGAGCCACCTACCACACTGGTACTACCTACCACACTGGTCATACAAACCACACTGGAGCTACCTACTACACTGGAGCTACCTACCACACTGGAGCTACATACCACACTGGAGCTACATACCACACTAGTCATACATACCATACTGGAGCTACCTACCACACTGGAGCTACATACCACACTGGAGCTACATACCACACTGGTGCTACCTACCACACTGGAGTTACCTACCATACTGGAGCTACCTACCACACTGGAGCCACCTACCACACTGGTGCTACCTACCACACTGGTCATACATACCACACTGGAGCTACCTACTACACTGGAGCTACCTACCACACTGGAGCTACATACCACACTGGAGCTACATACCACACTAGTCATACATACCACACTGGAGCTACCTACCACACTGGAGCTACATACCACACTGGAGCTACATACCACACTGGTCATACATACCACACTGGAGCTACCTACCACACTGGAGCTACATACCACACTGGAGCTACATACCACACTGGTCATACATACCACACTGGAGCTACCTACCACACTGGAGCTACATACCACACTGGGGCTACATACCACACTGGTCATACATACCACACTGGAGCTACCTACCACACTGGAGCTACATACCACACTGGGGCTACATACCACACTGGTCATACATACCACACTGGAGCTACCTACCACACTGGAGCTACATACCACACTGGAGCTACATACCACACTGGTCATACATACCACACTGGAGCTACCTACCACACTGGTGCTACCTACCACACTGGAGCCACCTACCACACTGGAGCCACCTACCACACTGGTGCTACCTACCACACTGGTGCTACCTACCACACTGGAGCTACCTACCACACTGGTGCTACCTACCACACTGGAGCTACCTACCACACTGGAGCCACCTACCACACTGGAGCTACCTACCACACTGGTCATACATACCACACTGGAGCTACCTACCACACTGGAGCTACCTACCACACTGGAGCCACCTACCACACTGGTGCTACCTACCACACTGGAGTTACCTACCATACTGGAGCTACCTACCACACTGGAGCCACCTACCACACTGGTGCTACCTACCACACTGGTCATACATACCACACTGGTGCTAACTACCGCACTGGTGCTAACTACAGCACTGGAGCTACATACCACACTGGAGCTACATACCACACTGGAGCTACCTACCACACTGGTGCAACCTATCACACTGGAGCTACCTATCACACTGGAGCTACCTATCACACTGGTCATACCTACCACACTGGAGCTACCTACCACACTGGTGATACCTACCACACTGGAGCTACCTATCACACTGGTCATACTTACCACACTGGTGCTAACTACCGCACTGGTGCTAACTACTGCACTGGTCATACCTACCACACTGGTGCTCCACTACTTGGCATCCATCTTCACAAACCAGCTCCGTGTCAATCCAGAATGTCTGCCGGTCGATATATTCACTTCCAACCAGGCGCTGCAGCAAAATATCATTAACTTTTTTTTTTGCCATGTATGAGGAACTGCCTTGGCTCACTGGTCTCTGGCATTCAAATAACATAAGCTAATAAAAGGGCACTGCCAACAACTACTTAAATATGGAGTTTCAGTACGTTCTCCAGAAGAAACAAGTTGAGGTTACATCAGAGTGGTGTCCTATCCTGTCGGTTGAATGGTTGGTTGAATGCTGGCGTATTGTGGAGATTTTAACTTTCAAATTTCCACATGAAATAACTTTCTAACATAAGGCAAATATTTTGGCCACAAAAGATTTCCAACAAAGAACTGCTGGAACTAACAGAACTAATTATCATGAACATCTTGTTCACGACAAGATGAAGAAGGATCAGCCACAACTTGCAAAAGGATGATGTCAATATATCCAAATAACATTGAGATTGACCCTCCAGAGAAACCGAAACTGACCAAAAACAACACGGACAACTGTGGAACATTTCATAATAACAGCTGCTTCACCACTCCACCTACTGCTGTGGTACTTACCACCTCCACCTATTGCTGTGGTACTTACCACCTCCACCTACTGCTGTGGTACTTACCACCCCCACCTACTGTTGTGGTACTTACCACCTCCACCTGCTGCTGTGGTACTTACCACCCCACTTACTGCTGTGGTACTTACCACCTCCACCTACTGTTGTGGTACTTACCACCTCCACCTGCTGCTGTGGTACTTACCACCCCACCTACTGCCTGTGGTACTTACCACCTCCACCTACTGCTGTGGTACTTACCACCCCCACCTACTGCTGTGGTATTTACCACCTCCACCTACTTCTGGGTACTTACCACCCCCACCTACTGCTGTGGTACTTACCACCTCCACCTACTGCTGTGGTACTTACCACCTCCACCTACTGCTGTGGTACTTACCACCCCCACCTACTGCTGTGGTACTTACCTCCTCCACCTATTGCTGTGGTACTTACCACCCCACCTACTGCTATGGTACTTACCTCCTCCGCCTACTGCTGTGGTACTTACCACCCCACCTACTGCTGTGGTACTTACTACCTCCACCTACTGCTGTGGTATTTACCACCCCACCTACTGCTGTGGTACTTACCACCTCCACCTACTGCTGTGGTACTTACCACCTCCACCTACTGCTGTGATACTTACCGAGATTGTAAACTTGCCATCAACCAGCACTGCCTGAGTAATGACGTCCTCTGCCCTCCATTGTCTCCCTAGCACATTACTGCAACACACACAGTCACAAACAGTCACAAACAGTCACAAACAGTCACACACAGTCACAAACAGTCACACACAGTTGTCAAGTAAAAGTGAGTTCTTTTATTGCACGGTATGCAGTCCTTAGAACAACTCAAAGTGCTTTACACCTAACCCCCTGGCAGACCTAAAGCCTGTTCTTTCCAACACCAACATAAATACTACAATTACTGCACGAAGGCTAATCATTCATTGGTATCCACCACCACTCCGCATCAGAACTTCTCCTGTGAAGCCACAGCCAATCATCCAGCAACTGTTAGTACAGCGAATAAACACAATAACTATTATTGATAAAGTGCCATAAAATTCAGCATTGTTAAAAATTAACCAATACAATAAATTGCATACATCAATAGTCATGATTACACTGTAGAAATATTAGATAAGAAGTATATGTATATATTATAAGTACATTATATTTTTTTTAAATAAATGTAAAAAAAACAATAAAATAAGATAAGATGTTTTAAACTGATCATGTGTAAAGCATAGACACACACACACACACACACACACACACACACACACACACACACACACACACACACACACACACACACACACACACACACACACACACACACACACACACACACACACACACACACACACACACACACACACACACACACACACACACACACACACACACACACACACACACACACACACACACACACACACACACACACACACACACACACACACACACACACACACACACACACACACACACACACACACACACACACACACACACACACACACACACACACACACACACACACACACACACACACACACACACACACACACACACACACACACACACACACACACACACACACACACACACACACACACACACACACACACACACACACACACACACACACACACACACACACACACACACACACACACACACACACACACACACACACACACACACACACACACACACACACACACACACACACACACACACACACACACACACACACACACACACACACACACACACACACACACACACACACACACACACACACACACACACACACACACACACACACACACACATGTGTGTTTGCAACCTTAAGGTGAGAGACACAATTTGGACTGTAACAAACCACAACACAATAGTAGAAGAGATTAATGTGTTTGTTTCACCAGCCCCAGACTTCCTACCTCACGCTGTCTGCAGCGACCTGGACGCGGAAGTCTTTCCCTTCACTTCCAGACTTCTGCACCAGAATGCGCAGCTGAGAGCAGTCATCAGTGACACACAAAGGTTTGCCCACTCCAGTACTGTTTAGTTCAGCACTCCAACTCACAAACTTCGCATGAAGTTGGGTTTGTATGAATACAGCGTTGTCAGGGCTGAAGTCGGCAGCCAGGTCGAAATCCCAGCCAAATTTGAGGTGTTTCTTTGATGAGCATGTGTCTGTTTAGAGTAGCACATCAATACATCTTGGTAAAATTTTTCACTGGTTAAATCACCTGCTTCTGTACAAAAAACTTAAATGTCTAACAGTGGATCTATATAAATAATGCTGAAAAGTACCGTATTCGACCTATGAAGCGCACATGCCCTACCTGATTAGCATACAACCCCTTTTTTAATCAGCAGGATCCATAACTATTGTAATATGACTAGTGTGAAACAACGGAAAAGTGCCACCGTCTGGTGTTAAACTGTTGGCACACATTTCAGTTGTTCTACACTAGTCACCAAATGGGAACACTAAATCTTAAACAGTTACCTTTTGTTTAAAAAAAAAATGTTGGTGTATGCTTACGAGAACAGATTTATTGACATTTTCCATGGCCCAATTTGTTGTAAGCATACTGTAAGCTTACTAGGTTGAATACGGTATTTGAAAAAAAACATTATTTTTAAATGCGATTACATTGGCCTCCTATTGTAAGGAACATATTTGGACTTAGTCAAACTGTTCCATATATCCTATGTTCCTTACATCCCTGGGTACATAACACAGTGCTAGCCAGAACATGGATTTCAAAGTTGTTCCTTTTAAGTGGATGTTCCATTCATCGGGACTCTCAGGACTCCTTATTGTGACAGTCCACTGTATTTATTGACAGTCCACTCTATTTAAAATTATAATTACATATATTCATTTTGTCAGTTCATTTATGATAACCTTGTACAAATTTTCCAAAGCATCACAAGTCAAATAAATAGTCATCCACTGACTACACTCCTTACCATGTAACAACAGTTGTCAACATAAAACAAATTGCCTTCCAACATGGTATCATTTATTTAAGCCAAAGTACACTCGTATATGTACATCACAGGGACTTACCACTACAAGGCGGGAACCTGAACTTGCTCATTGGGTGGGTTGTGTTCCACACACCAACTGGGCCACAGGAGTAGAAGTTAGGCACTGGTCGCAGGAACGCTGTGCCATTGGGACACTGTGGTTGACAGCGTTTGTAGAACAACTTGTCAAAAGCTGTGTACTCTACTATACTGCCTCCATATGGAGGGTCTGGCTTTTCACAGTCACCCACTGGAAGTAGACAGAAGTTGAATGGTAAGGTAAGTTCTTACATAGCGCAGTATCCAGTCCTTAGGACTGCTCAAAGCACTTTAAACTTCACGACCTGGCAGACCTGTTCATTCCAACACCAACTCAACACCTCTGGGAAGCATTCAGCCATTCTGCAATTGCTGCATGGAGACTATTCATTCATTCGTATATACACCATACATAAATGATTACCTGAATGTGCACTGTAATCATTTATACAGCTGAGTAAACTGAGGCTGCGTGGATTGAATGAAACTGCCAAAGGTTTGAAACGGCAGCAAGAGGGTTCAAAGTCCAGTCCTCTCTCCATTCTAACCACTGTGCGACAGAATATGAGAAGTAGAAACTTCAGTGTCATATTCAATGAACTGGCTCCACAAGGTGGCCACACATGTAGGCTATGAAGAGTCCTGATGTTGCCTGTGTCAATCAATCACCTGCACTCTTCAGTGACCATTACAACTACCCATGGTTACAGGTGTCGTCTCAAGCCAGTCAGGCCAACACATAATGTCTGCCATGTGTCGTCTGCTTTAGCACACATTACTTACAGCGAAGGAAGACATTGAAGTGACACACAGCACGGTTGCCTGCAGCGTCTGATGCACTGTAGACGACAGGAGAGACCCCAATCTTGAACATGTCACCTGCAACACACAACTCAAATACTGTAAGGTCTTAAGATCTTCTATGTATAATTGTTTGTCTTTTTTGCAACACCGAATGAGGCGGAGAGAGACAGCAGAGAAGAAAGGAGAAGTGGAACCAGGACCATGCCTCAAACAACCTGTCCCACTGCTCTAAGACAGGCAGATAACGAATCAGGCTCCTGAGTCAATCTTGGCAGACATCATCCTCACTCTGAGAGACCGCTGGCGTGCGTGCGTGCATGCATGTCCCCTGCTGTAGCCAGACATGGATGCATGCGTGTAGAACAATGAAAGAATGCTGTATATTTACAACAAAGTTGAATTCAAACTGCTTCTGTACTGCAGTCTCAGTTACCTGCGTAGTTGACATTGACCTCTTTGTGTCCACGGAATGTTGGCTTTGCAAGTTTCAACTGAGCAAATCTCTTGTGAGACACAACTCCAACCAACATCACTAGGGCAAGTGGCAGTAGGTGGACGCTTGTCTGGAATGGCAAAATATTGGATGTAATAAAACTAGAAGAATGATCACAATGAAAGATTCTACACTGAGAAATACACCAACTTATTAAATATGTAGATTAAGTTGCATATTTTACAAATGTTAAATTATATTCTAGCAAAAAAAATTTCCCAGATAAACTGCATGTAATCTCTTATGTTTATCATACACTGATGTTGAATTTTTTCATGACATCTTGCATAGCGATTCTGGTGTGTTGCACCTCTGAGCTCTGGTGCTGCAGATGTCTTAGTATTACCTAAGAAGCTATATTAAAGAAAATTTTGCAACTTTAAAAACTTCAAAACTATTAAAACTGGCAGAACATTTTCTGCAGAAACCATGTGGTGAAAGTTCAACTACCTCGTGGCTTGTCCACACATGTGTTGCGATCTTTGTCCAGTTGTTGTCCTCTGGGGCAGATGTTCTGACCACGTGTGGAAGGAGATGTCTTCTTCATGCCTGGTCCCGGATGAAAGCTATCCCGGCCCCAGTCAACGACCAGCCCCCGAGTGTAGGAGCTGGATTTAATGTCTCTGTTTTTAGCATTGTACACTGGGATGATGTCCTTGACATGGTCCCGAGCCTCACTCCAAACCTGCACAAGACTGAGTGCGCCACGGAACTGGCGACGACTCTGCTGCAGTTTTGCAATAAAAAGGTCGCCCACTCGCACCTTGGCACTGAAAGTATGAACCATGTGTCAGACTGTCAGTCACTACACATGAACCGTGTGTCAGACAGTCAGTCACTACACGTGAACCATGTGTCAGACTGTCAGTCACTACACATGAACTGTGTGTCAGACTGTCAGTCACTACACATGAACAGTGTCTCAGACAGTCAGTCACTACACATAAACCGTGTGTCAGACGGTCAGTCACTACACATGAACCGTGTGTCAGACTGTCAGTCACTACACATGAACTGTGTGTCAGACTGTCAGTCACTAGACATGAACCGTGTGTCAGACTGTCAGTCACTACACATGAACCGTGTGTCAGACTATCAGTCACTACACATGAACTGTGTATCAGACTGTCAGTCGCTATACACGAACTGTGTCTCAGACTGTCAGTCGCTATACATGAACCGTGTCTCAGACTGTCAGTCGCTACACATGAACCGTGTGTCAGACGGTCAGTCACTACACATGAACCGTGTGTCAGACTGTCAGTCACTACACATGAACCGTGTATCAGACTGTCAGTCGCTATACACGAACTGTGTCTCAGACTGTCAGTCGCTATACATGAACCGTGTCTCAGACTGTCAGTCGCTACACATGAACCGTGTGACAGACGGTCAGTCACTACACATGAACCGTGTGTCAGACTGTCAGTCACTACACATGAACCATGTGTCAGACTGTCAGTCACTAATCACTCATGCATATATTACAAACAGACATTTAGTGGCATTAAAGGTACAAAGTCTAATAATTGTTATTACAAAATCATGTCATATAGTATCAACTTTACATCTATCCTAACATCTTGTGTTTTAATGAATCACAGTTGTTTTTGATATAATTAGACAGTTTGACTATGGACCTTGACATTCAGCATGCAATGTAAACATGACATTTGAGTCGATACATTCAGATTAAGCAGATAATGGTCAAATTATATTAACAAATTGTGACTCATTAACCACATTTATAGAACAGATGTAGGTTGTACTGTATAACATGATTTAATGAATTATGATATAACTGATCAAACTTTACACCTTTAATATTAGTGAAATGTGGTTTTAGAACTACAATTTTTTGTTTACAATGGATTCAAATGTAAACTGCATATATGGCATATAATAGCCCAAATAATGCTAGCTTACAAAATGTCAAGGACAGGATAAACAAAAAATATTACTAGGATGGTCTTTGTGCTGTGAAATTCTTTGCGTCTGCCGTCATGCCGTCTAGGTAGAGAGTGGCCATGTTATCATCTAGTGTCAGGGCCATGTAGTGCCAGTTGCCGTTGTTGATGCGCGAACCCACGGGGTAGGATAGCAGGGTAGGGATTTTATTACCGGGGCTAATGGAGACACCGGTCTCATACATGTTCAGCATTCCTCGGATCATTGTAGGTGTTCTGAAGAGACACATAAAAAAATGTGACGTGTGATAACACTTGTGCAACTTACATAACTTAGTACAGGCTATGGCTTCTTTGGTGACAACTATGTAGCGCAGTACATAAAAAACACAACTGTTACATTCATTAGACAACTTATTTATTTCACAAGCCAACTTGGTTGAATTCTCAGAATATTTCAGCCTTCATTGGAGGACTAACTTCACCGCAGCATCATGTGACACAAGATCAATGTCATGTGATGCAAGGTGAAGGACAGGTGGGAGGTCCAGTCCGACATCTTGGTTCAAGGCAGGTCTTGTTTCATGGATGTGTATTCCTTCCTTTTATTTCATTTTAGAAACATTCAAATGAGCATTAAACATTCCAGATTGCAAAGCAATACTTACGCAAAGAAAAAGACTCTGAAGAAGTTTCCCACGCCGCCGCTGGCTGCATAGCGCACCCACATCCCAAATGTGACGGAGGATGTGTTTAGGAGGAAGGGATGTAATACAAATGCTCCACCCTTGGCATCAAACCAAATGTCAAAGTCCCTGTCGATATCTACAGCGGAGACAACACAATCACCAGTCAACAATGGCTCATATCCCTGAAATAGTCTTTCACAGTAAAAGATTCTTCCTCAATAATTATCTTTCACTCCTCTCATTTTAGAATCTTTGAGAAGAATGAAACATATCTAGCATACACTACAAAACGCTAGATCATTTAAGCAAATGTGCTATTTACTTTTGATGAAATAATAAAAAGTATGACATTATTTTTGAATGGATGTGGGCACAATTTGGGTGAAAAAGGCAAAAGTTGTCTGGCTCTATCTACTATGACATAGGCAATTAACACTTTTGCAAGTTGCCCGATCTAACAATGAGACACTAATGTAATGTATCTTCAGAAAAGTACACATTACAACCACTTGATGATGGACATACCTTTGTCACAGGCTTTGCCAATCTTTCCAACTGGACATCGACAAAATGCTGTCCCAATGCGATCAACGCACACACCCCCATTACACTTCTTGTCACCACAGTCATCGATGTTTGTTGTACATGTCCTGCCAGTGAACCCTGTTAGAAAAATTATTCAATGTCAGTAAACCCTGTTAGACAAATGATGCACTGTCAGTCGACCCTGCTAGACAAATGATGCACTGTCAGTAAACCCTGTTAGACAAATGATGCACTGTCAGTCGACCCTGCTAGACAAATGATTCACTGTCAGTAAACCATGTTATACAGATGACTCACTGTCACTAAGCCCTTTTAAAAAAAAATTCTAGATTCACTATTATTATTAAACCCTGTTAGACAAATAACTCGCTGTTGGTAACCCTTTTAGACAAATGACTCACTGTTAGTAACCCTTTTAGACAAATGATTCAATGTCACTAAATCTTGTTAGACAAATGATGCACTGTCAGGTCCTGCCAGTAAACTCGGTTAAACAAATTGTTAAAAAATTCAAATGGAAAGGATGAAAGTAAAAATTAATTACTTATTAATCACTTTCCCCCAATATGAAAGTAACATGTACATATTAATAGCAAACATAAATTTATAGTATATTTTTTTTAGTAAATAACGAATGTATTTGCAAAGAAAAAGTGAAACCCATTAACACATTTATATTGCATCAGGTGCAGCCTCACCTGGCTGACATGTGCAGGTAAAGCCTAGTACACTGTCAACACTACATGTGCCTCCATTCTTGCATGCATTCACTGTGGCTGAACAGTAGACTCGGGGAAGCTGGCAGCCGACACCCTGGAAGTCTGCAAGTAACAGTCACTGTAATCATCATGTGTCTCACAAATATCATGTCGATGGGTATTAATATTTTACGGAAACATAATTAATACTTGACAACTGCCACATTCATTTTGCTAGAAAAATATTTACTGTATAAATCTCTCGTTGGACATCAAAGATTATACAGACATGATTCATCCACTTAACTAAGCCATCAGGTTCTTCTACCTATCTACTGCTCCAATTTGCCTGTATTTTTTCCCTGGCAGTTCAGCCAACACAGATGGGGAGAAGACAGCAACCTTCACCCGGTCTCCTGCATCTGACCTCGATGTTTTTCGCTTCAGTGATGCCAAACTCTCAACAATCAGAAGATCACGGTGTGAGAACTATGTGGGTACAAATATAAGGAGAGAAAACACTTTCCACTGATTCAACATCACCAGTAGTCCTACACGTACAAACACACAGCTGCAGGTACTCACGCTGTGTACAGTTGCATCTAGTCCTGCCCCTCCTAACATAGCAAGTGCCTCCATTCTGACAGGGGTTGGCCACTGCACACAGGTCAGGTCCCTTAGTACAGTTACGTCCATCGTAGCCCGACACACATCTGCAAGGACCAGCCGGAGACGGTCACATGAATCTATAAGAAACTTAAGTCATCTTAAATTAACTCGTATATTCAACATTTGCAACAAAGAGCTGTGATAAAAATGTACATCAACAACCCAAACATAATGACCCCAAACATTTTGTAGTTTTCTTCTTTCCCAAATATTATTCTATTAAATTTCATTAATTTGTTAATTGTTAATTATTTATTTAAATGTCACGAGTCAATGGTCAAGACCCCTTCTTGAATGGTTTTCTGACAATTAAGCCACCATCCCCAAATAAACTGACCTTAACTGTTACACAGCACTACTGATATTCTTAAATAATGAAGTGGCCATATTAGTGAAACCACTAGCTTACATAGTACAACTGGAATTATTTGTGATTGTTCCAGTTCCAACGTAAATGCAAGGTGTCTGTATTAATGAGGTGATTGTAAGGTGAGTTTGACTGTAGCTCTAGGATACATCACTGTTTACTTTATATATTTGCCACTACAAACACTCACTGACAGAAGTAGTCATTGAATACATCGTGGCACGTAGCACCATTCTGGCATGGATCAGGGCTGCAATAACTGACGATTGTCTCACATCTCTTGCCTGTCCAACCCACAGGGCAGTTACAGGAGAAGTCATTGAGTCCGTTCTTACAAACACCACCGTGTAGACACGGCTGACTGAGACACTCATCATAGTCCTTCTGTAAACACAGTGACACATTCACAGTGGTGTAGCCTGACTGAGACACTCATAATAGTCCTCTTGTAAATACAATGGCACATTCACAGTGGTGTAGACTGACTGAGACACTCGTCATAGTCCTCCTGTAAATACAATGGCACATTCACAATGGTGTAGACTGACTGAGACACTCGTTATAGTCCTCCTGTAAATACAATGGCACATTCACAGTGGTGTAGACTGACTGAGACACTCATAATAGTCCTCCTGTAAACACAGTGACACATTCACAGTGGTGTAGACACGGCTGACTGAGACGCTCATCATAGTCCTCCTGTAAACACGGTGACACGATCACAGTGGTGTACACACTGCTGACCGAGACACTTGTCATAGTCCTCCTGAAAACATAATGAAACATTCACAGTGGTGTAGACTGACTGAGACACTTGTCATAGTCCTCAGGACTACTTTGTACTTACAGAACAGAGTGGGTTCGTGTATCCTGGCTTGCACATGCACTTGTAGTCATTAACTTTGTCAACACACTTCTTGGTTCCCGTGGGATCACACGGGTTTGATTTACAGTTGTCTATATTGATGTTACAGTTTCCACCTGAAAATTTAATGATAAGTTTTTTTACTGATGATCAACTCTTTTCTTTGAAAATGTTTCATGGTCAAACAATGTGAAGATGTCTCATGGTCAAACAATGTGAAGGGTCATATTTAGTCAGAGCAACATTTTGAGAATTTATATGCGCATATTAATTGAATAAAAAATATGGATGATTTCTAAGTAGAGTAAATAAATGACTAATAAACTTAACTACACCAAAAAAGTACAAACTAAATTAATTTCTGCCAAATATAGTAGCTGTGTTATGGTAGTTTGTGATAGGATGTGAATTAGTTTGAATACATGACAGGATCTGCTTAGCCATAAACAAATACCGGGTATGTACCCAACATCTACATAGTTCACCCTAGTTAACTGAAGAGAAACTCACCAGTGTAGCCAGGAAGACAGGTGCATCTGTACCCATTGACTATATCTTCACATGTCCCACCATTGTGACAGGGATTGGTGGCGCACTCATCAATGTTGTGTTGACAGTTGTAGCCGGTGTATCCGGGGACACAGCCACACTCATAGACACCTTCCTCGTCTGAGTTATCTGAACAAGTCCCTCCATTCTCACATTTGTTGTCTGCACACATGTCAATGTCGATACACCGCGAACCAGCAGCAACTGTGGACAACAGAAGACACTGTAAGAGTCTCCCAAGTCACAGGCAATCAAAGACAATGAGTTCAAATTTGTTTTCAAAGACCACAGTTTAAAGGTCCTCCTAGATTAGATTTTGTGTACGTTCAATGCAGCTTCAAATGGTAATCAAATTATTGGGTAGAAATATAATATATATAAAGAAAAAGAGTTGATGATACCTCTGTGTAAAGCAATAGTTAGGCCTCATTTAGAATACTGTATACAAGCGTGGAGACCATGTTGTAAGAAGGGAACAGATACACTAGAATGTGTACAGAGGAGAGCAACTAAAATTATTCCAGAACCGAGACATTAGTTATGAAGAACATCTTTAAAAGAATGTGGTTTAACAACCCTAGAGACAATTAGGAGATCAAATTGAAGTTTTTAAGATATTGAATGGGTAAGAAAACATTGATAGAAATAATTTTTTGTCACTTAAAAAAAAGGAACCAGAGGAAACGAGGTGTCATTTGCAAAGGATCAGTGTAGATTGGATATCAGGAAGTATCCATTCTCACAGAGGACAATAAATGAATGGAACAGATTATATGTAGATTGTGTAAATGCTCGCAGTATGTTAAAAAACAAAATTTACAAAAATATCAGGAGGGCGGGTTACACGTAGATGACAAAATTTGTGGACTCTTGATAAGCCAATGGCTTCCTTGTCCACTTGCCATCTGGGTCTTTGTCTTGGATGGCAATCTTGTTAAAATTGTGTAAATTCAATTGACCTGCAAACTACAACTGCAATAAATGTTCTTGTTATACTTGTACGTTTAAACACACACATAGGAACAGTTGGAAAAACTGTCTGAGGCCGATTCCCCACCGCAGTAGTCATATGGTCAGGTTGGCTTACCATGAAATCCCACTGTAAATGGTAGCATTTCCTACATGTCATTTGCATTTCACTAAAATGGTGTTTTTGATATATAGCTTAGACTTTTGCTTATATACACAGACACAGTTTGAGATGATGTTTACCTGAAGTGTACCCGGGTGCACAGATGCAGCGTGCTCTACTTATGGTGTAGTCCTCGATGCAATCCCCATGGCCACAAGAAATCTTGTCACATAAAGCACGTTTAGTTGGTCGTGTCTGACACTTATCCCCCGTGAAGCCAGCAGGACAGACGCAGGAGAAGCCACCCACTCTGTCTGTACAAGTCCCTCTGTACAGACATGGGTTCTCAGCACACTCGTCTACACAGATAACAACAACTCTGTACAAGTCCCTCTATACAGAAACGGGTTCTCAGTACACTCATCTACACAGATAACAACAACTCTGTCTGTACAAGTCCATCCGTACAGACACAGGGTCTTAATACAGCTGTACACTTAACTGTCTACAAAGATAACAACAACTCTGTCCTCTGTCTGTACATATATGATCTAGACTCGGCACATATTTCTATACAGTCGAGCCTCGTTATAACGCGGTGGTCGGGGTCCATGATTTCGGACCACGCTGTATGCGAGACGCATTAGGTGTTTTTATATCTGCCACCAGGGAGCCACCAAACAACATTGATCGCTGCCCGCTGCACCAAGCCCAAAAACGCTGTTACAGACGTGTGTGCTTGCAGCACTGTCTTATACACCAATATGCAGTTTGTGGAACTTACTAAACGAGTATACTAGCATCAATGAAGCAGCTGAAAACACACATGATTTGACAAACATAGTATGAAAGCTGATAAAACACAGAAAACGACAATAGGTAAAATTAATAATTGTTTAATTTCGTCTTTCTTGGGTTAGGAATTTGGCATGTTGGTTTTTGCGTCGCAAAAATGATTAAATTTACTATGTAATGGAAGCATATTATTTCACCCAAGTGTTGGTATTGCATATTAAATGCATTTAAAACTGTTTATCTGATTCTTACACAAGGCGTATTTGTGAATCTCGATTGCAATTTACAAACTGTCGAAGCGAAGCCAGCGACAGCGATTGATGTTGGCGGCAGCGCAAAACAAATAACACATTGATACTCGTTCATTGACATTGTTCGCCTAATGTTTCTTGAGAATTGTTAAAGCAATTCTAAGTAGGTTTAAGCAGGCCCATTTGGCATTTCCCCTGGTGGCAGAAAATCGGGTTATATCCGAATCTGCATAATAACGGGGCGCGTAATAACGAGGCGCGACTGTATTAGGAAGTGTTGGGTTTTCCCACATTTATAACAAGTCCTGGGTAAGATGTAAGTGCGTATGTGTTCAGAGTTGCATTGTAAATTATGATAAGAAATAAAGTTTTTTCTCCAGAATTCAAAACTATAATTTAGTGCTTCAATCATTTCATATGTATACTTTTACTATAAAAATACAAATAATAGTTAATTGATATTCTGATACAGACTACTCATGGTCTGATACAGACTACTCATGGTCTGATACAGACTACTCATGGTCTGATACAGACTGCTCATGGTCTGATACAGACTGCTCATGGTCTGATACATACTACTCATGGTCTGATACAGACTACTCATGGTCTGATACAGACTACTCATGGTCTGATACAGACTACTCATGGTCTGATACAGCCTACTCATGGTCTGATACAGACTACTCATGGTCTGATACAGACTACTCATGGTCTGATACAGACTACTCATGGTCTGATACAGACTACGCATGGTCTGATACAGACTACTCATGGTCTGATACAGACTACTCATGGTCTGATACAGACTACTCATGGTCTGATACAGACTACTCATGGTCTGATACAGACTACTCATGGTCTGATACAGCCTACTCATGGTCTGATACAGCCTACTCATGGTCTGATACAGACTACTCATGGTCTGATACAGCCTACTCATGGTCTGATACAGACTACTCATGGTCTGACACAGACTACTCATGGTCTGATACAGACTACTCATGGTCTGATACAGACTACTCATGGTCTGATACAGCCTACTCATGGTCTGATACAGACTACTCATGGTCTGATACAGACTACTCATGGTCTGATACAGACTACTCATGGTCTGATACAGACTACTCATGGTCTGATACAGACTACTCATGGTCTGATACAGACTACTCATGGTCTGATACAGACTACTCATGGTCTGATACAGAGTACTCATGGTCTGATACAGACTACTCATGGTCTGATACAGACTACTCATGGTCTGATACAGACTACTCATGGTCTGATACAGACTACTCATGGTCTGATACAGACTACTCATGGTCTGATACAGACTACTCATGGTCTGATACAGACTACTCATGGTCTGATACAGACTACTCATGGTCTGATACAGACTACTCATGGTCTGATACAGACTACTCATGGTCTGATACAAACTACTCATGGTCTGATACAGACTACTCATGGATTGTATGCTAGAGATGGGGAGTAAGGGGTGGAGAGTACGTATGTGGAACAGGGTGAGAAAAGGAGGAGAGGGCGTAAAGCATAGTGAAAGATAGAGGGAGGGAGGGAGGCATGGACAGAGGGATGGAGGGAGAAAGTGAGTGGGAAAGAGGGAGGGAGAAAGAGGGAAAGAGGAAGGAGGCTGGATTTTCATTCAGTTGGCATTATCATGTATTATTAGTAAATACTGGTAATAACAGTATTTGTGATGTATGTAATTTCACATAGCATATAGATTTATTCCAAAGTTGTATTTCCAGCACTAGCAACTCAAATAAAATAAAATACTCAGGACTACAAAACATCTCTAACAAGTGCGACAGTGTGTGCGTGCGTGCGTGCATGCGTGCGTGCATGTGTACATGCGTGTGTGAATGTATATGTGCACTAACTTTATTATTGTCAATTACAGACTGCAGGAAAACGACTGTACAGAGACCACCTACCTATATCAGTCTCACAGTTCCTGCCCGTGTACCCAGCCTTGCAGTCACACGTGTAGTGTATATCACTCACTGTCTGGCATGTTCCTCCGTTCAGGCACTCGTTATTGCTGCACATACTGACGCTTTCTTTGCACCTGCGGTCACCAAGCAAGGTTGACACAAGCTGGACACAACAGCACAACACAACAAATCTTATAGGTGGGTTTACCAAATTGTTGTGATTGAAAGTGTCAGTTGTAAGTGAACCTTGGACATTTGTGTGAGAGCCAAGCTAAACACACTGGGCAATACTTCAGTGGGTTTAGATCAACTACCCCATTACCCCAGACACTGACCCTACTTTACTCAAGGTGGAAGGTGGCAACTAGAGATCAACAAAACTAATCCAAGGTATCAGCTGTTCCCTTAGAAGATTTACATACATATACTGTACATGCCCCAATTAGCATACGCCCCCTTTTTTAATCAGCCAAATCCATAATTATTATAATTTGACCAGTCTGGAAAAGTGTCACCATCTGGTGTTAAACAGTTGGCACAACTTTTCAGTTGTTTTATACTGATATATACTTTATTGTCTGGAAAACAAATGTTGATGTATGCTTATAAGAACAGACATTTTCCATGGCTAAATTTTTTCAAGCATACTGTATTTATGCTAGGTCGAATACAGTAATTGTATAATCTTACCATGTGTAAGTGCCCTGATAAAAGATAGTAATAACAGCACTTTATTACAAAATAGTTAACATGATAGTATAGGCAACAACCTAAATGCAAAGGGCACTATAACCACCTTTAAAAAAAATTAAGGTATAATAGTTACCATATATTGGTCCAAATTGGACCAACTAAACCTTTTTAACATCAATGTAAGCTTTATGTAATATATATTGAATCATGTTTTTGATTGACTGTGATGGAATATTTTTCTTTCACAAGTTTACTCAGGTGTATTTTAATTCTGGCCAAAAGTTCAGCCAGCATTGGTTTAGATCACTAGTCAACCATGCTGATTGTTGCACTAACAGTCTGCCAGTGTAGACGTCTGTGGTCCGACACAGACACTTGAAGTCGAGACGTTCGTCTTTACACATTCCCCCATTGTAACATGGTGTACTTCCTGTGCAGTTGTTTTCATCCTCTTCACATCGGCTGCCATTGGAAGCTGCAACAAGATATTAAGTCACACGCAAACATCGAATATAAATACTTCATAAACTGCTATCACCTGTGTATTAGTTTCACTTCTCAATACCTATTAAACATCTAGGAAAGCATTCAATGTATACAACGTCCCTCCAACATTCGTTGCTCAGGACGTGTTACACTTTGTCCCAGGCAGACCTGTTCATCCAAACACCATTTCAGCTTCTCTTGGAAGCTGCCACGCTGCAGTTGCTGCATGAAAGCTGTTCATTTTATAATCCCATCACTATAATCCTATCACTGTCTATGGTCAGGTACTCATTTATACAATTAAGTAAGCTGAGGCAAAGTGGGGTAAACGCAATTGCACAGGTTTTGAAATGGCAGCAGGTAGACTCAAAGCTCATATTGATTGTCAATCCAGGTGCTATAACTGCTGAACTATCGTGCCAACCTGATTCAAATTCTTTTGTTTTATCTCTGAATACCAATCACCTTAAAATAAACTAGACACAAGGCCATGTAACCCAAGTCTTACCATTGGGACAGGTGCAAGTGTAGTCATTGACTGCGTCTTTGCAGGTACCACCGTAGTAGCAGGGAGATGATGCACACTCATCAATGTCAGTCTCACACTTGTCCCCTGTGTAACCTGCAAAGATAAGGAGACGATGTGCACTCATCAATGTCAGTCTCAAAGTCATCATCTGTGTAACCTACAAAGATAAGGAGATGATTCGCACTTGTCAATGTTAGTCTCATACTCATCCCCTGTGTAACCTACAAAGATAAGGAGACGATGCGCACTCATCAATGTCAGTCTCACAGTTATCACCTGTGTAACGTGCAAAGATAAGGAGATGATGCACATTCATCAATGTCAGTCTCACACTCATCACCTGTGTAACCTACAAAGACAAGGAGTGAGTCACATTGCAACAAAGACAGTCTCACACTCATCACCTGTGTAACCTACAAAGACAAGGAGTGAGTCACACTGCAACAAAGACAGTCTCACACTCATCACCTGTGTAACCTACAAAGACAAGGAGTGAGTCACGTTGCAACAAAGACAGTCTCACACTCATCACCTGTGTAACCTACAAAGACAAGGAGTGAATCACGTTGCAACAAAGACAGTCTCACACTCATCACTTGTGTAACCTACAAAGACAAGGAGTGAGTCTCATTGCAACAAAGACAGTCTCACACTCATCACCTGTGTAACCTACAAAGACAAGGAGTGAGTCACATTGCAACAAAGACAGTCTCACACTCATCACCTGTGTAACCTACAAAGACAAGGAGTGAGTCACACTGCAACAAAGACAGTCTCACACTCATCACCTGTGTAACCTACAAAGACAAGGAGTGAGTCACGTTGCAACAAAGACAGTCTCACACTCATCACCTGTGTAACCTACAAAGACAAGGAGTGAGTCACGTTGCAACAAAGACAGTCTCACACTCATCACTTGTGTAACCTACAAAGACAAGGAGTGAGTCTCATTGCAACAAAGACAGTCTCACACTCATCACCTGTGTAACCTACAAAGACAAGGAGTGAGTCACATTGCAACAAAGACAGTCTCACACTCATCACCTGTGTAACCTACAAAGACAAGGAGTGAGTCACGTTGCAACAAAGACAGTCTCACACTCATCACCTGTGTAACCTACAAAGACAAGGAGTGAGTCACGTTGCAACAAAGACAGTCTCACACTCATCACCTGTGTAACCTACAAAGACAAGGAGAGAGTCACATTGCAACAAAGACAGTCACTTATCATGAGGATTTTCAGAATAAATGGCAGTTAATCCATTGTGATTGTTGGCTTTATTTGGATTGCATTTAAAATAATTTTTTTCACTTTTCTTTTTCATTTAATGCATACAAAATACATTAAACTAAAATAGGTATCTAGTACAATATGGCAATTTGTACTATGCAGACCGTGTACAAAACATACAATCATATATGATGTTTCTGCCATAACAATGGTGTTATCAGCATCAAACAATACATACATTCTCAAGATCACTTTAACATCAATCTTCAACACCAATCATCACTAGGATTGTTGATTGTCACCAGTCAGTGTGACTACTTACCAGGAGGACAATCACAGCGCCCATAACGACCATCTTCTTTGCATGATCCTCCATTTTTGCACACATTAGTGTCGCACACTACAAATGAAGGAAATAGACTAATGGGTTTCCAAACTGCCATCTTCACTTCGTATTATAATCTATTGTAAACATTGAAATATAGCACTCAGAATACTAAACTTAACAGAACATAATGAATTGTGTATTTTTAAATCTACAAAGAAAATATTATAATTAAGTGGTGGAATTAAAATGTTCAAATGTATTTATGTATGGTCACGCGTTGCTAGTACACAAATTAGTAAGCAAACACAACTAATAAGTTACTGAATATCATTTATAAACACGTATCCATGATGCTCACAGATTATTGTGTAATTACATTAAGGGTTTGTATAATAATTATTTTGTATCACATAATCTATTAAACAACTAGTAACTGATGGGGGCTCAATGGTTTGGTGCTTGCTTTGTGACCAGGAGGTACATGGTTTGAACCCCAGGCCTTGTGACCAGGAGGTACAGGGTTTGAACCTCAGGCCTAGTGACCAGGATGTACAGGGTTTGAACCCCAGGCCTCATGACCAGAAGGTACATGGTTTGAACCCCAGGCCACGTGACCAGGAGGGAAGGTTTGGAACCCCAGGCCAGCGGCCAACCCAGATATTTAATAAAAATTGGGTACAATTTGCCAACTCGCCTAGCATTTGGCACATGGGAAGATACTTGGACGTCTGTCTGTCTTTCAGATAGATACTAAACGCTGTAGGTCTCTCTCTCTACCTGGTGTCTATGCCAGGGGAAGTAAAAGATCCCACACAGGGGTAAATATGTAACCTGTCTTGAACTCACTAATCCTAAGATTACAACAAAATCTTCAGCAGGTTGAAGATGGTTGTCAGCTAGGAGAAGAACCACGAGGCACAAACCTGCCACAGCGCAGTTGTCAGTGCTGGTTGATCCTGCCTGTGCTGTCGTATTTCCAGAACAAGGAGTGCAGTCAGTCTGTCCACTCTTGTGCTGGTAGTAGCCTCTGGGACAGGGTCGACACGGCTCACGGCCATCGTAGGAGAAGTGACCAAGCACACACTCAGCTACAACCACATATCAATAACCAATAATCAGGTTCACATTCTGCTACAACCACATATCAATAACCAATAATCAGGCATGCTCAGCTACAACATAATATCAATAACCAATAAGCTGGTGCACACTCAGCTACTAGTACAACCACATATAAAATTATAAATCATCATTAATCATAATACTAAAATGTGTCAACCTTTGCATGCAGTGATGTTAGCGCCACCTTGTGGTCCTCTGGTGTAGTTTTTGCTTGCGGGACAGTCGTCGCAGGTGGACGTATTCAACCAGAATGAGAGTGGAGGACACGCTGTACAGGGGGGAAGTCTGGACTCAGACACCAGTCCTGGGGGACACTCGGCTGAAACAGCAGATATCACACATCAGACACCCGGTTGTAACAGCAGATATCACACATCAGACACTCAGTTGTAACAGCAGATATCACACATCAGACACTGAGTTGTAAAAGCAGATATCATATATCAGACACTCGGTTGTAACAGCAGATATCACACATCAGACACTTGGTTATAACAGCAGATATGGCACATCAGACACTGTAACAGTAAATATTACACAGCAGACACTCGGCTGTAACAGTAGATATCACACTTCAGATACTTGGCTGTAAGAGCAGATATCATACATCGGACACTTGGCTGTAACAGCAGATATCACACATCGGACACTTGGCTGTAACAGCAGATATTACACATTAAACACTTGGCTGTAACAGCAGATATTACACATTAAACACTTGGCTGTAACATCAGATATCACACATCAGACATCAAACATCAGACGCTCGGCTGTAACAGCAGAAATCACACATCGGACACTTGGCTGTAACAACAGATATCACACATTAAACACTTAGTTGTAACAACAGATATCACACATCGGACACTTGGCTGTAACAGCAGATATCACACATTGGACACTTGGCTGTAACAGCAGATATCATACATCAAACACTTGGTTGTAACAACAGATATGCAGACTAACAAGGCAAGTTAACATGACACATATTAACAAAACAATGTGTTTCAGTTGGCATATTCATCTTCTTACCATAGCACTGGTCAACACTGACTGAGCCTTCACTGTAGGTGTAAGTACCAACTGGACAGTCCACACATGAGGCTTGACTTGACTGATCGCTGTAGGTGCCTTTTGGACACAGCTCACAGACCGAGTCCTTCTTGTAATAGCCGGACGGACATGGAACTGAAAGTTGCCAAAGACTGGTCTACAAATGAGTTGTCATATCTATAAAACTACTCATATCTGGACTATATTTACAGTGTATTATGTCCATATGAAAACAAGGTCACTTATGACATAACCAGCAATTTGTATGACCACGGTAACCAGATAAACTTAGAAATGCTGATGGGGTAGTTTTGCTCACATAAAAAGTTGAATTCATATAAGTCTATTTTTATTTATTATAACAAACAGTACGTTAAATTGTGCAATGAAGTAGTTTGGCTGAACAAGTAGTCATATTTATGATAAAAATGTGATTTTTACCATTATATTTTTATTTTAGATCAAAATCATATTAATTACATCCCACTAGGAAACTATTAATTTAATCAGCTTACAAATAGTACACTTTCATTGGTACAAACACAGTAAACAAACAGATAATACACATACTGCAGGTGGTGTTCTGCAGGACTTCTCCAGTAGAACAAGTGTACATGTTGCTGGGTGTGCTGCTGTGGACGGCTGTGGTCTCTGTCTTGCCAGCAGGCTGTATCTTCTGCAGCAGTTCTAGGCCACGGAGAGAGCCACCAATACCCTCGAAGCGTTGTGTCACAATGTCTGCGCAGGTTGGAATGTCGTCCATGTCATTGTTCTTCTTGTAGACCACACTGAAGGTCACTGAAATCTGAAGCCAATCACTCTGGTCTTAGGGGCTTTGTGAATATAAAAATCCATTAATCCAAAACAAATTTGGTAGGGTCGACACCACCCACCCAAACCCCTATCCAAAACAGAAGAAAATTGAAGGAACAGTACATGCATTGCCAGTGCATAGAATGAAAAGCTGATCATTGCAAAATTACAAAAAGACCTAAAAAATTATTTTGGCGAAAATTGAAGTGGACCATTGACCCACCCACCTAAATTGTTTTTTAATTATTGGATTTTTTCTATTTACAAAGTCCTTCAAATAAACTTCAGCAAAACATCACATGCATTTCAATCATCCATTTCTACACACAATAGGTATAGAACACAGAGAATTTTTTCTAGCCAAGTCACAACAGTTTATTAACATAACCCTGGTATGTCAAATAAACTTAAATATTTGAATAATTTAATTGCAATGTCATTCTGACAAACATGGAACCTATAAAGTTTCCGCCAAAATTTTTTTATGTGTAATAATTCCAATTGTTCTGGTTATGATATTTATGTATTCAGTTATAACAATAATGAAATGTAGATTTTATGTTGTGTATCATAATCAAAATAAACCATGACATTATTAATGTTAAGAAACAAAGAATACATTTAAACTGTTCTGTAATCTGAAGTATACACAATTTACATTTACTGCAGTATCACTACACTGCAATAAGACCATTTTACACAAGAGAATATTAGCAAATATATAAAAATAATAAAAGAATCTGTGCCTAAATCCCGAGGGACCTAAACTCAGAGGCACAACAAACTTGAATTGCTAAACATGAAATCGTGAACAGGGACAGCAATAGCCATCATCACAGCGAGGGACAGCCAAAGGTTTAGGGTGGAATTGCAAATAAAAAAAACCCCACTACAAACCACATCTGTCATTGGACACTTACTTTGTCATTGTCAATAGTTGATGTGATTGTTTTGTTCAACATAATCACAGGTGAGTTTCCTGTCATGCTTTGTTTGCACTGCTGCTGTAGAGCTTTCTCAACATCAGGCAGTTTTCCTTCTATTTCCTCTTCGTATACAGAGGCCTCGCCTTGGTGAATTCCCAAGTATGCCAAGACAAAACTCTGTTTGTAAACAGCTTTCTTAAGCTCTGAAATGGGATGTAATAAATGGCTTAATTAAGTGATCAGTATAAATGATTAAATCATGAACCGCTCCCACTGATTATATTGATGTACTTAACCTTCTCTACAGTGAACATTTAAAGGGAATGCAGGGTTTTAACTGGTTAACTTGCATGAACAACTATTCTATGGGACACTGCGAAACAGAATGTATTAGTATTTATAATATCTTGCATAGTTGAAACTAATATCTATACAAAACATGTTATTATCCACTCTATCATGATCTTTCATCTATAAATATTTTCAAAATTACACAATTTGGTGATTAAATAAAATCTGTCAGTTTTACTACATATAATATTATTATAGATATCGCTTCATGGCAGTTATCGACAGACCAAGAAATCTTTATGGCAGTTATCAAGAGACTAAGAAATCTTTATGGCAGTTATCAACAGAAAAAGAAATCTTTATGGCAGTTATCGAGAGACTAAGAAATCTTTATGGCAGTTATCAACAGAAAAAGAAATCTTTATGGCAGTTATCGACAGACCAAGATATCTTTATGGCAGTTATCGACAGACCAAGAAATCTTTATGGCAGTTATCGACAGACCAAGAAATCTTCATGGCAGTTATCGACAGACCAAGAAATCTTTATGGCAGTTATCGACAGACCAAGAAATCTTTATGGCAGTTATCGACAGATCAAGAAATCTTTATGGCAGTTATCGACAAACCAAGAAATCTTTATGGCAGTTATCGACAGACCAAGAAATCTTTATGGCAGTTATCAACAGATCAAGAAATCTTCACCTTTAAAGGTGAAATTTTATGATTTTCATCAGATCATTTATTGGGCTGTCAAATTCCCATTTTGTGCAATGTCTGATAGTAAATATATTACAGCAATATACATTAAACACGAAGTACAACATTGTTAATTTATAATTTTTTTTATACAAAATTTAAAGAACTGGTGCATTTTAATTATATGAACCCTCATCAAGTTAATCAAAGAAAACGATTGTAAATTGCCTTTAAAGCACTCCACTTCCATGTGCGTAGTTTACGTGGACATATTTAACCTGAATTAGTCACAACAAAGTCCAGATAGTCACAGATCAGCCATCATGAGGTAAGTCATACACTAACCATCAACATGTCTTAAAGCAGCATTAGAAAATCCTTACCAAAGATCCCGGGTTCAAATTACTCGAATACATGAGGTGCTTATTTGCAAAACACGTTATATCCATTTTGGGCATTTCTAAATATCAGTCATTCATCAGTCAATAGCGTGGCGCATAATACGTTTTGCCACAAAACACCTTTACCTCCACCACTGTCAACTTGATGGTGGCACAAAACCACTCTTAATTCAAGATTTTGGTATTTAATGTGCTCTACAAATGAGTGCCTCATATGCACTTTTATGATAAA
This sequence comes from Lamellibrachia columna, assembly GCA_963662155.1. Taxonomy (NCBI): domain Eukaryota; kingdom Metazoa; phylum Annelida; class Polychaeta; order Sabellida; family Siboglinidae; genus Lamellibrachia; species Lamellibrachia columna. Next base: position 54,749,439 of record OY759266.1, read on the forward strand.
AGAAGAAAATTAACAAATAGATGACTAACTTACTGGAACAGTCAGGCACGTAGCCTCCAAGGCCTGGTGCTGTGAACTCTGTTCCATTGCTACATGAGTACACAAGAGACTGAGTCTGGTTGTAGAAGGTATACCCTGAGTTACATGTCAGTGTGCAGCTGGATCCACTAGAGTTCTCTGTACAAGTCTTGTTGCCATTCCTCGGCCTTCTCATGACCCAGCCCTGACACCTCCGTGCTACAACAACCAGTCAACATCAGTAGTAATGATGTGTCATTTATTCAGTATGTACATTAAGACCTGTCCTCAATTAATTTTACCCTTCATGAATCAAGTTCGAAGATGTTCAAATATGTAGTGTGTAAGTAGCTTAACATGAACAGTGGAGACTTTTGTTAAAATAATTGACTCTGATAGTTAGATCAGGTAACTTGTGAAATTGTGTAACTTTATGTTACAATAAGTAGATGTGCACCCACTCTTTGTACGATTTTTTCGTCAGAACTAAATAACACAGTTGCACAAACGAGCTAGCATGTCGTAGTGGATACTAAGTAGGTTTGATATTTCACAAAATGAATCTGAAGAGAAATGAAAAAAATTCGAATTGAGTGAGGGGCCAAGATAATTGTTTATTTAACATTTAGTTTTCTCACAGCTCAACAATTAGTCTATAATACTGCACTGCAAATGAAACGCATCTTTAATATCGCAGGGCTGACAGAAGGAGCAAGCACTATTGGCTGCTGCAACTGTAAATTTGGACACTATTTCTGAAGTACATATTCATGTAGTATAACTCACGTCTGATGAGGTACTGGAAAGAGCAGATAGCCTTGAAGCCCTGGTCATCTGTGGCCTCTTGTTTCAGGTTGATCACTTCATACAGGTGGTTCTTCGAGAAAGTGATGTTGTTGGGGTTGATGAAGTCAGTCACAATATGTTTACCCCCAGTTGCTATTGCTTTGTCTGCCTTTGCCTCAATGATGTCGTCAACATTGACGTACAGCGTGGTGGAATGAGGACACTGTTTGATAGTGGGCAGACGCTCATCTGTGCAGCAATTAAAACAAAGGAATACGGCTGGAAATTTGTTCTTACCATCAATATTACAATTTTCAAACACAAATGTTTCCATTAGCATTCATACAAGCACACTAACATTAAAAGATGCCCCTTCCTGCATCATCCCTTCCTGTAAAAAGGAAAACACAAAAGTAACAAATTGTGATTCGTGGGAGTGATAATGTGACATGTGAAATTCGTGAAGAGTACTACCTGCAATGTCATCCCTGAAGGTAAAAGGAAAAGAGAACGACTGAAGACAACGCAAACAAGGACCGTATGTTGAAGGAGGAACCAACTGGGTTGGAGTTGTTGTAGGATGGCAGGGAACACTAGAGACCATCCAAAGTAGCAGACATTACCTACTGCCTTATGCACCAACGACGGTGCGAAGAGCATGAGCAAGTATTATCATTTTGTTAATCACATACCTTTCACATGTACTTCAACAACACAAGGATCTGCCTCATTGCCCGCGTGGTCAGTGGCTGTCCACGTGACATTGACATCCTCCGTCACTGGACGATTCAAGTTGTAGCTGACATTGAGGCTAGCAATGGCACCAGAGTTGTCTGTCACATTAGGAGGTGTCACATTGATTGTCCCTAGGCGCAGCACATACACTGGCTCTGATGGACAGGCTGTGAACAGAGGCTTCTCCTGGTCTGAAAACAACAACACAATACTCAAAACATTCTTCACACAACTGGTCATTCTAAAATAGTATGCACAAAACTGAACTGAACAGAATCTATTGATAATCTTTTAAAAACATGGTCATCAGCTACTAAAACTTGATTGTCCTGTTATTAAGGTCATTGTGCTTATAATACAAATCCTTTTGGTTCAATCTAGTTGGGAATCGTGGCATATTTTCCTTCATTTTTATCACTGCACAATTTATAAAAGTTGATGTTGTTTTCTAAAGAGGAACCCATGATGAACACTGTGTAAAAAGATACTGTCACATCTTCTAAAGCCTTGTACTATTCTAAACTTCCACTTCTGGCAGACATTTCCATGCAAAAACCAACCAGTCTGTGGGAAGTATTCAGCCATGCTCCATTACCATATGGATTTATATAATTCCACCACTGCATGTTAATCATTGTATGTAAATAATAATCAAATAGACTTGGGCATTTGCCAATGAAGGGGATTTCCAGGCTTTCATGGTAGTAAGATGATTGGATCCACGTTTTTTCTATTTCACCTCCAGTGCTGTACAATTACACAAGCCAGTCCTAGGTCAATATGTATGTACATAATAATGTTAACAGTGTCTTACCGATACACTGTTTGAGACGTGTGTCGTTCCACTCCACACTCACACCAGAAGAGACACAGACCACTTTAGGTGGATCTGGTTCAAAGCCACGTCGCTCACATGTAAATGTCACAGTTTTACCCAGTTCATACGACGTGGAGATTTGTTCACCATCTGCCGGTCGACCCGGATCAATGCAAACAGGCCCTAAAACAAACAGTAACAATATTGTGATTTTGTACTTTTCCCACGACGTTTTGTGATTTTATGATACTATAATTATGGAACTTTTCATAATACATGTTAACCTTTGGGACCTTGACATATTCTTTGTAAGGAATGGATTTTGTGGAGAGGGATGTCATGGGATATGACAGAGCTGTTGGGTGTGTGTGGTGTCTCATAAAATGTTAAATATCAACTGTATGTAAAGCATTACATTTTCATCTAAAAAGAACATGACACAATAGAATTATACTATTCACTATAGGCATGGATACAAAATCAAGATATGTAATTACAGAGCTTATCAGCCTCAGTCAAATGCGAAGGCCCCATTAGGTCAAACCATCATGAGCTGTGGGGTGTTGTTTGTCCTAGGTGCATTTGTTATAATAATTTTAACGATTATGCCACACATATATATTGTATAGTAGGAATGTAGCCAACTCACCAATACTCTAGTCACATAATATGTGACTAACACTGTAATGGAAGAAGACATGGTAACATTTAGATCAATATGAAGCATACCTGTACAACGCAGTCCTCCAAGATCCCACTGTCCATCCTTCAGACAGCGGACCACCGAGTCAGGGTCACTGTTCTTGCCTTCTCTCGTGAAGTTTGACTCACACTCGAACTTAAAACTTGCCCCGTAGGTAGTGTTTTTGAGGGTGGGAAGGATGTCACTCTGGAGTCCAGGCATCTCACCTGGGTCTCCACAGTCTATCTCTGTTTGAAGGACAACATTCATTAGATTTATGCTTATAATAGAGGCAGTCATTTGTGTGACAAATAGTTACCGGCACTCCCTATTCCAATGCCCATCTATGGGCAAATAGTACTGGGCAGACAATGCTCACCAGCCTTAGTAGACAAGTGATCTAAGGGAGTAAATCCTGACGGAAAATGTGGAGTGGATCCCCGAAGGACGTTAATTAACACAAAATCAAGGGGGCCGATACATGCCTTTACACAATAATAAAGTTTTTAGTTCAACTAATAGATTTTACTATTATCAAAGTTAGCCTTTAAGCAATGTCAAATAAATACTTGAGCTGCAAAAATAATAAATAATATTTCATCAATGAGATCAAGCATTTAATTTTTTCAAATAATGTAAACAATTTAGCCATAATTTTTTTTAAATATTTGATATTAAGTTCACAAGTCAGTCAAAAGTCTAACGTTCTTGTATCTTGCAATAATCACTGATTGTTAAGTTATGGACTAAACAAGATAATAATTACTTAATTCTTTCTAGAAATTACTATTTATATCTAAAAAAACTGTACCAAGTGAAGTCCTGTTTGAATTTACACTTACGTCCACATTCTAGTGAGTCACCAATGAGTTGATATTTTCCAGCGGCTACGTCATACAGACATGTTCTTGTTCTCACACTGGACTCTCCACCTGCCACACTACAGTTCAGTGTAATCTCAGTACCATAGGGGACTGGATAATTTCCATTGGGGTAGACGACTGTTGGTGGGTTCTTGTAGGTTGAGAGAAGCTCTCTAGACAGCCTCTCACAAGTTGCAGCTGGACACAACAGAGACAATGACGGTAAATGTACCAGGTAAGGTATACTATAAGACAAATGGCATGACTATATGACTATATCTATTACCCTTGAATGGATGGACATTCTGGTTTTTTTCATTGTGGGGTGAATGAAATTGCCCAAGTTTCAAAACGGAACCAGGGGTTCGCAAACCCAGGTCATCTCGATTGACAGTCTGGTGCTCCACCACCAAGCTACTGCACCCCACCAGGGGTAGCTATCTGAATGCTATCACCTGAAACAATATGATTTTGTGAAGCTATTACATAGTCACATATCCCAATATCATGACACTGACAGTCTTGCCCAAATGGTATTAATTCTTCACTGCAAGACCTACCAGTACAGTTGGGGAAGTCGGCATCCCACGTCTGGTCAGACCGACAGGTGATCGTCTTTGAGATGTTGGAGCCATCATTGAGGACATATCCCAGGTGACAGAGCATCTGCATCGTTTCCTCGTAGTAGAAGCGTGTCTTGTCTTTGACCAGTACCTGGCCATGTGTCACCGTGGTTGATGGTGTGTTACATGTCACCGCTGGATAAGGACAACAGTAGTGGCTTAGCAGAGTATAGAAATAGTGACATTAATTATTGGAATGAGAAAGTAAAGTTTCTGTTAAGTTATCTAGGCACAGGAAGACGGACTGGAGGAACAGGAGCTGTTGTTTCCCGGCTCATTCAAAGATGTTGACAATTGATCGGTTTGCATAAAGAACAATGTTGGTTTGTCACTGACACACAGGGCCAATCAGGAGGCTTCTGCACTCAAATATATTGTACAATTATAACTACAAGATAAAAAACAATTATTAGGAAATATATAATATTAAAACAGATTTACATATTATATGTGTAACGGATAAAAACAATAATTATACCATAAAATGACAATGATTTATTCAGGGCAAAGATATAGAAAAGTCTACAGTATCCAAGAAATATTATTAACACACAAACATCAACATATCGAAACATGTGTTGACAGATACTTACGCACGCATGTATGGTTTATGTAGTAGACATCACCACGTAAAGTTCCACCCCCTACGGTCTTGTCAAACCCATTGAAGCCATCGTTCAAGTAAAGAGTGTCGCCTTGTGGACAGGAGCAGGAGTAGTCACCAACAGAGTTGTTGCAGGTGTGAGAACAACCGTCTTTGCCATCCAAACATTCATCGATGTCTACAGGGAACACAGCAAGACATACTTTAGTCAAGATTCATCTGGTATGAAAACAGGATTAAAATATTCCAGTTTGTATTATTTCATTTTAGTATATCATACAACAGTACATGATCAGTGTCCAGTGAGTGTCAAACAAAGACCACACGGACTGAAGTGTCATGTTCCATGGACACTCTCCTGTAATGTTCCATGAACATTCTCCTGTGATGTTCCATGAACATTCTCCTGTGATGTTCCATGAACATTCTCCCGTGAGTAATCAGATATGGCACATAAGGAAGAATACTTCTGGTATGCTGCCAGGAAAGCAATGACACAAATGATGTTAAGTTTATTTATAAACATACCCTGAACATTTTATTTTAAAAATTCGTTGTTAAATGTGTCCACAGGAACACTGTCCATGGGACCCTGATGAAATAACACACAAATAAAGAAAAAGATGTGAAAAATACTGATAAACACAATATCAGTATAATATAGCTAAAACAATACACTGCTGCGAGTGTTTAAGTGAGGTGAGTCTAACACTGTAAGAGTTATGAAACAGTGCATTACCATAACTACTATGGTATACAATTTAATTATAATATGATGAGTGAGCTTACATTTGACTATCTCTCCCTACCATATAACCATGTACTTCACATTTAGGAAAATACTGCTTGAATGATTTCACCTTCACATTTAGACTTGTTCGCGTACAGTTTGTAGCCATGCTTGCAAGAGCAGTAGTAGGATCCTTCAGTGTTGTGACAGTTGTGGTCACAGGAGGTATGATCATCACACTCATTTATGTCTACAAAGTATGCACTTCAAGTAGATTTAAGGCATTCATCTTTGCAAATCAAGCTTCCAGTAAAATATTTTATATACTGAAGACTGCCACAGCAGTAAGTACATACACATACATACTACCAGGGTTGGCATGTAATGAAGTAAAAATACTTTTTTACAATACTTGAGTAGTTATTTCAAGTAATTGGCATGTAACAAAGTAGAATTTTGACTAAATTCTTTTTACTTGTAACGAAGTAGTTTTATCTAAAGTAACGCGACTTTTTACTCGTTACTTTTATTTACTTCGCAATATATTTTCGTTACATTTTTTGCGAAACCGCTGCTGCCGGTGGCGCTCTACCGTCAACGACATTTAAAAAACTGTTCATAGTCGCCAGGCCAAAAGCTATTAATATCATTCAATCGCATGCTAGTTCGCGATCATATTTGCATGCATACCTCTCTTCGGGAAATCGACGCAACCACTGTTTTTTGTATCTACGTCAGTGAACGAAGTCTGCCAAATATTGGCATAAGTCAGGTCAAGGCCGTTGACATGAAATGTCACTTCGAGCACACAACGCTTGAACGCCATCGCAAACCACGATGCAAATGTCTCCGTTGCACCATATAAACTATTAATCAGTAAGTTTCCAATACGTATTATAAATATTAAAATTTCTAATTTCGACAATGTATTGATAATCCCCATACACTGACACAATTCTGATATTCGTGAGCGCATCGTGGATTGAGAACGAGAACAGATTTTCGCCCATTGCCATTGGCATTGTCAGCAACGGCCTTACCGGCTTACGTCAGCATTAAACAGCATTTTACTTTCACGAATAAAATTCATATTGAGATGTTTAATAAATTCATAATAATGATTACTCTACAGAACTAAACAGTAAAGAATTGATACCCTGCCATTTGGCAGCATCTTTTCCCAGCAATGGCTTATTCAAGCTGACCCATAAATAATATCAAAGACATGGACAGGGGACCTGACAGGTCACTTTTAATTGCAATTAGCAACAGCATTCCTCTGTTGCACTGGTCTGTCTTCTGATCAATTCTAGCCCCAGCTGGTACCAGGTAACCAACACAGCTAGCTGCTAAATCTTGTTGTTTCAATGTTTGTGTGAGCTGATAAGACATGTCTGGGAAGACATGAGAAGGTGGGGGTTCACAAGGCAGATGGCTTCATCGGCTAGGCATCAAATGTCTTTGTTAAATTTTACTATGGGCAGTGCTAGGTTGTATTACCTCTGACCAGTTTCCCTGAGAGGCTACTACTAGTACTGGACTGACCCTCTACCTACTCAGATACAATCACACCTGCGTATACATATCCTGTTGTACAGTCTAGCTCCTCCCATAACTCAGTGAAACAGGTCGATAAAACGACAGATTGTGCCTCATCATTAATTAAGTTCTGTATTTAACTGAAATTATTTGATGTTGTGAGCTCTCATTAAAGATAATGTAATTTTCCAAGCATCCAAGTGAGCACCGTGTTCAATGGTGGCAGACCCACTGACCAGCTAAGGCTGTTATAGGCAGAGTGGTTACAAAACAGTTGTCAGATGCAAGTTGTGTAATTTATATAATATTACTCATGATTCTGTTGTTATTTCTAAGTGTTGTACTTTTACTTCTACTTTTACTTCAAGTACTTTTAAAAAGTAGTTTTACTTTTTCAAGTACTTTTTTTTACAAAGTAATTTTACTTTTACTCAAGTAGATTTTAGGTGAATTACTTTTACTTTTACTCAAGTACAAAATCAACCCTGCATACTACATATACAGCAACAGTGTGATTATGATGTCTTGTTCATGGACATCTAGGGTCAACAGTCTATAATTCTCTGGGCTTCTGACAGCTAATAAATACCACATCTTGTCGGTGAACGTCCTCCAACTGAGACACAATTTATTGCTCTCAACCCAAAGGAAGAATAAATCTGTCTATGGTTCATAACAACGAAGCAATAAACCTACCTAGACATGACACAGGTTCTTCAAATGTCTGGTCCGCCTTACAAGCAATAGTCTGAGTGTTCTTTGTGCTTCCATTGACACCATACCCAGGGTCACACGTGACTGTGACAGGCGAACCAAACCGGATCACTCCACTGATAGTTGTAGTAGCATGAGGTATTCCCTCTGGAACCAGGCACGGCTTTCCTGAAACAAATAGTAGCAACTTGAACTACTTTTATATATCTCTTACATGTTTGACTGACCTGAAGCACAGAACAAGACATAGCAATAACCAAATACAGACAATGAAGCAGAATATGTACAATCAAAATATCCTTACTAAAAAGCAACACTACAATACATAGATTGACAATGGTCAAATGATATTTTCTTGTGAGACTTCACAAAAAAAATTACAACTCTGTTGCTGGTAAAAACATTGGTGCAAGTAGAATCATTACTGTGACAACATACCAGTGCAATTTGTTGCAGGAACAGTCAGGTCCTTCCAGGTGTTGTTTGTTTGGCAGTAGGAGACAGGCACCCCGTCTATCTGGTAGCCACTGTCACATTTATATGTAAGCACACTCCCGTATTTGTTCTGCCTTGTCACTGTCCAGTTACCATGCATTGGTCCGGGTGGTACTCGACATGAAGTCTTGGCTGCAAGTGAAATGGCACCTGTCAAGTTTGGTACATCATTGTAAAACTTGTGCATGCATGTGTGCGGATGTTTGTGTGTGCGTGCATGTATGAATGTGTTTATGTTTTAGTAAAAACAACATGCAAAGTTGTAAGGAAAGTAGTAAATAACTGTTTTCACAACATAATTATACATCTATATGTAAAACAATAAGTATAAAAATAAATTTAGTGCACCAAAATTAATAATTCTTTAGTGAAAGTATATTTAGTGTAACAATGATTGTCTTGGGTTGAAGAAGTAGGTGCATTTTCTGCAGACATTTGGAATGGATGCCAACATTGATGCTTACAGAATGACAATGCTACAAAATGTACTTGCCTTCACACCTGGGCGTTTCGCTCCACGAGCCACTGCCTCCACATCTACTTGTAGAGCCACCGGTCAATGTGAACCCCACGAAGCAGCTGTAGCTGACCTCTCCTCCATAGTAGACTGACGTTGTATTCTCAATGAATCCATTGTTAATGCCAAGCACTGCTCCACAGTAAACAGCTGTTGGTCAAAACAAAAATAGCAGCAGTTCAGTCAAAACGAAGGTGTCACTAACCTGCAGCTTTGGGGATTTTACTCCGTGATTCACATAAATAACCAGCCCAATTTTTTTAAAACCTAAATTTACAATGAAACTGCTTGTTCAAATGTTTGAGTTCCCTTTGAATAATTCATTCTCTACATACCCTTTGATAATTTTGTTGATGTTGAAATATAGTTTATAACATGTAACAAGACTTTATGATAAAAACGATAATATTTTGTACCTTCAACAGAAATGTTGCTTCAAGGAAACAATTACTGTACATAGAAATAGTACAACTTACGTTCGCATATTGGGAATTCACGCACAGACCATTTGCCACCCAGCAGACAAGTCATATTCACTGAAGAATAAAATCATGGGTGAACCTCTTGCAAACAGTGTGTACGTTCATACATGGAAGTGTGCGTGCATGTTCCAGAGCATGCATTACTGACATGGTAAACACATTCAACTGAGAAAGATGCTAGCAACATTGCTTTGTGCCCACGCATGCACGCACGCACGCACGAACACATATGCATAGGTATCCATACAAAAAACCAATATTGGCATGTATGCAAGCACTAATGCATGCACATACACATATTTTACATATTTCTTTTATGAAAATGATTCTTTGTGAAATCAATAATTAGAAGTCCACAATTACATACTGTTCGATGTCGCCAGTGTGTATGTAGCGCCCTCTGGCACATAACATCGACTAGGTTGCTTGACAACGGCAACATGAATTAGATGCTGACACAAGATAGGAAGATGTAGACATTGTTTTGTAACCATATTCATAAAAGCGATCACCTATTTGGTAAACATTGCTATCATGACTGTCACGTATGAACTACAAAGTTATCCCATCGTGGGAACGGGCATTTTTGCTAGTAATAACAAAAACAATAATATCTAGCTCTTTGAAACACTGCATTCTATTAAAACTAATATTTGTAAACAATATTTAATGTTTCTATACATCATTTAACTATTCCAATCTTTATAACCTCAAACACATTATTGCAACATTACTAGTTGCATTTTTATTATAAGGTAATTTCTTTGTGAACTTAAATTTACCAAATATCATGTAGGAAACAGCATCTCAAAACTGAAAACAAACTTTACCACTTTTGTCAAATCTTGCTGGTGAAAGCTTGTATCCTGATATGCAGGCTACATCAAACGAGGAACGAAAATCTCTGCCAAACACTCCAGTGATGTTGTAGTGGGCTGATGTGGGATCAAATGGAGGTTTCTCACAGCCTGGAACAGATTGTAAAAAAATATAACTGCAGTTTGCATGTTATTGTGGTGGTAGTTTTTGTGGGAATGTTCTTAATAGCATATCTTAATGCTAAATTATGTTATAATGTAAAATCTAACCACCACAGGGCACTTCTCTGTTACAACTTGTGTTCTAAATTGAGAGTGGGTTGTCAAGCCAATTTCTTAATGCAGCTACCTAGTTAATATGATATCCACATTTTAGTGTTATAATCAGAATGTACTTTACGTCATCTGTCATGGATGGTTGAAAGTAAGACATTTATTGTGGCCGAAGCTCATTTGATGTATGAATAAGGAAACGATGGTGTATAAAGGTTGGTAATGGGCATATTTTATTGCCAATTGGTATGCACTTCAAGCATACCAGGAATATAAAATGAACATATAAAGCATTGTATACACGAGCCTTAGCTAAAACAAGGCAATGTAAGGTTACTGTTGTACACAAAGACAAACAGTATATATATATATATATATATATATATATATATATATATATATACAATGCATGAAACCGCTACTCTACGACATCAAAGGTGAGGGGCAATCTGCCACGGGTGCTACTCGTAATGAGGAGCGCCTTGACATACATATGTATATGAATTTCACAGACTTCATGGATGGCGAATAACATTATTTCAAGGCAAGGTTAACACTAATCCTAAAGTGAAGCTAAAAAGGATGTGTCCTTCTATACACTAGTTGAGGTGGTCATGATCAAGAGGTATTGGCTCTAGGCTGGCCACTGGATGAATTATTTTAATATAGCAAGTTTCAGTCTCTAGGTGGCAGCAGGGAATGTATTATCTTAGCATAGCAAGCTTCAGTCACTATGTGGCAGCAGGGGATGAATTGTTTTAGTACAGCAAACTTCAGTCACTAGGTGGCAGCACAACACATCAATATTTCATAGTTTACAACATTTTTGCTTTGATACAAGATATTAAAAGTGTGTACAATATGACTTGTACAATATGACTTGTGAGAACAGTTACAGAGCAGCATTCTTAACAAACATGAAGTGCCTAAAATATCAAAATGATCAGTAACGTTCATAAAGATGAAGACATGCTCAAATAAAATTAATCTGAATGCTGACATGCCTCAACAGTGTATATCTAATTTAATATCACATACCAACTGAGAATTCTGCATAGAAGCCAGTATTTCCTGCAACTCTGGCAATAAATTCAATGAAGAGCTGTCCTCTTGGTGAGATGACGTCAACAGGTCTGTCAGTCCCTGAAGACGCCAGGGTCCCTCGGACATTAGTACCCTTATATATCTGAGGAGATACAACACATATATTCACTTTGATCAGTACAACATGACATTGTCATAGCAGCAGCAGCAATGTCATAAGATAAGATAACTAATCATGATTTTATTTTTGGGTATTTGTTTTATGTTGTTTTTAACATAGGCCAGCTGATTTTATACTTCTGTAAGGAAAAAAAAATTATTTGAAAGAGAAATTTTTTAGAGACATTAAAATCATGATTTCCATAAAATTATGCAAACAACCCTGATGATAGTTTTGCCTAGCATCTAAGTTATCAATAGATTCAAAACAAATACTAAAGTGACACAGACCAATAGTCGAGGCACCACTCTCACCTTCAAGGAGTCTCCAGGATTTAGTTTAAATTCTTTCTCAACTGGGAATGCCAGAAGGATGCGGGTTGCGTTAGGTACAGTCACAGTCCACGTACAGGTGACCAGGCGTGGTGTCTGAGTGATCTGTGACTCATAGGCAGGTGACTGTATGATGGCGTATGTGTCTCTCATAACAATGTTACATCCTGAACACAGGCACAACAAATAATTACAAATTATAATTAATTAGGTGCTGTTGGAATGCAGAATAACCCCCAGCTCCAAGAAGTAAAGGTAATTATACATGGTTATGGTTGATGTTGGGCAGCTAGAAGCACATGATAAAAAATGTGAAAAAAGTGAAAGAATCACATCCTCAACACCTTCAAGGCACTCCACAAACTTACAGTGCCCTACATATCAGAGCTTCCCCAGACACCATCAACACAGGCGTTCCCTACAATCCAATTCCACGGGTTTGTTGGCCATGCCCACTACATGCCTCAAACCATTTGAAGACATACCTTTTTAAAATTGTGTACACTAATTAATTGAGGTCATACATTGAAAAAAAAGTGTGTTGTAATGCACTGGGAACAGTTCAAAGGACAGAAACATTACTATGAAAGACTTTATTATCATTGTAATAGAACTTCATATCAAAACCTTGTCTAGCCCTCCATACTTCATTTCAGAAGAGCAACTATATTCACTGTACCATATAACATGAAGTAGATTCTCCATTCCACTGGTTGCTTTGTCAACATACACATATATTCTGAAGTAATTTGTTGTTACATACAGTAGATATAATATAATGGTGTGACTTAGTTGATTGAGACCTACCGATTCTGTACGAAAATTTGAATCCACGGCCAGTCTGTGATGACGTGGGGTCCATGTAGACACAGGCAGCAGCACCAGTTGTCATCACATATCTGGGTCCATCTGAACCATCACCAGTGTACCTGGCTAATATAGTCTTTTTATTTGGTTTGTCACCGTTGTAGACAGTCACGCTATCACCAGCACCAAGGTCAACATCAAGACGCTGCAACATGACAATATCAAGTCTCTTTTTCTACTGTCTTTGAGGAAATAACAGTTGACACCATTTGTAAACAAATTTTATTTGTCTAATTATTGAAAAAGTTGAGATCCACAAGGAAAAATATTTTTGTTACTTTGTCCTTGTGTAATGCACTGTAACGAGTCAACAGAAATTAGACAGTGAAAGTTTCACTGGCCGTAACAAAATCTAATGACAACTGTAATGGGCAGTGTTGGTATTTTATGTCTTTTGTATATCATAATTTATTCATTGTACTTTAATATAGATAATTATTATTAGATAACTAGCCTAATAGTGTTAAGTTAATAGGTAATTGGCTGTCCGTGTTCAGTGCTTGTAAATTAATCATATTCTGACTCCTTTGCCAGTAATATGCAAGAATTAATTTTTTAATTCAGGTTATGAAATACTGACAAAAATGTATCCTTGTTATGTAAAGTAGTTTTTAAGAGATAATATTAGTGTGGTACCCCTTTTGGGTATTCCAACTTAATAAAGATATTTAATTGTAATAAAAGGAATGGGAATGACATTAACAGCAATATGAATTCCTGTTGCATGTTTTTAATTTGTTATAGTAAAAGTATTACTTGTACAGCGTCTTGACCATTACCTCCAATATGATGGTGCTGTACTTTGGTGCAGTGATAATCCAAGAAACCTTGCTCTTCTTGAAAGGCCTGCTCAGGCAGAAATTAACACAGATTATAAAAATGAAATAAATCAAACTGATGATTTAGGAAAAAAAAACATACATTTATGGTTAACGAATTTGTTTATTTATCCAACTATTTATTCTGTAATTTCTGTGTATGTTCTTTTATATGATGATGATAATGATATGTAGCCACAGCCTCAGTTAGGTCGTTGGCGTCTCCTTGCAATCTCTCTACCCAGTAGTCACTTAGAGTCCACCATCTGTCCAATGCTTGTTGTCAATCCATCTAATTTTTCTTCTACCTCTTTGCTTTGTTCTATACTAAAATTTGTTTCTGTCTTTTAAGTAAAGAAATACTTATTGCTCACTGCAGGTTGCTGGTTTGTCCTGCTCTCACACTTGACCAGACGTTGAAGTCCTTCAGTGGATAGAAAGGTGACGAGACGTACGACAGTTTCTTCTGGGCCCTGCATCTGTCACTCACAGCAGGGAAAGTCGACAGCTCTGAAAGCAAAAATGTGTTACAAAGAAAACATACTGCAAACCCATGTCTGAACTAGTACATTTTGTTCAGCGTAGAAATAAGGACAGTGCAGTAGCTTATTGTGCCAGTGTGCAAAAATAGCATTCTGGAAAGCGACATTATATGTAAAACACATCTGGCCATTGGTAAAACATTTATTGCCTACCATAAATGTCCATCATTATGATCTTTTGAGCAGTTACAAAGGAACTACTCTACACGTAGCATTCCAATGAAACAAAGTCCATGACATTGACACATTTAGTGACTAAGTATCATTTGAAAATTAAGATACTTACTTTGTTCACCTACTAGCCCAGGGCAAGTCTTAGACCAAAAGGAGCAGCCCTCTGCTTCTTTGGGATAAATTCTCTTCCGGTGAGCCACACATTTTCTCTCCTTTTTCAGGTAGGTAAAGGCATCACAGTTAGTGCTCTTTAAACACAGACTTTTGCAATCACGAACACCTTTGCCTGTCCACACAGCCAATGGAGCAGGATCAGCAGCGCGGCCAAAGTTAGGAAGGTCACCCATTGTACATGTGAAATCTGCAACAGGGAACACTAGAGTTCGTAGAAACAGGACAGGTGTTCTGACAGCAATATTGGTATAAAATGTGTAGAATGGTGAAAATAATTGATGTGGAAATATTAAATGGAATGATTAATTTCATGTAATCAACACCACAGCATTTTAATTGGTTAACTGGAAAATCAAAAGCCATTTTGCTGGACAGCGAGTTATCTAATACTGATTCTGGAGACTATCAATGTGACTTACATCCTGACTTTTTTTGGTGATTTATTTCCAAACCCCAAATAATTAACTCTAACCAAATTACCAATTAAAAAAACAGTTGATCACAGTTGCCTTACCAAATACCATCTACCAAATTACCAAATCATACCTGTTGCAAACAATCCATGGAATCCACGTTTCTGAACAGTATCGTCACTGGTGAATCGAACTATCATGAAGTTGTTGGTGCTGACATATGTTGTGAGGTCGTCTCCAGTGATATGTCCTGACAGTGATGCAAGATAGTCACTAGTAGCAATTGTGCTTCCCCCCACATAGATGTCCACTATGTCAATGCTCTCCTCTGTGTCGAATGCTTGCATCTGTTTGTAGAATCACATATATTTTTATATTCTCCAAATGACAAGTTTAACCTATTAATATCTAGATTAAGACATACCAAGTACATAGTATTACACTTTAAAACTTATATTTAAATTGTCCAACCTCCTACACTTGACCAAAAGACAGGAATATAATTATTCAGATAATAAATATTTTTATTCGATTATGTGATAAGCTAAGTCATGAAGCCTTTATATTCTATAGAATTATTATATAGCATATTGTAGCTTGCAAGACATGAGATGTTGCATGAAATCATTCCAATAAAAGATGGCGTCAAATATCTGAATAGTCAGAATTAACCTAATGTTATATATATCATTAATGACACATGCAAGGAAAAAATTTTTTTATGTGTCCACATATATACAATTGTCCTAATTTTACTACTCTTTTGAATAGAATAGAATAGAATAGATTAGAATAGAATAGAATAGAATAGAAACTATGCAGGTTCCTACTGAGAGCCGTATTTTCTTGTCCATGTCTGCTTCTAGAATCCACAAGCAGTCTGTCAATGGGGCGTATATGGCGGGGTGACGAGGCGACTTGATCTCGCCACTGTTCACTCTCATGTAGTGTCTACAGTTGGTGGCTGAAAGACAATAAACCAAACTAGCTCCTCATAACACACAACACAGAAGACTTGATGGCAACAAAACTAAATATGTAAATGTATTATTATGTATTATTTTAATTATTATATTATATTTTTTACTATATTATATTTTTTACTATATTTTTACAGATTCACCAGCGTAACTTTTATTTCCAATGTGAGTATCAGCTTGACCGGCAATAATGACAGAAATATCAATGTAGTTTACTTTTAACTTTTGCAAGTATTTTTACGCCTCATTTGAGCAATATCATAACTGTGTATTTCAATGCAATATCCTGTTCCACAGAAAATATAGTTTTATCTTTGGAAATGGTCTCCAGATGTCTCTACTTTACACGGAACATGTTAGGTTTCGCACTTAAAGCCCTTATTTTAGCATGCAGTGGACCCCCTCGAATGATTAATATAAGTGCCACTGTGTCAGCGATAACATATTATTAGCCAATACTGATATAGTATTAGAACATTAACAAATTATTGTATTGAAGTCCATTGAATAGTACCACTCCTCAGTATTTACTGCGTGTTCATTGTCAAACTTCATGTAACTGCGATTTTCTCAGTAATATAATAATAAAACTTCTATAGCGCCAAATCCAAGTTCAGAGGCACAACAAACCAGAATCGTTAAGTATGATATCATGAACAGTGACACGCAAAAATCAGTGAATGTGTGACCGCCTATAATTTAAGCAGGAAATGCAATTTAAAAAAAATATGTTTTGAGTTTTTTGTGGAAGGTAGTGACTGTTTCAGATGATTGGAAAAGTGAATGGGAGTTCGATAAGGGTTTTGGGCACAGCTACAGAGAAACCGTGCTTTCCGAGGTTAAACGGTCTTAGGAACAAAAAGTTGGTGAAAGATAGACGGTCTAAACTACCAGTGGATATTTAAAAACGCAGGTGACTTACTGCAGTGGTTTTCGTCAGACATGTCCCCACAGTCATCTTCCCCGTCACACTTCCAGCGCGCATTGATGCAGTGGCCGTTGGTGCACAGAAACTCACCTGTAGTAGCAGCATCACAAGTCACACAACTAGTGTGTATCCGAACGTAACTCAAGTGTTTGTTTAAATGAAAAATCTGTCTGTGAAGAGGTGGATTTCTTTTGCATTGGGATGGGACAGTGAACTCTGCATAACAGATATGGAACATAAAAAGTATCCCAGCACTAAGTTATTTGTATTTCCACACATGCTTTTAAAACATTTACTTATTTTTTAATAATTAAGCTGCAATGACGCAGATTAAGATACAATGACAAGATCATGAACACTTTAACTGGCCTATTTTAGTTAATTTATTGACACTATGCATTTTGCCCACATCCTTTCTTAATTAGCTATGCTAAACACTTTAACTAAACTTAGTTGAATCCATTGTTTTTTATGCATCTGTGCACTTTACAATATATTCTTATGTAAATTTGTTTAAGCCGATACTATATCTAAATGCATATATGTTTTAAACTCACAACCATTAGGAAGATAAAATATCTATTTCATAAGGTTTATCATGAATAAAAATATTCATTAGTATTATAAAATATGTAAAATGCAGCTGATGAACAATAAATATGACATTTAAACCTTTGAGACAAATCTACATACAGTAGTACAATGTACAGCTGAAAATATGAGTTAATATAATGTACAACTGGTTGGGATATACTTCATGCAATAGTTTCAGTATGCACAGATGGGAGCAAAGATGGGAACCAAGGAAAAAACATTAATTTCAAGGGTGATATTTTGGAGCTATATTTTTACAACTACTTAAATTAACAGGCTAGAAAAATGCAAGTGTGTGTAGCATACAGAACAAGTGTGTGTAGCATACAGAACAAGTGTGTGTAGCATACAGAACAAGTGTGTGTAGCATACAGAACAAGTGTGTGTAGCATACAGAACAAGTGTGTGTAGCATACAGAACAAGAAACGGGCATGAATAAATTGTGCAATGCGTGGTGGCATGGTCTGGCTTCCCAGAAATAGCTTTTGAGGTAAAGAATAGATTTATGTTCACAGATGATACATTCCCAATGTTGATGGGGGTCAAATAAGTGACTCACTTTGGAGACAGGCATGGAGTTGACATACAAATGGAAGCTTGTCTGTACACCAGTGCATGGACCAGGGATACAGGCGGTCATCTCGATGAACTTTGACACACTGTCCAGACCGGTCATCTGGCTGACCAAGGAGCCAATGACCAATGACCGTGTTTGACGGTGTGCCATCACTCCAGAAGGCATCATAGTCATTGACAGCATCCTGTCTAGTGAATCCTAATAAACACATGGAATACATGTCTGAAACAATTCCCATTAGAACATGGAAAATAAAAGTATTTTCAAGTTTGAAATACTGATAAGATTTGGGGTTCTGCAGGGTAGTACTGAACCAGAATTTTAAGTAGAAAGTATTCTCATTTTATTACATGAAAAATCCAGCTGACACAAATGCCATGGCCTATATAGTTCTACGTAGTAAAGGTGACTCACAATGTTGTCATCTTTTATCTGAGAATTCTTGTGTGATAATTAATGTCTACAAAAGAAACACATAAAATTTCGAGCTGCAATGCTTCAAAACTGTCATTGAAGATCATATGGGGTGGGGGGAGCCATTCCAAAATTGGCCATTACAGAATTGGCCTGGTGTGGTCGGTTCCCCCACCTTTGCTGTTAGTTGGTGAATTTTCAATTACCTAGATTTGATGTCGTTTTATATTATATATGCATATTGCATTCTTGTATAATCAGTTGGCTTACTATAAAAGCTTGTATACAAACATACATCTGACTTGTACTTTTGTCTTCAGCAAACTAGCCATGATTCCGAGTCAATAACATTAGCTTTGTCCCACATAAATACTATTAATGGTTAGACCTGTTAATGGCCTATATCAACATAATTGTAGAGGGACCATTATAAAGCGATTATGCCTTTCAAACTACTGCAGTTAAAATCACTCATTTTCGCTGGTGTATAGACTGCTAGTGAACTGCTGAAATAGTGATGAAGCTAATTTTAACAGTCCACTTTAGATGTATGTTATAGTTCTACCTTTCAACATTTTGTCAGACAATTGGAAGTTATGAATAGCAGTGTGAAAAAGTGATACATAGGCAACGCCTGCATTCAATGAAAAATGATGCACTTTGTGGAGGCCTCTCACAAAGTATGGAATGGCAACTTATTTGCCCCACCTATGGTCTCGGTTATTCCCCCCCCATAATTATAGCTGTAATGATGGATCCATGTTAGGCAAGAGTGTCACTGTGTAACAGTCGATGTCTTTCTTTCGACAGACTCGTGCCTATTCTCGAGTAAGGTATTTATATTGTTCAACTTGCAATTTGTCAAATATTTTTAGACCCTTAATTATATAGGCCAGCAAGGCAAGAGTTGGACGTTTGTGCAAACAAAACTTATATAGCAGTTTCTTATATTTATAAAAATAAACTGAATATCACTAAAAAAAAATTGCCGCCATTTTATGGAATTCAAGTTATGATATTCATAGTTAGAGAGCAACTTGCCCCCGTTGACCTACCAAATCAGCCAAGTGAGGAGCAAGTGCTTGCTCCCACAGCCTATGCCAACTCCCAACTTTGAGTCCTGGAAACTGCATTATGTTTCTTGTGACACTGCTATGCATCATCATGTTTATCTATGAAGCTTATCAAAGGTAAAAGTATGTTCTTGTACAATGTGGCATCCATTACATTTAAGTTCCTTGCAGACCATTCATTCCCACACATAATTCGTTCACATAAATCACCTGTGTCTACTGTAAGGTGAATAAAAGGGTGAAGTGCACCTAATTCACCTTAGCCTGATGTCACAAATGACCATGGCTGGGGGTAACTAAGGTGAAAGCAAGTGTCTAGGAGACATCCATATTCAAGTTAAGCATCACAGTTACCATATGTTCAGAATTATTTTCCTTTAAACTACAAATTGCTTTAAGTTATCCCTGCAAAATCTTGTATAACACTGACTAAAACATGTCCCTATACTCGCATGCATGCACGCATGCACACATGCACGCACACAGTGGAATATTCTTAGAAATAAAATTAATTCTGCACTGCCGAGTTCATTTCAGTAATTATGGTTAAATGAAATTTTTTCCCTACCAATCCAGTAGTCTGTGATGGCAGGTCTGACGGCAGCCACCTGATTACCAATGTATATGTTGGTGGTGAGTTCCTCAACTCTCGCCAACTGACCTCCAGAACTGTTGGCAGTAAAGTAAAATGAAGTTAGTCACAATTTGTATACCGACATGTACCGCCAATAGACAAGTACTAGATGAATCACAAGGAAGAGTTAGTACCTATGTAGATCACATTTATTTTGGCCAACAATTGTGTAATGAGTTGACATTCAAGTTATGTATGTGTGAACTCTACGAACTTCTGTTCAAATTGTAGGTCATACACTTTATGCACCAAACACAAGGAATCTATACGATAGAGTAGTTTGTGCCAGTGTTTGTTTTTGTATGTATGGGGCTGAAATTCTGTAGGTGTGCTCAAAGGGTCATGGGGTTGTTCGTACCTTAGACATTCTGTAGGTGTGCTCAAAGGGCCATGGGGTTGTTCGTACCTTAAAGAAATTTTTTTTCTCTCAGGGGGTGGGGGTCTTACAAAGGAACTTATACGGACGTTTGGCATACATTATGTAACTCAGAACAATACACTAGTTCATAGTAATGTACAATTGTTTGTGACACTACGCATGTTTTCTACAATTGTACCGAATTACATGATCTCTGTCAAACATCCATGTCAGTTCCTTCGAACGCTCTGTGAAACTGATTTGGGGGGCATTAAGTTGTACCCGTCATTGCCATTGGCATTGGCTTACCAGATTTTGACTAGGTAGTGCCAAGCTAGGAGTCACAAGCTAGGAGTCACAAGCTAGGAGTCACAAGCTAGGAGTCACAAGCTAGGAGTCACAAGCTAGGAGTCACAAGCTAGGAGTCACAAGCTAGGAGTCACAAGCTAGGAGTCACAAGCTAGGAGTCATAAGCTCTTATAGCGGTTGCCTTTTCTCCCGAGCAATGCCAGGTTACTCGGCTAGTAAATCATAAAATAGAGACTTTTGTACACAAACAGAAATCACCTAAAACTCCATTGTAAACTAACAATGTACCTATAGACTATCAATACTAATTAATAACGCATTACGTCATGCAGATAGACTTTGCTTCCTCCCAAGTGAGCTTCTCCGTGAACACTTTATAACAGGTGACCGCTCTCACTTTCCATCCTGAAAACATACAAGAACACTTTGTAACACTTGACCACTTTCATTTTCCATCCTGGAAACATACAAGTACATTACAAGAACACTTTGCAACATGTGACAGCTTCCATTTTCCACCCTAAAAAATACAAGAACACTGTAATAACATGTTCCCACTTTCACTTTCCAACCTTGAAACATATAAGCACATAACAAGAACACTTTGAATCATGTGATAGCTCTTTCACTTTCCACCCTGACAACATACAAAACAACAGTGAAATAGTCAGAGCCTTTTAATATGTAAATTGCTATTTTACAATGTCAATGGTAACCGTTATTTTAATTTGACAAATGTTTATATTTATTTGTTTATTCCATAAGTTTCATAATTGATCCCTCAAGTTTCCACTTCACTGCAGGGCTAAGTTTCTTTTGGAAGAAATGTAAAGTGGTTTAAAATACGTCTCATCGATCATTTTTCAACCACTTGACTTATTCTGCTCACTGCCACTGGACAAAGAACGAACTGCCAAATGTCTAAGTTATAAACGTCCACAGCGCCAGCGGCATAGTTACACTGTCCGAGATAGAGGACGTTATTTCCATGATACAACAGAGAAACTTCCCCGAAAGTGTGAACAAGTTCTGATGGTTGTCGATAAGGCCTAGTAAAATAAGAAACTAGTTTCTCGTCCTCGCCCGTTTCCTTTTTGGCTGCCGCCTCCTTTTTTATTTACTATTGAAGAAAAAGATTATTTTAATCTCTCTCCAAATCTTGCTATGCAAAGTACTGTTAGACTCTTTCAATTCACTCTTTATGCATCACAGGGTGTAGGGCTGCATGTGCCTTTTATAGTAATAAAAATAAGAACAATGACCCCTTGCATTAGTGTACGCAAACTCATTAACATAATTCCAGCCTCAAATTTAAATAAATGCCATTCAGTGCCTGTAGTACAAACTAATGAAATCATACCCATTTCCAAACCTACATGACACTCATAAATACATTCAACATTGTGTTTGCTTCTTGTTTGTTCCTAGTCAATCTAAGTAGTTTTCCAGTGTAATATATATGGGCCATATTCCACTGATATAAATGTTTCTATTCATCTGCCATTCCCTCTAAAAATTATTCTATTTGCTAATTTGTAAATGGAATGGCAGTCTTTATAGTAATATGTAGGCAGAGTCGTCCACCCCAATCTTGAGCTTTGGGCCGGAGATCTTCGTCGTGATTATTTTATGCGAGGATTTGGGCTTTCCGTAGCCAAGTTTTAAAACCGATATGCACTAACCGTTTCACCTGTGTATTCCGTATGCAGTTGGGCGTCAAGAAACAGAAGAAATGTGCTCCAAATAATTATTTATGAGTACATTTATCGATCACATAGAAAAGATTTCATAAATACTGTGCACGTGATGTTGCCTTTTGGTCATATGGTCAAACGTGATTTCGTGTATAATGAGGGCAGAGTGGGCCAGCAGCACAGATATAAATAAAACACCCGTTGTTAAGTTATTAGTTTATAGGGGGATGATTAATGATGTAACTCTACGGCCAGCAGTTGGCAATTCTTAGCGTGACTTTATATTGATCTACGAGAATCCTGTTTGGTAATCTCGCTCACACATCCGGTTATATAAAAAAAATTACAAGCACATGCATTCTGACAAAAAGGTAATAATTTCACACTTTTACATGGTTATTGTAAGGTAACTTTAGTGATATACATATAAGAATGCATACAGACATAAAATACGTGTTTATTGCTCTGTTCATAGCGTTTTTGTAAGGTTTCATGTTTCATGAAAATGTGTACGTTTCTGCCAAGCGTGCTCTTCGCCTATACAACAGCAACAGCCAGACAGAAAATTTAATTTGCCTAAGTAATATGCATCACTGACATGTAAATAATACGTGCCTCCCTCTTCCTTTAAAGAAAAGTCCGGATGAGAAACAAGTTTCTTTTTACTAGGCCTAACATGGTCAAGGATCGCGAAGAGCGCTAACAGTAGGCACTTCAAAGAAAAATTAGACATTGGCAATTGATTTAAATGAAAGGTGAAATGTAAAGGAACAATTATTAATATATTTTTATTAGATCCAAAGATATTGCGATTTTAATATAATAAGCCTCGCCCTCAACCGAGATTTATGCTGACAAAAGATCGCTAAGAGATTTTATGTGTGCATTCTGAGTGACGTACAACTTAAACGTTGCAAAAAATTTCCTGGCAAACGTTTCCCGAACAACCTTCTTCTTCTTCTTCATGTGAAGGACTGGGCTCTTAGACTTTAGGCTTAGGAGCGTCGTAAGTCCTTGACCTTAATAAATCTCTCGACGCAGCAAAATCGGGTTCACTCGCAGAAGAGTAGTGTACAATTCACGAAGTAAACAATAGTCGTTCTAGTTCTGCTTCTTTTTGTGGATTCATACGTTATGTTTGGCACTCTATATATATTACAAATAGTACATGTTCGTCCACATAAACACCTGCATTCTAAGCACGTTGAGGTTTTGGGCTTTTTGGGGGACGGAAGAGAAAAGACGCCATGACCCATGTTAACCTCGATTTCGATATTTTATTTGGCGGGATACGGACTAAAATGTTTGCATCGTATAATTTTATCAAATAGTTTATTACGACCGAATTGTGTAAGATTGTCATATAAAAAGGAAGTATTACATGATGGTAAATTATTATTTTCGGTGTCAAAGGAAATGGTATGTTACACAGCGTCATGCAGAAATTCAGCCAAAGACGCTCTTTGATTTTGATTCAGCGGCAGCCATTGTTAATCTCAAGTTATTGTCTCAAAAACATATTTTTCAATAATTGCTTTTCATCCAGTCGATAAATTGCGGCACTTGCTTAAAAGATCCATACATTAAGCAAACACTTATATGTGCATCATCGATGTCGATGATGTACCCAGTCTAGCATAAGCCACGAGACACTAGTCGTCAAATAAATGTTACCCCTCCTCCTCAATCCCTTCCTTTCCATAGTAGGCCTACACCTTCTACATGACTTAATGGTAACGCCTTTCTTAAGCCACACAAAAAGCTGCAAAATTTACTAGGACCAGTAAGCCCATACTCTCTAAATTAAAGTATCCCATGTAGAGTATTGTGGGGCAAAGCGCACCCACTATCTTGGCAGGTGCAACTTGTATTGGTGCAATCTTCCAATCATACGATTCAACATGTTGCTACACCAATATTATAGCAAATTGAACATCTTTAAACGGCCCCATGGGACAGGTACTTTAACGAAATAATTATGTGAAATAGCTATTTAGATGTCCCCTATATATTGACATAGTATGTGTCTTTGGTTCATACCAGCATAGTATAACAAGTTATTTTTGTAATTCCAATGACCCATTCATTGCGGGCAAAGCGCACCCGCTATGTATGTGAGGCAAAGCGCATCCCCATTGTAAATCATACGAGAGTGGTTGGTGCAGAAAGTAATCCGTTTAATACATGTGAAGCTTTTCTCACGACTATATAATATGCTCAATGCGCCAATGCATGTATTGCAAAATATAATATTACAGGGCCGACCATGTATAATATAGGCCTACATAGGCAAAGGGAACAGGGGTGCGCTTTGCCAAACATGACGACATTTGCGAAATGTGTAGGACTGCAACTAAAATTCCACTTGTTTGTTTGTTGTTACTAAGGTTGTGCAATTATATTACTATTTAGAGACGGGCAAATGTCTGACGAAGACGAGTAAAATAAAAGACGGGATTTTCTTTTTACAAGATGAGATCTTATTTTCATAATTATTTTTTTAACTTAGTCTTAGCGCACGCGGTCAGAATTCGACGAATGTTATCGGCGGCAGAGTAACGAATACTGCCGATCTACACGACTATATGGTTAACCTTGACATCGTTGGCAAATAATACTCCGGCCAGTGCTGGGAACTCGGATCTATATTTATTGTAATCATCTACGTCATTGGTTGAGACATGAGTTTCTATGGGCTTTCCCATTTTTTTCATCGGACTAGTATCCGTGCGCGACTAGACCCCCGCTGACGGGGACTGCCTTTCACGGTTATTTTCTACGGACAAAGAGCCTTGCCAGACTCAGATCGTGTGCCAAACCTACGCTTAAACCACGGGGAAGCGGCAGAAAGAACTCCGTATCGGAACCTTAAACCTACAAGGAGGAAACAGCGCGGTAAAGAAACAAATGCTAGCAGACGACTTCAGCGATGACGGCCATTTGCACAACAGAAACCCGGATGAGCGTTGGAATTGTCCTGCTTGCTAAACAAACGGTGCACTTTATGCTAATAAATTAAAGAATGTGAATCTGTGTCAGGCAACAATCAAACAAAATGACGTAAGGAAATTAGTCAGCCTACGCACCAACATTTCCAGATAGTAAAAAATATCAAAAGGTGAGGGGCGATTTCTACAACGCACACAAAAGCCTAATCAGAAAAGTAAGTCAGAGAGACTTTAATTATTGCTGGGAACTTTAATGCAAAAACAGGATCAGTGAAAACATGGT
The DNA here is from genome assembly GCA_963662155.1 of Lamellibrachia columna. Classification (NCBI taxonomy): domain Eukaryota; kingdom Metazoa; phylum Annelida; class Polychaeta; order Sabellida; family Siboglinidae; genus Lamellibrachia; species Lamellibrachia columna. The sequence goes on from OY759266.1 coordinate 54,775,452, forward strand.
CGTGGATTATTGAATGTAAATGGTGAATATCTCCTAGAAATATGCGCCAAACACAATCTCAAACTATCAAACACCTGTTTCAAACATAAAGTGGCGCATACAGTAACATGGCAATGACAAGCTCCAGATAGGCCAAACACATATCCACCAGTGTCTGTAGCCAGGTACTCATTTATACAGCTGAATGGACTGCAGCAAGGTAGCCTATATACAAACTATAACTGGTAGACCACTATATGATTAAACAGTGCAACTCGACCATACCTGGTGGGCAGGTGTAGTTGTCTCCTTTGGGGGGCCACCAGTTTTGCCAAAATACGTCTTTGTAAGATTGAACCTGCAAACATAGGACAACATAATCATAAAAGGAAGAGGATTTTCCTAAGCAGTTCCATCATAATAAAAAAGAAACCCGTTACACCGTCATAATATTGCACAGATAGTAATGTATGTATTGTATGTAAGCACTAAACATTATTTCACCCATAACGCAATTTTATGTGAACTACAACTCCTACGGTTTAACCATAAACATGCCAACTCCTACGGTTTACCCTTACAGACGTAGGGAGACATTCGTTACGGTCTTGTGCATTTTCAGCAAGGCGGATACGGCCCGCGTTTGTCAAGTAGCACGCGATAATAAATCATTATTTCAAAATACGTCCGAAAAGCGAATCAGCGGACCTAGATATCCATACGGGTTCGTTTGCGATATTGCCGATTTCAGTTACCAATTTATAAGTGTGTGCCGCTCGGGGTTGGCACCTATGGAAAATTGGTTCGTAAGAGCAGTGTGTGTGTGTGTGTGTGTGTGTGTGTGTGTGTGTGTGTGTGTGTGTGTGTGCGTGCGTGCGTGCGTGCGTGCGTGCGTGCGTGCGTGCGTGCGTGCGTGCGTGCGTGCGTGCGTGCGGGCGGGCGGGCGGGCGGGCGGGCGGGCGGGCGGGCGGGCGGGCGGGCGGGCGGGCGGGCGGGCGTGCGTGCGTGTTATCTACACTCAATAGGCCAGAGTCAGATCCAGACCTTGAAAAACGGGGGTTGCCAGTTTAATAAAAACTAGAAGAGGTCACAGGATTTATATTTATCAAAATGTATGCAGGAACCACGCATGATGTTTAAATATGTAAAATATTTCACAAATTCATGTTTTTGTAAATTCATGCCACCACCCATTGTCTTGAACATTTTCAGTTTGAACCTTCACACTGCCATCGTATAGTTAGTTATTCAAACACCTCCAGTGCATCACCACAGCGATTAACTCATCGCGTCCTGCAAAAGCCTATAAACTTGGTGCGACTGACCTCAGACACCAACTCCATGATCATGGTTTCGAGCTTCCCTTGCCACTTTTGGGAGAAATAGTTCGCCACTGCTACAACTGATGCGATCGTAGTAGGTGCTAGAGACATAGCTCTATCACTTTGTCTGTCTTAGTGATTCAAATTTCCCGCACATGATTGTTTACACCGTTATTGGCCTGCATCAAAGCAGCCACACCACTCGTATTAACGGCCATATTCACAGCACCATTGTATCATTGGCCGTGCATCTTTCGGAAGTCCAAGCCGAATTGCTCGACACTTTTCGACGATGACTGAGCATGTTACTTTGGAGTGACACAAGGTAAACTCGAATTAATCATAGATCTTCTGTTTTTTTCCATCATCTTTCATGACAAAGCTTTATTGTTCTTTGTTTTATATGTCATAGAATCATGTTTCGTATTTCGTATTTCGGACACGTTTTTCTGCTGTATTTGCTCCTCGATGACGACAATAATTTTATTCTATAAATTATCACTGAGGTCGACATGGCATTATTGTTTTGTGTCACCAAATGCGTCTCCAGAACCACATCGACCTGATTCTCATTAGTGTCAAAATCAATGGCGTTATAGCAGTGACTTTCTCAAGGCAATATTCTGCTTTTCATAGAGAATAACCGTATTTACTATGGGCTGTAAAACGATTGTCTCGCACAAATTACTGCCGACCAGTGAAAATTCACACACAAAAATTCACTGACAACAAGAATCAATTTACAATTTATTAACGTGTATAAGGCAGGATTGGGGGACAAATCAGAACGACTAAGGGCAAATTGCACTTACTGGTGGCAATGCCCCTAGTTTGTTTGTTAGAAATGTCCCCATCTGAGGAAAAGGTGCAGGAAGGCGCCACCTCGCGGTGTCTGGGCAAATAATTATGAAATTTAGAAACAAATCCGACCAAAATAAAAGGGGCGCCCGAGCGTCTGATGGACCCCCCCCCCCCCCGATCCACTCATGCCGACGAGGTGGATAATTTGACGTAACTGACGTTAGCGCTATTTATTTTCAAAGAGTAAAGGTTCCAAGCAAAACGTTTTAGTCAAACAGTTAATTCGATGTCGTGAATATAAATGTGTTAATCGAAGCCATTCGTCGGTTACGGCTGGTTTTGTTACGACTTTTTAAAGATCCTTTCTTAAATCGACTCAAGTTTCAGATTCATTTCGCTAAAAAATTGTACCTGTCTAGTATCCACTGTGACATATTGGCTTTTTGTAGATTTTTTTATTTGGTATCTATACATGAAATGGTCGGACAAATGATTAAATTATTTTTGACTGGATCCGGTCAAAACTCGGTGAAAGGGGGCAAAAGTGGTCCGGTTGTAGGGCCTATATCTATAGTACAAGTCTATCCATAGTTTCGCATGTTACTCGATCTAACGATCAAAGTCAATTCTTTCGATGGTTTTAATAAAAATAAGCATTATTTTACTGACTGCATATATTACTTAGTTAAACTATTCACACACTACAACATTTTCAACATCAACGAACCTGATACACAATGGGCTAAATCAATTATGCAGGGAGTTTTAACTTAGCCATCGGTATTGTTGTTACATCTTACTGCGGGCGTGTACTGCGAGTGTGTAAGTGCAGTATATCACATGTTGTTGTTCAGCAATGATGTATTCGCCAGTTATCGTTGAAGTTTTTCTGCAGTCTACGTTCGGTTGGGTGTACAGACAACCACCGAACGGTGTCGCTTGTCGGGCGTGTGCTGCACGCAGTCGGGCGTGGCTCTTAGGTCTGTTCGCCGACACAATACGAGCACGGTGTTTATGCGACGTCGAGTGGGTGTATTTGCAAGAGTTACGTCTCGGCGGAAATACATCGCTGTTTGGAATTTATGTGGACGGGGCTATTAATAACGATGAACGGTCGACGTGGGAAGATAAGTGGGTAGGCGTGTGAGGGTAACTGACGAACAAATAGCGTTGTGATGCATGACCCTACAAGACTGTACACATTGACAGCCACTGCGGTTACACGCTGTTGCAAAACCGACTAAATTAATGTGTGCACAGCCGATGGTTTGCGAAATATATCAATTATAATTTCTGACATAAAAGTTGGTCACGGCCTTGCTCCATTTAAAAATACTGTATGCTTAAGACATTCAAACAATGGGTATTATTTATTAGTAATTATTGGTGTCTTAAAGAGAAACAAAAGTCATAGTTTTGGGCATACGCACATATAAGAGTTACTAAAACATAACCATTTGCAACTACAGTCAAGTGTATCATGTCAGTAATTTACCATAAATGAATTTATGTGACAGCGGCGCATAAAGGATTTTATGCGAGATGACAAGGCAATGAAGGCGATTTGAGGTTAGACCTTTTATGGTAGAGAGAGTATTGGCCTAATTACTCGCTCACGCGTATGGATACACCAACCACGTGACCTAGAGCCAGCCTCACTCGATTTCCAAGTTGGCTTGTGTCGTTGTGAGACCTTTGCGCTGCAAATATTTCCGAATTTCTATTGTTACTGATTATTCGTTATCGCTGAATTTGTTGATTTTATTGCAAGATCAGTTTTGTTGTTCGGTTTATTCCGATGTTCAATCTTATCGGATATTTTTCGCTAGTGTGTTCAGGTGAGTTTCTGTTGCAAAGACGGACGCCGTTTATCCGCCATTTTGTTACCTCCGACCCTTGGACTGCGAAAGGTAATCGTCAGTCGTTTACGCATAATTTGTTATTATTATCCTGACGAATGGCTACTAAACCTTTGGTTTTAGTTCTGGGCGCTAGCCACATTTACTGGTTGGAGCGTCTTGTCGCATCGGAGGTAGATTTTGCACAAGGTTCTTTCCGCGATGGTTTGGATAGCATCTTAATTTCATGGGCCGCGCCATACAGTTACATAACCCTACGTCACGAATACTCGTAGTCAATACTCGCTCACCAAATGAAGATCTATTTGTGAGCACCTAGTCCTATACACATTTTTGGTGTAAATTTGTGATATGTAAGGGTGTTATCCCAAGCCACATATATTTCGTTCTTTTGTGATTTGTAAAATTCCACTTGGAATCCGACCTTTGCAGAGGTGCCAAGTTAAATAATTAGGAGGAAGGAAATTTTCCTGCTGGAGATGAAATAAAGGCAAGTTGGCGTGGGAAGGACACAATGAAGTTCTCAAGGGGCCATTTTATGCAGTCTGCAGCCACTTTTTGTAAAACTAACTAACGTAAGGGGGCAAGTTGTTACATCATATAGCAAAAAACGTATGGATCGCCAAGCAAGTATCACTTGTACATGTTACTGTAATTACATTTACTGGATTATACACACTTAGACATCTTATACACATTGTGCATAACAATGTAGAAAGCAATTGTCTTATGAAGAGCCAAACACTTTTTTATATTTCTATGTAACAGGCCCTTTGAGAGAGTTGTAAATTTTATTTCTAAACACATTCACGCTACTAGCATTTACAGTACTGGTTACAAACCAGTACGATAGGTTTCACGTTCACACGTCGTTGAAAGTATTTTGTTATTTAAGTCATTATCAGCACACAACTCGCTGGCTGAGCCATCGGTGCGGGCTGCCGAACGTTGTTACAGTTGTAACAACTTGTCCCAGTACAATTATTGTAACAACTTGCCCCAAATATAATTTTGTAGTTGAACGCACGTGGACGAAAAAAAATTCTGAACTTCTATTTGGCTTAACCCGCTATACTATATAGTATATAGTATATATGTTTCAAGTTTCATTCGCGAAACATAAATAACTGACTGTGTGAGATGATATTATGTAGGTATAGCAAAACAAGTTTTATGTGGTTAAAAAGTCGTTTTTGTCCACACCTCGTTATTTTCGTCTTTTTAACTCCAGATGTTTGGACAGTGTGTTTGTTGGTGGACTTCCAATCAAATACTGTCGACGATGACTCCACATGTGTGCTGTGTTTTCGTAAAACGACTTTGTAACAACGTGCCCCTGTATACAATTAGCCCCGGTCTCCCCACGGCTATATTTATCATAATAAATAAAATAAAATTGGAATTTGACAGAACAATAAATCATCAGGTCAAACATTTTATATACCATCTTCAAGTGTGAAGATTTATTTGTCTGTCGATAGTTGCAATAAAACGGTCTTTATGCATATATGTAAAACTAGCATATTTTTATTGTATTGTCAAATCGTACATTTTCGAAAATAGTAACCCGGGATATCCACAGAAACTGGTGAGCTTAGTCTTCGTGTAGACTCACTAATGCCTGCTGCTTTCGTAAGATGTGCAGACTGGTACAATTGCGGCAAAATAATTGACAATTGACCTTGTAAAGTCCCGGGTTGAAACTAACGATGGTATTGATATGTGATGGGTGACACGAACTTTATTAATGCACTATTAATTTAACAAAGTGTGCAGGCTCTGCGATATATCTCGGAAACAATATTTAACAAAAGTGCCATTGAATTTATCGAGAGTCCAACAAGTTTTCATCTATGTGTAACCCGCCCTTCAAGATATTTGTAAAAAAATGTATATATATTCACGCTGCTAGCATTTAAACGATCTGCAGATAATATGTTCCATTTGTTTATTGTCCTCTCTGAGAATGAGTACTTTCTGATAGCCAATCTGCACTGATCCTTTATTAATGCTACTTCGTGTTTTCTAGTTCTACTACCTTTCTTAAGTGAGAAATATATATATATATATATATATATATATATATATATATATATATATATATATATATATATATATATATATATATATATATATATATATCAATGTTTTCATAACCAGTCAATATCCTAAAAAACTTCAATTTCATCTTTGTCTTTACGGTTGTTAAGCCACATTCATTTAGGTATTCTTCATAACTACGGTCTCTCATTTCAGGAACCATTTTAATTGCTCTCCTCTGTATTCGTTCTAACGTATCTATATCCTTATTGCGATATGGTCTCTATGCTTTTATACAGTGTTCTAAATTAGGCCTAATGATTGCTTTATACAGAAGTACAATTATCTCTTTTTCCTTATATGTTATATTTCATATAGGCACTTACTATTACTCCTTTTCTTTTTTATGGTAGATAGTATCTCCCATTTTATTGTTTACAACCAAGTTCCCGTGTTCTGTGTGCATGCATATTCATTTCCCAGAATTGAATAGCATTTTCCAGACTATTTCATTAAGTTGTTTACATCGGTTTGTAAATGTTATTTATCTCCAAAAGTGTTAACCTTTCTTAACACTCGACTACTCTGGGAAGTATACAGCCAAACTGGTTAAAGGAAGACATAATGCAAAATGACACAATCTTGAAGAAAATAACACTGTGCAAAGTTGTTAAAACGCCAGCATTCCGAGAACACTTGCAGGAGAACCACAGAACATTACGTACAGTCGGTACAGATCACCGCTTTGAAAGCACACCTACTATTAGGAAAGGAGGCGGTGGCACAGATCAGATAATAATCACAGCGGTCTATTATGACAACAGCCAAGTAACTGTACACCCCTTGGTCGTCAAGTCTAGTTGAGCTTCGAGCGTGACCAGTGAGGGATCATACGCGTTCCCCACTACATTTGTTTTCTTAAAGATCAGACTGAAAGATCCAAGGACTAGCTTTCCTGACCTAATAACCCTACATATTGTAGTCTGTGTCTCTTGCATTGACTCAATGCATTGTTATGTTCGTGTAGTTATGATTGTTGTGACTTATTTCTTATTTTGATATATGATTGCATTACACGTGTATTGATGACTTCAAATGTGTCCGAAGCTTCACTGTTCAATGCTGAGCCTACATTTATTTCAATTAAAACACTATTGGAATACAGGTGGAAACAAATCAAATCCAGACTATTTTCTTTCACCTTTTTTATAATGTAGATACATCATAACAATAATGATGTGCTAGACAGTTATTGTCAAGTAATAAATGTTGTTGTTAAACTATTTGTCTTTCTGAAATCGCCTCCTCAAATATAACAAGCAAGACATAATTACGACGACTAGTTCACCTGAAGCAAACTACAACACGGGATATGCATGTACATTAACTATGTTGAACCCACTTATCAAGTGTTAAGTATCTAGGTACTTTTAAGCATTTTAGCAGAAAGTGCCACGTTGTGAGGCCGTTTCTTCGCATTCCTGTACAAGTATCATGGGTGAATCAATATCAATCAATGTTTTAAATAGCACACATTTGCCGTAATATACAAATGTGTGCAGTTCAAAGGTTTTTACACGAAGTATCAAGAAATGGTATAACGTCATGTCTGTACACGTCAAATAAAGTCAGTAGTCAGTGAGGAACCAAACCGGTCAATGTAAAGTTTTTTATATCGGACTCGCTAGTGTCTGTATATCACACATATATATATATATATATATATATATATATATATATATATATATATATATATATATATATATATATATATATATATATATATATATGATATACAGACGCTAGCGAATCAGATATAAAAAACTTTACATTGACCGGTTTGGTTCCTCACTGACTACTGATTTTATATATATATATATATATATATATATATATATATATATATAATTATATATATATATATGCACGATCAGAAATCGTTGACAAAAGTTAACTAAATATGTGGAAAATGTGTTTTAAAAGGGAGAGTCACGTGCGAAGCTACGGACTCGAAATTTCTTCATATTTAAGTTCATCGCGGTCTGTAAGGATCAGTGTTGTGAGTAAAGATGCCCCGATTCAGATTTGTGGCAATATGTTATCTTCGTTTGATCGAAAGGAATTTAATGATTTTTTTGTGTGAACATATATGAATATAGAATATATGTATATATATATATATATATATATATATATATATATATATATATATATATATATATATATATATATATATATATATATATATATATATATATATATATATATATATATACATATTGTAATTTTGGGTGACCTGGTGGCGGAGTGAGCCCCACCCACATGGTAAAATAAACATATTAGCTTGTAGTGATTTATTTAGTAGTCATAATATTGTTACCATTGGTTGACACACTTATTACGATGTCGAGTTATATCTATTAGGTGAAATTAGCAGTCTGGGGCCGGCATGCTTGCTGTGGTTATTTGTCACTTGATTATTGATGTTTACACGATTATTATTAATAAAACTACATGTCATTAAGTTGGCCTACTTCAATCTATACCTGACTTGCGTTGTTGTTCTGCATAAATATATATATATATATATATATATATATATATATATATATATATATATATATATATATATATATATATATATATATATATATATATATATAAATTATGTATATTATATTCTCACGAAACGATCATTTAATTCCTTTCGATCAAATCTGAATCGGAGAATATAATGCTTTGCTGCAATTTATACAACCGCCCAAACTTACGGGTCATCACAAACGAATTGGCGTCCTTACCTGACCTGCTGCAAACGGGGCGATTGTCGACGGCAAGAGGCAGCTGACGGCCCACAGTGCAAGGAGCCGGCCCATGTTAGTCTCAAAGCTGGGCTTTGCACGGCCTCGATAACCCGAATCTTCTACGGTTGCCCAGGTGTTGTCTTTGCTTTATGTGGTGCCCCGAGATACCGAAGCCGAGGGTGTGGCCCAGACGGGCGGACCACAGTTACGCCTCCACGGCCATGACAAATGTGACATTCCCCCTAGAGAACGCACCTGATAGCGTGATGCTACACCGGGATAAGAAGCCAGGACGGGGCGTAATTGAGACCGAGTACGCCTACAGGTTCAACACAATACAGCGTTGATAATGCTATTTTTTAAAACTAACCGTCGACAGGCCTACGTGCACAATCACCATTAATACAAGTATGACATCTAAATAATTGCCAATAGGTGTGACGGGTTTCTTAGAATAAAAAAAAAATGTATTATGCCCAAACACATTTATAATGTGCCGTTCGTCTTCGTGTTTCGCTTTGGCACGAAATAACGGTATTTGTAAAGTTTGATTGTTTTTTAATGTGATACGACCGTACCGGGGCGACATTAGTTTGATTCAATTGACGCGTTATATTACCCCTTGGAGGCAACACTCGTAGGACGAACATGCGAGAAATAAAGCAATCACCGTCGCGCATACATTGAGACAGTAAAATACATTACTATCCGTCCTGCTCGCCGTTCGAGATTATAGGTCACTTAAAACATCAGAAACACATTGTGACAAGTTGATCTAAAATAGTTGACAAACCATGCAAACATTTTAAAGATTACTCTCCGGCATGACGGGAATTTTGTCTTCAACAGTGAAAAAAGGCTAGCTTTTCTCGTCATGAACCGGATTCCAGTTGGCATCGATTTGCAAATCCTTATAAATAAACGGATGCGGGATAAATTAAAAAGCCCTTTGTGTGTCAAATGTCGGAGAAGGCATAAAGTCTTGTTTAAGTCCTGTCGCACACAGTGAGGTAAAGAACGGCGTTGCCTTCTTATTTCACAGAAATTTCCCAGCTTATTAAAATACCTTGACAAAACGAATCTGTATAGATATTAAGCCTACAATTGTTTGTAAAAAGGGATGGGGCCAGGATTGGGGGTGGGGAGTTGGCCTGACTGGCAGCGTGCAGTAGTTGTACCAATCTGGAAAACGAAAGGCAGAAAGAACGATTGTGGCACATATAGAGGAGTATCGCTTCTCAGCCACACTGGGAAAATATACGCAAAAATCCTCGAGCAGCGAACTAGGTACAAGGTGGAACCACTGCTGAGCGACATACATATGTGTTTCAGAAAAGGAAGAGGTTGCACATCTTTGCTCTACGACAACTAAGCGAGAAGGCAACGATTTGCAAATCCTCATAAATAAACGGATGCATGTGTACACAACGTTTAATATTGTATGTACTATATTCCAACAGAAAATGTCTGCCATCTACCGAATGCGCTAAAACTAATTAACTATTATATTCCCGCCATACAATATTTTATGGCGGGTATATTTTATGGAGACCGTAATGTAGTGCCACCTGTCGAATGTGTGTGTGAATGAATATCTCGTGGAGACACACTCCCCCGACAGTGGCGCCACTCACCATATCGCCAATGCCGCAACTACCGTGATTATAAATTCCAAATGAACGCATAATGTGCAGAGGTGCCAAGTCTCCCGCTTTGGCAGTAGAACCAGGCTTGTCAACAAATGCATGTCAACGTAAAATGCAAATGTTTTGGGGTCGAATGCAAATGCAAATGTTTTGGTTACATATTTGCAAATGCATTTGAAGTAATTTCAAATGTTTTGGCTTTATATTAACGATTATTTGTTTTATTTGATGATTAAAAACAACGTGATGTATACAAACACATTATTAATTTAATAAGTACAGTAGTACATTATTGTAGCCACTAAGTACCACTACATACCAGTCCCACTAAATGAACATGTCTGTAGAGTCATACACTGAGTCACACAGTTCCAGACCTGCAGAGGTGGTGGAAATGGGAGGGGGAATAGACAATTGACAGTTTACTGGGAGCCAGACATGGGCTCATTTCAATTGGTAATTTGTTAATTCAATTAACTCAATTAATTTAATTAAATGTAATTAATTAACTTTCAAAATCACAAAATAATTTAATTTAATTAATTTACTTTACTGGAAGAGGTTAATTTAATTTAATTCAATAAAAAAATCACAGTTAACTTTCAATTAACTTTTTATTGGGTATATTATTTTATGCAATCCGGTGGTGACTGCCACTGGCGTACTGTCAGAAGGAAGAATTAGCTTTGATGATCATAATGGCCATTAGACACAACCACTCAGCCAGTGACCCAAGTTCACCCAACCAATATCAAAGATAGCTTCTTATGATGATGATATTATATGTTTATGTGGTGGAACAAAGGACCGCCCCACCTTTGCTACTTCTACTTTTGTCATTTAATAATTGTTTCTCAATGAGCAACTTTGTATTGGCAACTAAGCGATATCTCATTTGATATACATGTATTGTATTTTATTGTATTTTTCTTGATGAGTATGTTTGTGCTAGCCGCCAAGCTACTTTTCATTGATTTATATTATTTTCTTTTGGTACAATTATTAATTGACCTTTACCAACAATCACTCTTTGTGTGTTCCTGTAGCAAACGAGCTCAGGGTTCTGCCATTAAGCATCAGCAGGGTATAAAGATAGCTTCTAGTCAGGTCCAGGCAGTTGTTTGAACAGTGTCAATGTCCGGCCAGTGTCAACCAGTGAGTAAGCTGAACTGTGAGTGTGCCTGGTCATGTGCTAAAGCTTTATTATGTAAGAGTATGGACTCCTCTTGCTTTTGAGGCTTTCATCACCCATCCAAGGGGATGCAATACAAAGTGTATCTGGAGTCTGGAGTTTTTCTAGACATAATCCCACATGACAAAATCCAACGGGACAAATGTGAAAAGTGAACGAAATCCCGCAATACAATATTTAACTTAAATTATCGAAATGTGCTTTCACGTTGTGCTTTCAAGTTTTAGAGACATTTGTGTAATGTAATTATATTTCATTAACTTGCTTACCATGTTGCAGACAGGGACACCAGTTAGCCCCACCCCCTGTAGCAGATAGTGGCTTCTTGTTTGTCTTGTTATCTTGCATGGGAATTGTTGGCAGTAATCTTCTTGGGAGTAGTGGCTTCCATGGTGCCCACAAGACCTGTTTGTATGTGTGGCAAGTGTAGTGACCATCTGGTAAAACGAACCAATCATATAATGTCTTCTACAGCTGAATAGTGGGACCGGGGATTGTGGGATAGTAACGATCTTTGAAGACATTCATTTTCCACTTGTATTTCTGTTCACCACGTCCAAGCCACGTGTGTATGAAGAATTTGACCTCCCAGTTAACATGGTAATTTAATTGAAGTTAATTGAAATTAATTGTTGATTGAATAAAAGTTAATTGATAATTTAATTGAACAATTTGGGAGATTAATTTAATTTAATTTAATTGACCTGATAAATGTGTGAGGTTAATTTAATTTAATTTAATTTAATTGAAACATTTCTGAGTTAATTGTAATTTAATTAATTAACTTTCCAAGAGATAACCTGGTTGATAATTAAAGCTACCACTAGTCACTCTCTGGCTGTAAATATTTAGGGCTGGCATTGATAATGTTTACTCCCCCAATGAGCTACCACCCCAACCCACCCCAACCCACCCCAACAGTGCAAACACAACACAAGGAAGTCATTTGTCTGCATTGTTTTATTTGTTTCAATGAACAGGTAATCTCTGAAACCATCAACTTATAGACCAGTTGGTCTTTTCATGTATGAAGAACAGCTCAGGCATTGACCAGTTGACCTATAGAGCACTTTTTCAAAGAGCACACTGTGAAAGTGGATTCACAGGTCAGACAATGATTTCATAATCTGCTGAGGATTTTGCTCACTACAGAGCACTTTTTCTAATGGCATGTTGTGAACTTTTGAAAATGAATCTAACAACAATAATTATTCAAAGAATTACGCAAGCATTTGATTGCGCATTTGGTTGTGCATTTGACAAATCAAATGTTTGTGGGCCGCATTAAAATGCAAATGTTTAAGGTACGCATTAAAATGCAAATACATTTACAATTTTATAGAGGCATTAGAATGCGCATTCAAATGGTCAACATTCAAATGCGCATTCAAATGCATTTGCATTTGTTAACAAGCCTGAGTAGAACTCACACTTTTTCTTCAATTTGGGATAATCTTACGATCTACCGCCTTAGTGCCGAAATCTACCACCAAACCGTCATTTCACGGGTAAAACGTTAAAAGTACTCATTTCGAATCCAAACATACCAACACATCACATAGAAGATGCAAAAATTAAGTTAAATTTAGTATGCCCTAAAATAAAAAAACAGTTCAGCCAGGAGGGAAAACCCCGCTCACACTCCTGCGAGCCTCGCGATACTAGCTACTGCCCCCACATCTTGAAAAACGGCAGATCTACCGCTTTTTGTGCAATGCTACTTGGCATCTCTGAATGTCTAAGCTAGGCAACGCACGGAGGTTGTAATGGAGACAGTAAAGTTCTGCCACCTGCCGAATGAGATTATTCCAAATCCAGCGTCGACATCTAACAAAACAGCCATTACGGCCATTATGCCATTAGTTTAGTTTTTTATTAGCGGTTCTACGACTACAGTCATATCGTAACATGTATTAGATAAAAGTCAGCGGGAAACTGGTGGACACAGCCATATATAACACCTATAGTTCATATTTTTCGATTTAACATTTATAAAAGCAGTCCAAGAAGCACATTTGTATTTCACTGGCATTGCGAGTTGTAACAAGCAAATCGAAGATGTTTTTAAAAAGGCGTCAAATTTGCTGATATGTATTTCAAACTCAATTTCGGTATACGTGTGTGCTCCTAAAAGGTTGAGCTATTACACTGTATAATTACATTTCAATTATTATAACTACTGATGTACGAAATAAGTGCACGTTTATTATTTTTTTGCATATGCTACGAACTTCAGGTCGAACGCCTGATCACACGTTTACTTCAGAAAAGGCTGTGAGGTAGCACTCAACAATTCGGCGTTCGCGCATTGTATATTGTGTTGTATTTGGAGGCAACAATCTCCACTCATAAGCACCCCATAAGTATTTTTAACTTTCCGAATTAATCAGCGAGGTGAAATTATATGTGACGATGTCGGACAGGTGCATTGGCCATTGCCATTGCCACTGGAATAGTGACAAAGTCAAAGGTCAATTAAATTCTCAACAACGCCGGTCTCGGGCTCCGTCCACCAGAAAGCTGCGTCTGTCAGACCTAACTACCGTTTTGTTACAGGCAACGTCAAAACGACCAGTGTTGCCTTGTTTCAATGAGAACATGCAGTTGCTATTGCTCCGGTGAGCAAACGTTTATACTCCCATTGTCAGTGACCGATATATATCCGATTATTGTGCCATGAACGAGCGGTAAACAGATGCGCGCGCGACAAACGAATTCGAGTCGTGGCGCCATTTTTGCGTCGAGTCGGCGGGACTGTGTATTATTATTAACTGGTCCAGTACAGATGTGAGACGTACTATGAAGATGCGTTGCATAGCTCTTGTTGGCGTGACAATATGTTAAATACTGTACTCGTGTCACGGTGAAGTTTTATCAGATAGGCATATTGTTCACCAGACTTCCTCGGTAAATATTGCTTTATGAAAAGTTATAAGTTTAGACTAATATAAATATTATGAATGATAGAGATTACAGGACAGTATGACTGCGACTAACAGCAGAGACATGGGAACAGAGCTGCCAAGTTGTGTCGAGAAACATGTCATATGTGAGATCATGGACATGGGCGGATCCAAACACTGAGAAAAGATGTCCAGTTTCCCAACAGTATGGGTAAGATTTCCCCAACAGAACACCAAGTGGGAACACTTCAAGTCATTCAAATTTCTACAAGGGACATATCTTTATACACTGCCACTGGTCAGACTGGAAAGCATGAATAAATTGACAAATATTGTATTATATGTGCTGTAGCTGTTAATTTAAATACTGGACGAAACATGTCCAATTATTCTGAACCAGTTAAGGTAACAGTGTAGTATTGATCTCTCGTAAGACCCAATCGAGCAATGCGTAAGCCGTAATTAATATGCATGTCTTGTTAATTACACATGCATCCGATTGGAATGCTTCAAAATAATGCAGCAAGTTTTATTGAACGCACTGTCGGAACCGGAATCATTCTCTTATCAGAACTCAACTGGTCTTCAGCTTCACTTAGGCTATTCATCAATCTACCCCACACACGTCTCGTTTCAATGCTCAGAAGAAGCAGACATTCAGCTCGCTCAAGGTTTGCTACTAGTATGTGCCAGTTGTATGGCCATGCAGCCTTTTAGCCAATGTGTGTGTGTGTGTGTGTGTGTGTGTGTGTGCGTGTGCGTGTGCGTGTGCGTGTGCGTGTGCGTGTGCGTGTGCGTGTGCGTGTGCGTGTGCGTGCGCGTGCGCGTGCGCGTGCGCGTGCGCGTGCGCGTGCGCGTGCGCGTGCGTGCGAAACTAACGAGATGCGACTGTTCACGAACTTACGGAGGCAACATTTAACAAAATTGCCATCCAAGGTGGACAAGGGAGCCATTGGCTTATCGAGTGCTCAACCATTTTATCAATGTGTAACCCGCCCTCCTGAGATATGTGTCAACTTTGTCTTTAAACTTATTCATGCATCACATTTACACAATCTATAGATAATTTGTTGCATTCATTTATTGTCCTCTGTGAGAATGAGTACTTACTGATTTCCAATCAATCCTTTACCAATGTTACCTCGTGCCCTCCAGTTCTACTATATTTTTGAGTGAGATAAAAAATGGTGCTATCATTATTTTCATGCCCATTCAATATCTTGTTATGTTGTTATTGGGTTATGCGTACTAACAATGTTGTCGAATGGATAGGTGGCGCTGTAAAACGGTACGTGTGGACTGCAGTGAAACGAAGCAAATAGTGGTGAACACCGCGTCTTCCTTTGTTGAGAGGGCTGGGGGCATGCACAGGTCAGTGTCCTTGAAATGACTACATCCGATATAGAAAAAATAAATGAGGCCGTCAAATTGAGGTGTTCGCCGATGTCCCAACCACCAAATGAATTGCTCGGTTCCACTACCTCACCATTGAGGATGGTCGCTGTGTCCCCTTCGTTCTGACAAATGATGCAGTGGAAACTTAGGAAGAAATTCATCTTCCTGCCGATGAGCCCCCTACTGACACGACAGAAGAAGAGCCAATCCAAGTTGGTGACTGGTGAGTTGTTGAATATGACGATGAACTCCTTCCTGCAGAGGTAAAGCAGGTTCGTGATGGGAATTACGAAGTGAGCGTTATGCACCGAGCTGGTACCACCTGGAAATGGCCATCCAAAGAGGACAAGATCTTCTATGTTAGAGAGAAGATGAAGAAAAAGCTGCCGCCACCCACCACGATCAATGAAAGGGGTCACTGGGGGGGGGGGGCGAGTTTCCCCGATTTTGATTAACCGTAGATTTTGATACAAGGCCAAGTAGTCCTGAATTTGATACAAGATGGTATATTACCAGATTTTTCCCCACCTATTAATTTTGAATGAATCCATACCACATGATACCAGCTACTACTGTGTCCTGTATGAAAGATTTCCATGCAATGGCAATCTAAAAATGCACCTGTATATGACGTTGGTGGACAGTGATGCTTTGGACTGTTTTTTTTATTTGCAGACCCTTGTGTAACCATTTTAGGGGACTGTGTTTGTCTTCAACTTGACAGGTTTTAAATGAACTTTACCTTTAGAATAATTGCAGGCTGTTACATGACAGAAATGTACAAGAGACTATTGATATATTGGTAAATCCTCAGTGGCTTCATATAATTTTGAAAGTCTGTGAAAGTTTAGTTAAAAGTCATCAATATCCACATCATGATCTTCATCATGCATTAAAACGTTTTTATCATCACAGCAGTGGACAATGTACTGCTTTTTTATGGACACAGAACGTAATTTTATGTCAGTGGACAAAATGTAACGTCCGTCACACACAATTATGTAATAATTTTCCTTATACTCTTGTTTTCAAGCTGAATTGTAATTGGTAGTCTTCTATAGCCAGGCTACCTTCACTCCAAGGGCAAAGATTTATTTGTACAATTTAAGGGTTTCACACAATTTGGAAATTAAGTTAGCTGGTTTTTACCAATGTCCTTTTTGAAGTAAAGTCCATCACGCACATATTTCTGATTACCCACCAAGCCATAAATATTCCTAGGCACTTTTCCCTGTGGCACCAAATGGACTTGGACATTGGCAAGTCTCATACACAGGGCCAAGTTCTTGGGGGTACCACTCTAGCAATCAGGGCAGCTGGAATGACCTCCGACCTCTCTGAATGCAACGTCCGTCACGGTGGAATTGCCCCTCTATCCCTTCATCTTCGCACACCCCCTACACTCAAAACTTCCGTAAACATAGTGAAGAACAGAGTTCTTGATGTTTCATTAAACGATATTCCAAGTTGTTATCTATCAAGTAAAGGCCCGTTCATATTAGCGATTAGTTGTCCGATTGCGGGTGAGTCCATTTTGGGCGTCTGTCGCGCGACAGTTTGAAGCATGTGGCCTATCAACGACCGCCGCGACCGAGTGCAGGTGTACCCGTCGTGTCATTTGGTCAGAACTAAAGCGGTGATTGGCGCCAATCAGTAGATCGTACTTGCGCCATCTAGACACGTTGCACGTGTGAACGCGCACATAATTTAGTCGCGCTTTGTCATGTGACAGGGTGTCGACCGACCACTTGGCCAATTAATCGCTCGTGCGAACGGGCCTTCAGTCTTCATTTGTGAATTGCAATACGACAAATAATTTATATTAACTGATCTGCCATAATACAATCTTATAGATAATCAAATAAAACGGAAAATCAGATTTTTCATTATACTATACCTATTTGTTCATAACTTTATTATGTACATATGATACAATAATTCACATTGTAAATTGGTTAGAAACCTGCCTTAGTTTAATTTATTTTATGCGGGACAAAGCTACCTACATAAGAGTTAATGACATGGAACCGTGGCTCGTTTGCTGAAGACAACAAAGTCAAATGTATGTTTGTATACGAGCTTTATAATAAGCCAAATAGTAAAATGCAATACATTATGTATACATCATAAATACATTATGTATGTACAAGATGAAAACAGTTGTGATCTAGTTTATATACTCAGCTTACAAAATATCAGCAAAGGTGGGGGAACCAACCACACAATGCCAATCTGTAATGTACAATTGCAGAATGGATCCCCCCACCCCACAAGAGTTTAATTTATTTAAAAAACTGTGTACGTTGTTAATGGTGAAATAAGCATTAATGTAATTGATTACACCGCTACAAAGGTAAAACATTACTTTGTTATACATCAAAATCCCCAGGCGGACACTCAACAGATTGCCAGTACACCATCCTTGAGAATTTCACTTCTGTCAAAAAGAATTTCTCTCCCTTTTCAAGTTGGGTGGATTGAAATATACGCATTTTAACGTATAAAATATGCATTGTTCCAAGACATAGATTAATTTAGTAACATATTTAATTCATAGATTGGTGGGACCTCTCAGTTTCGACCCTTCGTCTTGTTTTGAGATGTCAAAAATATATACCCTTAATTATTCAATAAGTGTAACATACCTATAGAACGTGGAATAGGACTAACGCGATACAATCGACTCTGCGTGTATATTTCGGACAGGTCACTTGAGTTCGCCCACACAGCGTCACTGTGATAATTGATAGAGCCTACACCCTTCATTATAAACTCAGGGTTAAAAGAGAATGTAGACCTACAATGATTTTCATTGGTTATCTGACGACTGCTTTATTGACATATGACAACACTCGATTTGTTTTAGCCTCCAACATGCTTTTAGTCAGTCGATGTCACCGTCCCAGATAGGATCGTCTTCTGTCTTGAGATACTTGCGCCGCTGTTCCAAAAGCTCTTGGCGTTCACGTTGTAGCTGGCGTTCAGCTTGCTTCAGTCGCCGTTCCTGTAAAATAGTTTGTAACATATTTGTTATGTTGTACAACCAAAAGAGTGTGCATATACAATGTTCGAATCACACATGCATACAAATGCATGAGTGTACACTTATTCATTACGATCTAGACAGATTAGTGAAATGGTCTGAGAAATGGTAGATGTTGTTCAATTTTGGGAAATCTAAATGACTACATACAGGACATAGGAACTTGGATGTAAACTATAAAATGGGAGATACTGTTCTGGGTACTACTGTAAAAGAAAAGGATTTAGGAGTTACAATAAGCGCTGATATGACAGATTCAGAGCAGTGTGGTATTGCAGCTTCAAAGGGTAATCAAATTCTTGGATTGATTAGAAGAAACATAACATACAAGGAAAAAAAGTTAATTGTACCTCATTATAAAGCAATAGTTAGACCTCAATTAGAATACTGTATACAAGCATGGGGACCATATCGTAAGAAGGATATAGAAACGCTTTAACGCATACAAAGGAGAGCAACTAAAATGATTCCAGAACTGAGAGACCTTAGTTATGAAGAACGCCTGAAAGAATGTGGTTTAACAACTCTAGAGACAAGGAGGTTAAGAGGAGATCAGATTGAAGTTTATAAGATATTGAATGGGTATGAAAATATTGATAGAAATATGTTTTTGTCACTCAAGAAGGATAGCAGAACTAGAGGACATGAGGTAAAATTAATAAAGGATCAATGTAGATTGGACATCAGGAAGCACTCGTTCTCAAAGAGGACAATAAATGAATGGAACAAATTGTCTACAGATTGTGTAACTGCTAGCAGCGTGAATTTGGTTGACACATATCTCAGGAGGGCGGGTTATAAGTAGATGAACATTGTTGGACTCTCGATAAGCCAATGGCTTCCTTGTCCACTTGCCATCTGGGCCTTTGGCTTGGATGGCAAATCTTGTTAAATTACGCAGGCACAGTGCCTGATTAAAATGTATGGCGCCTGGTGCAAACTTTGTTGGAGGGGACCCTTACCGAGTGCGTGAAAGACCGAGATCGAGGCGCGTGGTATTGACTATGGCGGTAACCCCATACATTAACGTTTATTTGAGTATGTTTGAGTATCTAGCATTCACAGATTGTTGCCGACAATAAACTGTTTGCGTGTTTTGGCAGCACTGAAATCTGACAACGTCTTGTCATGATTAATCCGACCTATGATGTCCCATTCCGTACTGAGAATAATCAGATGAACCTTTATGTTCTGGCTCATTGTGGGTCATCGTTGTGTTCGTCCTTGGTCAATTTTAAATTCGTGTGGAAATAAATACTTTAAAAAAAATTAATACATGTGTTGTTGTTTCAAAATAATGACACTGGGGTTTGTGCATAGACACAATAGGTTAGGTAGACGCTACTTAAATAAGGACGACGTGAAAACAGAAGCTGCTTTACCTCTTTTTTCTTTAGTGTTCGCCTCTCCTGGTAGACCTCCTCCACCTGCCGAAGCTTGACGACAATCTCATTCAGTTTCTTCACGAACCGTTGGTGTGTAACATAATCCGTCTTCAGCATATCCTGCTTTGGCCTGACACAGGGCGATGGTCTCGGATTCTGATGATCCTCGACCATGTACTGCACGTCTTCCGTTGGGTCATTTGATGAAACATCGAACGCCTTCGGACCGAACCAACTGAAGCCGATCACGAAGAATACTGTCTGGTTCCTCATCGTTCGATTCCCGATCGGGCGCGACGTCGGTATCGAGATAACAATGTCGTCGTGACATTCGCATTGCAGGTTCACCAGTACATCTCCACCGTCTCGTGACAAACGTCCGCTGAAACGCTGCAGCTTTCGCAACACTTCGGGAAGTTTCCAGAAAACATCGCCTTTGGTCTTGCGCCGGCCCAACTGGTCAAAACTGGTAATTGAAGCCATGTCACTACCATTTGCCAGAAAGAACTTCGTGTTGTCTCTTCTCCTATATGGCTTGTCCTCTTCCCTTTGCCGTGGATACTTCTTGTAGTACGTTTCCTTCCATTGACGAACTGCCTCGTTCAGTTCCTTCGGCATCAGATGGGACCGCGTGTTCTTTCTCGGCCAGTTGAACAACGTGTAGAAGAGATACGGCTCCAGTGAGATGAATGGCACCGTGTGACGCAGCTCGTAGAGTCCGCGGCTCCATGCAACCATGTCGTCGTACCGGATGACGTTGAGATATTTGTCGCGGATGTGCAGTAGCGCCAGATTCACGCTAATCATAGCTCTCAGGTCGTTGGCGTCAGGTGTTGTAGAATCTCGGATGTTCTCCACGAGGAGTTCCTTGATCTTGCAAAGACTTCGTTCAGCATTCCTTTCGTCCAACAGTCGGAAGATGCCCCCGATTGTGTCCGTATCGCGGTGGAACAACAAACGACGTCGGTACTGGCACTTCTCTTTATCCGTGAGGTTAACCTCCACAGCGTCTGTTGCTTCCCCGAAATAAGAATGTAAGTCGACTTTTTTACGCAGTATGGTTGTGACGCTCACGTTGCGTCGGTGCTCACTCCTGTCTTCGTGTAGCTGTTCGTTCTCATCGTCGAGTCGCACGAGTACTTTGCGCACGTCCCACTGCAGTTGCTTCAGCCAGCTCACGTAGTCCTGACCGTTGACGTCGAACAGGGAGCGGACGTCTTCCGGAACATACTCTTCGTAAACGAGAAACCGATGTAGCACGTCCCTATCGGAGAACACTTGCACAAAGTTGAGACAGTCAAGCAGCGCTACTGTGATCTCTACCTCGCCGATGTAACCGGCATTGTTGCTCGACATGTGTCGCTGTGATTCACTGGCATGTTGCTCCTTGCGGAATATGTCGATGCCTCGAATCGCTGTGTCGATCACGGGGGTGATTTCTTCCACGCTGAGCTGAGCTTCGGAAGTAATGAACCCATTATACTTCTCGACAACCTGGCTTAAGAAAATTCTTCCGTACGTGTCCCACAAGCAGGAATTGTCAGGCTTCTTCTGCGTGGCGTATTGCGCATAGGTTTCAGCATTGGTCCAGACCTTCTCATCGATGCACAATCGGGCAACCTGTTGTGCAACGAACGCATCTTCTGTGAGTTTGTAGCCGTGTTGTAGCATCAACGTAGCTTTCTCCTTCCTTTCCAGTTTGATTACCTTTCCTACGAGTGGCGAAAACTTGCCATCTGGTCGCCCACTGGGCAACCGAATTCGGTTCACCAACATCTCTTTTACAGCCTTCAACAGTGTGACCCGAGCGTGACTTTTCTGATTGAATATGTCGTTGTTGAAGAAGTCGGCCACTACTTCACTGAGTGGTTCCTCGCATGCGTTGGATCGTTTCCTCAACTGTGCCAAGATGACGTTCGACAAAAGAGGACTGGTGATTCGGATACTGTGGGTGTATCCCGTCCTTTGGTTGTAGACTTCGTTGGTCAGGATTCTGATTCCCTGGCTAAGGTTCGTTTCCCAGCGATAGGAAACCGCGTGTGGCCCTCTTCGTGGTCCGGGAGCGAATGGCAAGTCTACCATGAGTGGATCAAAGGCGCAGGTGGGTAGAGAATTGAACCCCAAATCAAATGTGTTTACCAAAGCCACGTATTTCAGAAGCAGTGTCTCCTTTTCAGTGATGGCTGCTATCAACATCTTCACTGTTCTCTCGATGTATTCTTTGCCAAAGTTTTCCTTCAGGATATTGAATGATATCAAGAGCTTCGGATCTACGCCACTGTCCTGTTGATGGTTGGTTTCAAGCTCCTGGTATTTCTTCTTGAACCACAATGTTTCCTTCGTATCTAGTTCGTGCTTCAGAGAAACCGCCATCGTTCCCAGTGGCGCTATGTTCCCGGGTAATTTGGAATGCCGGCTACACACAAGGAATACACATATTGGACTGGGGAGTCTCCCCGCTTCGTCACGTGTCATTTGCTTGGTGCTTTCCTCCAACATGGCCATGAGCACTTTGGACTTTTCTTCATCTTCATTGTCCAGAAGCACCAGCACCGGTTTGGCTCGTTCGTCCTTGAACGACCACAATGTGATAATCTGATCATGTGTCTGTTCGGAGATGTTCCGTACGATGGCGCATCGGTGCGTCCTCCTGAAATCCCACAGGATGTGCTTGCACGTCGTCGTTCCTCCAGCTCCCGGTTGGTGATACATCGTCACTTTGCCAATGCCTGCCGCATGTTCGTGTCTTTGTTCTAGGATCCGTCGCACGAACTCTTTTGCTTTTATGCCATTCTTTCTCTCACACACATGATCCGGGAA
The DNA here is from genome assembly GCA_963662155.1 of Lamellibrachia columna. NCBI lineage: Eukaryota > Metazoa > Annelida > Polychaeta > Sabellida > Siboglinidae > Lamellibrachia > Lamellibrachia columna. Next base: position 54,798,641 of record OY759266.1, read on the forward strand.
ATAGAAATTCCACCAGTCAACTTCCCCGCCTTTGTAAAACGCGGCTTCTACCTTTTTGCGATAGTCATCAATCTTGTCAGTTTCAAGAATTTCTGCGTTTTCACACTGGACAGCACTGAGAACCTCTAAGTCGCTGAGTTCGTTTAGCTTTGATTGCTTCATTGTCACGTCCGTTCCAGTTGAGGTAGGCAGCATGCATTCTCCGTTTTTCCGAGGACCTCGGATTTGTAGAATCGCCTCTTGGACATGTTCCCATGGCATTCCAACGACCATTCTGTTCTTTAGCGAGTCTTTGTCGATGCAATGTCGTCGGAGCAACTCTTCGTTCCACGGTTGGGAAACGTTCTCTTCCTTGGCGATGCACATCCACTGGTCGGGAAAGGCAGAGAAGAACTCTTCAGCTGCTTCTAGCATCACTTTCCAGTCTTTGGATAGAAGAACGAACACAATGATTGCTCTTCCTGCAGGAATTTCACTGGCAAAGAAGTCCACGGCCTTCTTGAACCCTTCCCGCTTCTGTTTCTTCCATGCATAAGGTTCAAGGGCATCAGCACCGGTGCTGCAGTGGCCGTTCGCAAAGATCCACGGGTTTGGGATTGAGTTGCGTAAATCTTCCTCCAAACTTCTCAATCTCTCAGGGTCGTTAATGTTTTCGCTCGAGCGAGAGTAGAAGTCATCAGCAGTGGTGCTGATTTTGATCAAATGGTCTTCGTTTGTGATGAAATCACAAACCACTGATTTGGCATCGAAGTCGAAAACGGCTTTCCATTCGATGTTGTGGAGAAAGTTCATGTTTTCTTTCATGAACGACTGATCCATGTGGTCGGCGGGTTTGTTGATCACAAGTATTGGATAGACGTCTCCAATGAAGCGGTCTTCTCCGAGACATAGCAAGTTAACCAGTTTATCTTTCAACGTGGAATAGTCAATGCTGTCAAACCTCCGCAAGTACCACTGTTCTCTTTCCTTCCGTGTTTCTGCCAGCTTCCGTTTAAATGTCATGAAATGTACAACTTCGTCGCCATGTATTTCAGTTGGATTGTTCTCTCTCCAACGATACAGGGCTTGCGTCTCTAACAGCGACCTATCGCTTTTGCGTGTTTTACGCTTTGGAATACGGACGAAGAACGCGTCGTCTTCACATAGGCTGTAGCTCGGAACGACATCAATCTCCACAACGAATTTCGGGGTGTCATGGGCAGGGATTACTTCAATGAACTTTAGCGGACGCACACACGCCTGTGCGATGTCGCACTGTTCCGGAACGAAGCACCTCGTTATAGCTTTCCTCACGTAATCTTCGTAGATCTGCTTCTCATCATTGAGAGTGGTGCCGAGTACCTCGCCAGTCTTCGCATTGTCGGAAGTGTTGGATGCCACGCCAAAGTGAAGCGTTCCATTCGTTCGGTCGTTCAGGCACGCGCACACGAAGCGTACGGTGTCGCATGCAAGGACGAATTTTCCTTCGCCAGTGGACAGATCGGTCTGAACAAAACGATGAATTGGCTGCAGCAAGTCCTGCGGTTGCCCTTCGCTGCACGACAATATATCGTGGTGTGTGTATTTATCCGTTAACGTGACGTCCCTGTCAAAGGTTCTGCAGATCTCCGAACAATTTAAACCCCTGCTCCCATAAACCCCGGCCTCGTTGCTGTCAGCAGTGCCTAATTCATCCGACTCCTCCAGCAACTCTTTCGGTGAACTCGTTTGTTCTTTGCTGCGTCTTCGTGATGCACTGCGTCCACTCCCTTGAGCCTGCATTGTCTCAGCATCCCTCGCTTTTATTCTGTTTCTTTCTATGATTACTTTCTTCCTGTTACCAAATCGCAGAGACGGGAATTCCTTTTTAAGATCTTCCTCTGTAATCTCCAGCAGAACTTGTCCGTCAACTTGTTCTTGCTGGAACTGTTCAGCGATGTCAAGTTCCACTCCAATAGCAACCAACCATTGACGCACGAGGTCAGTCGTCCATGTTGACATCGGAGAATTCGTTCCTGTAAAATACCCAGATTGATAGCATAGTTGACTAGCTCAACATAGCAACATGTCTGCCAGTAATATTGCAACATCAGCATCCCGTGTTTTTCCAGTGGTCATTGTTATTATAGTATTGTATTGGTTGTTTAATCAAAAAGTGTCTTTGCTCTTACGTTGTTGTAGTTGTGCGAAATTACTGTTGCTCATATAACGTTGACACCGGAATATTACCTTCTTGGACAACGTAAATTGTTGTTGAAATTATTATTATTTCAAAATGACTTGCTTACAACCAGCGCAACAAGAACCCTTCACAAGACTGGAACAACTGTGTTCGTCACAGCTTGACTTACTGACAAATGGGCTGTATGATGAGCATAACGACGATTTACATACCAACAAAATATATAAGCGACACTGTTGTATCTGTTCATGTCTTTCGTAACGTTTACTAACCACTGACGGCGATGTCTTGATCGTCTGTTTGGCCTGGACATGGTGTCTTTCTTCGCAGTTTTTGAAAACTGGACCAGGCTAAGGAACAATTTCGTTGATTACTTCGCCATGGCCGCAGCCGCAGCCATTAAAATAGCATGTGTTAGATATAAAGGTTAACTCACAGTGTTGCATGCACTGCCCTCGTGTGATTGATCTAACAAAATAAATAATCATGCACATAGGTAATTAATTATTTAGAAAAACAATCGGGTGCTAAAAATTAAATAGTTTGTAATGAATATGAATTATAAGCAAGTGGAGCACGCACACACGTACACGCACGCACGCACGCACGCACGCACGCACACACACACACACACACACTTTTTAAAGATGAATCCATGTGTGTTTTGTCCAGGGAAACCGTTTGACAGTTTGTGGATTGGGAGAGGGCGCGTCTGGCTGAGTGTTTGACGCTAGCAAAACTAATGGTTTCAAGGATACAGCACACTAGCTTTCGTCTCCTTGACGCAGTCCGAGCTCGGGAAGTAAGAGGCAACAGCTGTGATGAGATGATTCCTGGGCAGCAGAACCCGCACACGTTTCACTTCCGGCTTCTTTGAAACGTAGTCTTCTATCTCTGCTATTGTAACAGCTTCTTTGCTGCTGCCATCTTCAAACTCCTCGTCTAACCAGTCTTTCACTTCAACCAAACAATGTAATACTCGTAGCAATACTAATAGTTTGGTAATTACTGTTCAGAGACTTGGGTTTCATCTAGATGCAGCTTTCAATTTCAAATGTCTCACATATTTTCTTTGACATGGTCGTGGACAACAGTGATCAGTGTTGATTTATGGTCGGGAATGGGAGATTTCGAGGTAGGTCATGTGATGGTCATGTGAGGAAACGTGATGGGGTGAGTGAGTGAGTGAGTGAGTGAGTGAGTGAGTGAGTGAGTGAGTGAGTGAGTTAATGAATGAGAGTGAGAGAGTATGAGTGGAGAAAGCAGTATAACAATTAATAAACAGAACATTTGTACAGGGTAAGTGTGACTTCAACTTACCTATTACCGTCCATTCGTCTACCAGTTGTTTCTCCGTCTCTTGTAGTTTTGTTGCTATGAACTTCTGCGCCGTTGCCTTTAGACTCGTGATGAAGCAACTGAACGAATCCTTCAGCTGCAAGATACGCAGCAATTTTTTACTCTGATCCGTGCGTGTTGTTTCTTTTGTGATCCGTTCTTCTTCGTCTGATGTAATGACGTCTCCTTCCATCAAGTGAGACAACAGAGTGTCCACAATGACAGTTCCCTCTAGATAAACTAGGTTCTTCAATATTACTCGCTTCTGTAGCACATCCATCTTGTACGATATCGAGTGACCTGCAGATATAATATCGTAGTGGAGCAACTATAGTGAAGCTAAATAAACTATATATATATATATATATATATATATATATATATATATATATATATATATATATATATATATATATATATATATATATATATATATATATATATATATATATATATATATATATATATATATGACCGTCCCCGTCCTCATGGTTTTGAAAAGGGGGTTCGGGCGTACACAATCAGTCGGGAGATTTCTGGGATGATTTTTGAATATGTTGCAGTTTATATATATATATATATATATATATATATATATATATATATATATATATATATAACGTTGCGTGGGCGTGTGTTTCTTGTATGTATCAACGCGGTAAGCATCACAACACTATACTGTGTGTGCGTGTGTTCGTGCGTGCGTGCATGTGTGTATGTGCGTGCGTGTCGGTGTGTGTATGCAATATTTTTATGTTTATACAATACCTAGTAGTTAGACCACATATTTATGCAGACATATTTTGCATAGATGGTGATCAATGCCCGTGTGCTATGAATTATTGGTGTAGGTGTGCCATCGGGATAATTACTTGGAGGTTTAATTTTTTTTGGTCACATCTAATTGCACAACGGGTAACATCATCAATACTGCAATTGTTGACATCGGTGCGTTGTCAGAGTTTAGGTAATTCTTGAAAAGAATGCTGTCGAGGGACTGCCGAGCTGCGTAAACAAGTGTCTCTTGTCAATCGCGTTATGCATGAACCGTTTCAATGATTACTGCAACCGAGTCAGGTGATCGTGTGACAGTGAGTCAGAACAGCAGTCTTTCGTGTACATATTTATAATGCTGATACTTCGAAAACGATCCTCACTTGGTATTTCAAATGTCAGACAAATTTCAAATGTGAATACCGGTACAGTGCATTAATATGTAAAATAGTATTATTGCCTAGGCAGCTCAGGTCATACATTTCATAACTTATTGTTCTTAAAACTCAACTTAACTTGGGCAAACGTGCTTTTTCTGCCGCTACGCCTAGGGTCTGGAATGAACTCCCTATCACTCTGAAAACATCGTAAACTATAGTTACCTTCCAAAAAACTAAAAACGTATTTATTCCAAATTGTATTTCCACCACAAATCTTCCGTTGTCCTCGTTCTGATAATGACTTTTGGGCGTCGTTGTTCACAATTATGCTGAATGCGTCTAATACCAAGTGAGGAGCGTTTTCGTTACTCTTTATCAGCATTATAAATATGTACACGAAAGACTGCTGTTCTGACTCACTGTCACACGATCACCTGACTCGGTTGCAGTAATCAATGTAGCGATTCATGCAAAACACGATTGACAAGGGACACAGTTGTTTATACAGCTCGGCAGCTATGAGTCTATACATTGAACAGGTGCGCTGCAAACAATGGATGTATATTGCCTCCCTATTAGTATTGTCAACTTAACATTTTCGAAAATCCAGGAAATACACACCCACACACGCGCGCGCACACACACACGCACGCACGCACGCACGCACGCACGCACGCACACACACACACACACACACACACACACACGTGTATATATTCTCAATCTGCAGTGACACACTGTTTCTCAAGCACACATAACAACATTTTTATAGCATCTGCAATTTGGGGACACACCCTAAAAGGTAGACCATAGCTAGGAACACATCCAGTCCTTTTCTAATGTGTTCCCATTTAAATTTGTAACAAAAGGGTCTGTAGTTTGACCAATGCGCGGCAGAAGGATTGGCACTCATTATAATGCACCGTTTCCATGCCTGTCGCTACTGATCCAAAATCAGGGCCGAATCGACTAGGCCGAACCATCCGTCGGCGTGGGCCGAACCCGTCATGGGCCGAACCATCCGGGACCCCTATGTAGAGCATGGCGTCGAGACTTTCGTCGACATGTTCATCGTCCGTCTCGTATTGTGTTTCATCTAGGCCTTGTCCATTTACTGAACGTTGTCGCCCTCAGTTACACTTTGCCATTTGTCGCTGTCTGTTTTGTTTTCTCGCCTGCATTAGTTCCGATGCTAATATTTTGTCTCGTTTTGGACCCGACTTGTCGCCCCGTTGTGTCTCGACAGCTCTGCGCATAAACTAAGCTACAATGCCACTGCAGACTTACCTAGTTAGAGGAATGTGCAATCTTCATTTTCTTCATCGCTTGATTTGATTAATTCAAGCAATACTTTTTAATGCGTCCATCGATCCATGTTAGTGCCTAATGGCCCTCCGGTGCGCTCGACTATAGGCACTCTTTCGCGTGCGCGGTTTCCCAGAAATTAGGTCAAGAGGACATGTGACTGCACGTTATGGGCGTATTCTTTTTGACGTTCGCAGAGTCACCGGAAGAGGAGAATGCGGAGAGGATAAAAAGAATAGACCTCGGAGAGGCTAGCAACCGCCTTGTTATCGCCCATAAACAATGTGGACGCAGGATGAGTAGCGGAGAGTTTCCGGTCACGTGACTTTAAACACAGCTTAGCACAAAGATTGATAAGTGGCATTTGTACACAATATGAAATTAAGTGTGTATTTTTCTGTTTGCTTTGTACACGTGATAACGCAATGATGTATATCGTCGCTGAAGAAAAAAACCGCTAACAAACATTTTGACATCTGAAAACGTGCTTTTGTGATAAAAGGAAGACTGAGAGGTCCTATTGATCTGTACATCAAATATGCTGGTACTTGTATAATGTCATCACGTTATGTAAATTAACTACTGTGCTTGGGCATATCCGCACACGTAGATATAAAATGTCAAACTGAGGTTAATCCACCCTTACGGGCCCACTTAATTTAGCCTCCTTTCCCCTACATTACGTTATTAAATGTGATATGACTAATTTGGACCGAAAACAGAATATACAAATAACTGACAACAACTTGCATGGGCGATGCATTCTATCCATCGCACAGCAGTAATCATAACAACATCCTTTTTTATCATAATAGTAGAATCAGGGAATAATTAAATATAGCAAAAGCAATGAAGGAGACATTTCCGAAAAATCAACTGAAGATAATAATAATAATAATAAAGGAATATTTAGCAAAAGTAGATTGGAAATACCTGTATGATGAAGAATCAGATGGGACTCTCTCTCTCTCTCTCTCTCTCCTCTCTCTCTCTCTCTCTCTCTCTCTCTCTCCTCTCTCTCTCTCTCTCTCCTCTCTCTCTCTCTCTCTCTCTCCTCTCTCTCTCTCTCTCTCTCTCTCTCTCTCTCTCTCTCTCTCTCTCTCTCTCTCTCTCCTCTCTCTCTCTCTCTCTCTCTCTCTCTCTCTCTCTATCGACAACAACAGTATTCGTTGTCGATTGTTCACGATGGTCACTGAACTGAACCTATAGTTTCAACTGTCTATAAATTTTACGTTTTTAACGTGCCAGTTTTCGTTGGGTAACATATTATGTATGCCGATAAAAGAATAAATTGAAGGCATATGACAGAAACATTGGTATAAATGTATATAACAATTATTAAGGGATAATCAAGCAGAACTTTATTACATAAGCGAGCAAAGACGAAGCGAGCAGAGTCACCGGATGATATAACGTTATCGTAGTGTATTGTTCTAGTGCGCCAACGTAATAATCACCATGGCAACATATTTTTACAATCAAACGTTAATCACCGACAGCGTCAGAGAGAATGTTCCCTCGCGCCAACGCCAAAGTTCCCAGCGGGCATTCAATATTCAAAGTGACGCTTTCTCGGCGGACGTAGAATGTTCAACGGCCTCAACGCCAAGTATCGCGGCGTGATCTTCGCCTCGATCGGCGTCGACTGGGTTTCGTCCGGAGTCCGAGAGCGTTCGTCCACGTCCGCGACAGATGTTTCTTACGAACGAGCGACGCGATCGACGTCGACGTCGGACGTTTTGTGACGTTCGCCAGTTCGTACGAGACCGTTCATCTGCATCTACGATAGATGATTTTCGCCTCGATAGGTGTCGATTGCGTAACGTCCACCGTCTCAAGTCTCAAGTAGTTATACTCCAAACAGCCCAATCTTGAGCTAACGCAGTGTTTGGATCAACGGCTTTTAGTGTCTCTTCCGAAAGACACGGGCAAAGTGGGGTGAACGAAATTGCCCAAGCTTCGAAACGGCGGAGGTGGAATCGAACCACCGTCCTCTCGATCGACAGGCGGGTGCTCTAGCGTTCACCCACGGCCACGGTATAGACGTGTCCGATGACGTTCACCTCGGTCGGCGTTGATGATGGATGTTTCTAGTGACGTTCGCCCGTGTCGGTGTTAACGTTGCTGGTGACATTTGCCGATCAGTAGATCTTGATCGCTCGCTCGCGGTTGGAATCTTCCCAAACACGAACTAGGCACTGAACAGATTTAATATTACCAAACGTAAAGTAATAGATAATAATGAATAAAAATAAAATCAGCAACATGTCGTCACGTCCACAGCAGTCGTCGTCTGGATAAATCATAAACGCTCGGTAACACCGTACACGTGTGCATCTCCCCGGAGGTTCCCCGGTCCCCCGGGACAACTCCTCGTCACAAAACTCAAAATGACAAAGAAATAAAAGTGAACCTTACTACCAACACGTCGTGTCGTCGGCAGCCGTAACAGCGATCGGTCAAACCGGAAGCACGCGTGAGACACCTGAAATGAAAAATCATCGAAGATTGGCCAATTACCTTTTAAATAACTTTACCGGTTTTCTGGGCTACATCTCAATAAGACTAATATCATCATCTTGAACACACGCAGTACTGCATATAGGCATGTGCTTACCCGGTTTCTTACAAACTGTGGATGGCTGTGTTATGCTTACCTCGGAGTAGTGAGCGTCCCTCCCGACCACGGGCAACTGAATCAACTTGGGCCATTATAACTAATATATACTAAAGGGTATGCAACATGGAATGACACCACTCGCCTTTCAACATCCGTATCTGAGCTTTGCAATGCATAATCCGATTACTACGATCATACACACATGTCCAAATGAATAAACTTTCACTATACCTACTTTTGATTACACATATGTCTGTATTTCTTAACGAAAATATATATTTTAACGACTGCGCGCAGAAAAGTACATACGACGAAATGTCATCACGTGAGAACGCAGACGAAAGTGAGGTGCAACACACGTTACGGAAATAGTCGACCCAACAAAGAGACAGCAGCGTCTCTGTCTGACAGCTTCTACGTGCGGTTATATTTTTGATCTATCAATGAAGACGTCGGAAGACATAACCTTTTGGTAATTCATATATAACCGCACGTAGAAGCTGTCAGACAGAGACGCTGCTGTCTCTTTGTTGGGTCGACTATTTCCGTAACGTGTGTTGCACCTCACTTTCGTCTGCGTTCTCACGTGATGACATTTCGTCGTATGTACTTTTCTGCGCGCAGTCGTTAAAATATATATTTTCGTTAAGAAATACAGACATGTGTAATCAAAAGTAGGTATAGTGAAAGTTTATTCATTTGGACATGTGTGTATGATCGTAGTAATCGGATTATGCATTGCAAAGCTCAGATACGGATGTTGAAAGGCGAGTGGTGTAATTCCATGTTGCATATCCTTTAGTATATATTAGTTATAAAGGCCCAAGTTGATTCAGTTGCCCGTGCTCCCGACGGATAGTCTTGACTGTAGGACGCCCACAACCGTGCAGTTCCTTCACGCGTCACTTCCGGTAGCCGTGTGATCATATGTTGCGTCTGAAGACGACGTGATAATGTTTCCGCTCAGACTCAGTGCCTAGTCGCGAATGAGACGTTCCGCCGACCCCAGGAACCATTGCACCGTTTGCGCTGTGAACCCGTAGAAAGATACAGCTTCAGTTTGTCTTCACTTCACGTAGAGTTCGACATCATCGCGCGGGTTATGTCATCCAATCCATGACTTGAAATTATCCCCGAGATTGTCCACCCTTCGTTGTGACGTATGCCAACAACTGATCAACAACAAAAAATAATAAGATGTATTCTCTAACATTATTCAAATGTGTATCCTGTAGGAGATATATCACAATTTATAAGTATACCTTGTTGTGGTATATTATTATAAACACAATATCAGTAATAGTAAAACTTCCATAGCCTAGCATGGCGCCTAAATCCTCACGGACCCGAGCTCACATGTATAAATCGTTAAGCGTACTATGACTACTACTACTTCTTTCTATATTCCGCGTAGCCTCAACGTGCTGAGCATGCAGGCGGGTCGGTAGGCGAACACAAAAAATGCAGTGCAAATACTCGTCACATATTTAGGTCAGAAGAACATATAATGTTACTTACCAATTAAAATGTTGATCCATCGTGAGTAATGTCCACAGATCCGTGATTTTGGACTCCGTTAGACGATAACGCATCAAGACGCTTTCGAACTTTCCTGTTCGCAGCCTGTTCAAAACGCATCCCCTTTGCTAGAAATCTAGCTTGTAAATGATTGCTAACAGTTACCATGCCGTGACGTAACGATATCGGCTCATTTCATTGGCCATATGTTTGATTTACGTCAAAGAACAATTGACGTTCGAAATTCATAGAAACCGTTTGCCGATTAAAACGTTGCTCTCTAACGTACGCACGCACGCAAAACGTCGCAAACAAACGCCCAGAGTTCCCGCGCGTTTGTTCTGCAACTCCGCGAAGCACAGTTTGCTACAAGCTGCACATTACTGTTATTCTTGGCTTTAGAATTAATCCCAAAGGTCATGGTTTAGTTTACGCATAGCCTGATTAAGACCATCCTCGGAAAATATACCATGGAATTACATGATATACCATAGTATTTTGTGATATTAAATGATATCACCTATCAGATTATCTACAGTCTGCACATAAACGATTCCACTTTACTGAAACGGCTCTTCTCAAGATACAGAATTATATAATTGACAACATGGACAATAGCAAGGTAACAGCAGTAACTTTACTAAATCTCTCAGCTGCTTCCAATACGAGTGATCATTCAATCCTTTTACAACGCCTTCGTAGACATTGTGGCATTTCTGGCAAAGCCAAAACATTAACATATCTGGCACACTATCTTGCCCACAACACCTTCCATTAGGAGTCCCGCAAGGATCCGTCCTTGGCCCTGTTCTGTTTAGCCAAGTCATATCCCTTATGAAAACATACCATGGAATTACATGGTATACCATATTACATGGTATTACATGGTAAACCACGACACACCATAACATTACATGGTAAACTGTGGTAGACCATGCTTTTTTATATATAGTATATGGTAAATGTATGGTATACCATGGCTTACCTGTTTCAAAGCACCATGATATTTTACCATGGTTTCCCTGTTTCAAAACATCATCGTATTTAGGATGGTATATTTTCATAAGGGTACTTACCCGGCTATAGGCCTGGCTATTTTGTTAAATGTTGATGGCCATCACACATTTAAGCGAGATGCAAGTTTGTGATTTTGACTAAAGTTGATCAGAATGTCATTTACACGATGGCAGTGATTGTGAGAAAGTTTAAGAATTTTTGTTGGTTCAGTTTTCTTTTAACCAGACAAAATGTTAACATGGCTGTAGTAGTACCTTTTGAAAATATACTACGGTATACCATGGTATTTCGTTATATCACATGGTGTTACATGGTAAACCATGATGTTACATGGTAACCTGTGGTATACCATAGTTTCCATGGCATACCATGGCATTCACCATGGCTTACCTGTTTCAAAACACCATGGCATTTACCATGGTATATTTTCATAAGGGAATATAACTGCATTTAATAACTGCATTTTATTTCAGAAATATCCGTATCCGGCTGTAAGTGCTGATTTCTGCCATATAATTTAATATATCTTATAATTTGTGTACTTTAATATACTTTATTTCATAAGAAATACATTGGAAATGTTTGTTTTCAATAACACATACATTGGAATATGTCTTCTAATTAGCCATAAAAACACAGTAGGCGAAATGAGCATAACTCAAGTATTCACCAACATCTATAAATAGTTATAGGTTTTTCAGTAAATGTTTAAATTGTGACAAATGATTGAAGGAATTTAACCACTCTTACTATTTTGTAAAAGAATTGGTCTGTGCCTTATTTTTCCACTGGGCTTTTCCCTTTAGGTTTATCACTTCTAACTTTTTTTGTATAATAAAAGGTGCCGAAATGCAAATGAAATTGCTAGTACATGTAGTGTCATGAGTTTCACACTTCACATAGCAAATCTATATTCAGATCACCACACCAAGATATTGTTTTAATAGATGTGGCATCACCCAAAAATTGTTTGGCAAAAGTCTAAATTCTGCACACGATTTATAAAAAGTCTCTCGTAGGTTACATTTTACCATATATTATTTTACATTTTACCATATATTATTTTACATTTTACCATATATTATTTTACATTTTACCATATATTATTTTACATTTTACCATATATTATTTTACATGTTACCATATATTATTTTACATTTTACCATATATTATTTTACATTTTACCATATATTATTTTACATTTTACCATATATTATTTTACATTCAGCATAAACAATACCCTATCTATATCAAGAAATACTGTAGTCATAATGTAAACGGGAACTACAGCAAGCATATCATAAATGCTAAAGACTGTTTATCATCCATGGTAACAATCTGCATTACTAACTGAACTATTGCAAATGGTTAGTAAAATAGCAAAATGCCTAGTTGATTCACAATTTGGAATTCCATTTGGTTAACACTTCGGTGCTCTTCTATTACCTGTCTATCAAATCAGAGAGCACTGATGAGAGAGCTGTCAATCAAACTAAGAGGAGTGGGTTAGAGTCTTGTACACAGATAATTTATCATAAAAGTCCGGGGGCGGATGCACGGTTTAGAAAAAAGGGGGTCCAAAGTAATGTATGAAGCGCCGAATGCGCGAAACGAGGCGCGATCGCCTCGGGGTGTGGGTGTGGAGGTATATCCCCCTTCCCACCCTTTCGGCGTTTTTTTACACAAAACCCTTGAAATGGTATAATTTGGGACACTCACAATCTGGTTTTAAGCGAGTTAGGGCCTAATGTAATCAACCCAAAATTCAGACATGCGACATCGTACGAATTTACCGTATACAATGCGGATTTTTGGGAGGAATACGGGCTTCGGCCGTGTCCCGTTTTAATACGGATTTGCTGAAAATACAAAAATCGTGATAAAGTAGTCCTATGTATGTTGTTGTATTCGTCACATAAGTAGGGATAAGTTCGAAGGTCAAATTTACAGTAGACGAGGTGCAACTACTTTTGAGTCCAGAGTTTCGGCAAAACGCAGCGGATTTTGTTTCATTTACACGTGTAGGTAGGCCTATTCCAACGAACAAAATGCGGTGTGTCTGAAAATGTCCAAACGAAAAGACAACATTAAACATCTGTCATGTGCCATTTATTGGAATATTGACTAAAACAACTGTTGTAATGCAAATGTTTAATAAAACAAATCGAGTATGCTACAATTGACTAAAACAACACATAATCGCCTTAACCCTGTATAGGCATTATTGTAAACTGCAGGCACGGTAGTGTAGTAATAGTAATATATATATATATATATATATATATATATATATATATATATATATATATATATATATATATATATATTAGCACGACAGTGTGTACAATTCAATTATTACTGAAGTATTTTGCACACAAAAAGACAAACATGTCTTTGACTAAAAAAGTGCGGCACGCATTCTCTACACTTTTCAGCACGTCCTTTGCCAATAAAACTGTGTTTAATAGTTTCTCATCCAGCCCCCTTCTGATAGTGATTCTAAATGATATATTAAAAGTAGTTAGGTTTCGTATTACAGAAAGTCGTGGCACCAAGTTTCTGTCAAATTTACAGTAGACGAGGTGCAACTACTTTTGAGTCCAGAGTTTCGGCAAAACGCAGCGGATTTTGTTTCATTTACACGTGTAGGTAGGCCTATTCCAACGAACAAAATGCGGTGTGTCTGAAAATGTCCAAACGAAAAGACAACATTAAACATCTGTCATGTGCCATTTATTGGAATATTGACTAAAACAACTGTTGCAATGCAAATGTTTAATAAAACAAATCGAGTATGCTACAATTGACTAAAACAACACATAATCGCCTTAACCCTGTATAGGCATTATTGTAAACTGCAGGCACGGTAGTGTAGTAATATATATATATATATATATATATATATATATATATATATATATATATATATATATATATATATATATATATATATATATATATATATATATTAGCACGACAGTGTGTACAATTCAATTATTACTGAAGTATTTTTGCACACAAAAAGACTAACATGTCTTTGACTAAAAAAGTGCGGCACGCATTCTCTACACTTTTCAGCACGTCCTTTGCCAATAAAACTGTGTTTAATAGTTTCTCATCCAGCCCCCTTCTGATAGTGATTCTAAATGATATATTAAAAGTAGTTAGGTTTCGTATTACAGAAAGTCGTGGCACCAAGTTTGAACTGAGACAAGGTGTAATTGAAACTTTAGACATATATGAACCAATAGATTGCCCTCTCAAGAGAGCTTACCCAAACTGTTGTATTTTAAACTACTCTGTATAAAGCGTACCATTCGATTTATGATCTGAATTTGAATTGGGAGACATTCTACTAAAAGTAGTAGTAGTACCATATAATAACAGTGAGTGCAAACTGGTAGAATAAAACGTTTCCTGTTACCTTTGCGCCAAGTAAATTAAAACGCGTCATAGAAATGCACACACACCATAGAAAGAGGAACAGGATCACATAATCGACGTTGTGTACTTATATTCAAAACCCAAAAATGTAAATGTAGTGATTAGCACATCCGCCTTTCATGCCAAAGTTCTGAATTCAAGACGCAAACCGGACACGGTACATTTGGTTATAAACCTGGCTCTCAACATTGTGGACTGTGTATCCGTCGTAACTCAGAGATCACGTTAATGTCGGTCCCTTCTCAATTTGGAACGTTAAAGAACCACTGAGGTCGGCTTGGCGATAAAGTTCTGAAACGGTTAACTAGTTGAATGAGGCCTTAAAAGACCATAACATTCTAACCATAATATACTTATAAAGACTATAGTCAGAAAGCCGATCTTCCCCCACCCTTTTGCGTAGGTAGGTTTCGACCCGTCGCAGGCAGGAGAATGATAACATAACAAGAGTGCAACTGATCCTCAACAAGGTGCGGAAGTTCGGGAAGATGTCTTCATCTGCGTACTCGAGACATTCAGTTAGGTTAGACGAGGACGATGACTGTGTAGGCTCTGTGGTTCTCCAATGGCGCTGCCATTCCTTCACCTCAGCTAGCAGCGAAGAGACTTTTGGCATGTCTGACTCCCATAACATCAATCCGTCAACAATATGTACATTTCCCGTCTCTGTAATGATTCCGGGGAGTAGAGCACGAATCTCTATACCCTTCCTGCTTTCTGGGTTAAATTGATTGTGGAATTCGGCAGACAGGTGGTCACAAAACGGGATTGCTAGAATGTGCAGGTAGTGCTCCGGTGGGGATGTGCTGGGGGCATTGGCTTTTTGCATCTGCCAGGATAACCGGGGTGTCCTTGGTGCTGAGATAGATGTACCAAGAAGTGCGGCTAAACGTGTAACATCTTTATACCACACACTGTACTCCTCTTCTATCTCCTGTCTCGTCGTTATCATTCGTGCCCTGGTTTGGTCGATCATACTGTACGCTTGGTATGTGTCTGAGTCCCTCTTTTGAAGCTTGGAGGCCACGGGCCTAACATTCTCCAAAACATTCTTGGTGGTGATGAATGCGACGATGGCATGTGACGAAGTGAGACTGGTTATGATCTTTCAGGCATTCGATGACTCCATGAATTATAGCTTCCCCCGTTGCTCTCTCAAGGTATATAAAATAAAAAAGAACTCTTTGACTTTAGAGTCAGCCAGCATCCTCAAGCACACTGACAGAATCTGGTTACCATGTGGATCTGTGACCTCATCTGCCATGATGGAAAAGAAGGCATTTTCGTCTTCAATGCATCGTGTATTTTCCTTTCTAATGTATTCGGCTACTACATCAATTACTTCATTCTGGATGATTATTGATGTATATACTGCGCATTCTTCCTTCCGGTCTCAAGATCTCTTTGCTAATCATGTATATAAAGCTGGTACTTCTGTGGAGAGCGGTGATCTAATGGTTAGAGCACCCGCCTGTCGATCGAGAGGACGGTGGCTCGATTCCACCTCCGCCGTTTCGAAGCTTGGGCAATTTCGTTCACCCCACTTTGCCCGTGTCTTTCGGAAGAAACACTAAAAGCCGTTGGTCCAAACTCCTGCGTTAGCTCAAGATTGGGCTGTTTGGAGTATAACTACTTGAGACTTGAGAGTTCTTTTCATGGATATGCCGCTGCTTTTGAAAATATTCAGCATCATGTTTTGATACAAAGGCTAAATTCTGATCTTGTTTTGTGGATAAGGCAGTTTCTGTGCGATCGACCACAGCGTGTCAGTCTGAATGCCAGCATGTTGGTCAAACCTGTATTGTCTGATGAGATTGTTGTGAACACTGGAGCCCCTCAAGGGTGCGTTCTCTCCCCTGTATTTTTCTCACTGTATACTAAGGATGTCAGATGTCATGACCCAATTATCACCCTTCTGAAATATGCAGATGACATGGCTCTTGTGGTTTGTCTGAAAAATGAGTTTTTCATTTCTCAATACTTTCTTCAGATTGACGTGTTGAACACAATGTTAAAAGACAGTTTTCTCGAATTAAATGTAGGGAAAACCAAGGAGCTTGTTCTTGGCAACAGCAGGGAGAGAGAGGCAAGAAGGTCAGTAGTGATAGACCAGAGGGAGGTGGAGATGGTTGACAGTTTCAAATACTTGGGTTCTATTATTGATAAGAAACTATAACTTTCAATGAACATGCAGACATGGTGTACAATAAATCACAACAACGTCTCTTTTTACTTAGAAAACTCAAAAGCTTTGAAGTCAGCCCACATGTCCTTGAACTTGTGTACAGAGGTTGTTGAGAGTATCTTGTCATTCAACATCATAACTTGGTTTGGACATCTTACTGTCAAACAAAAGACAAAACTTGGCCGTGTTGTTAACATGGCTAGTAAACTCACTGGTCAGCAACAGCGACATCTGTCTACTCTGTATGACTCTGGCCTTGCCAGGAAGGCATTTCACATTTTCACTGATCCTGTCCATACACTTAACTTAGCAGTTCCTCTTGCACGAAAGAATACATATAAGAAGTCATTTGTACCTACTGTTGTTGCTGTCCTGAATGCTGCACTCAAGTGACACGTGTCAGAAGAGCTGCTGTGCGTGCGTGCGTGCGTGCGTGCGTGCGTGCGTGCGTGCGTGCGTGCGTGCGTGCGTGCGTGTTATACAATGCAGGTATTGTAGTACTAGTGCCCTTCTGTTATGTTCCGGGATAAGCTTGGGCTTGATAATTTTAAGTCCCCCTTGGCATTGAATGCTCGGTAAACATTTAGATTTAAACAAGTCTCTGTTTATGTTGTAGCTAGTTTTCTTTTAAACATATTCTTATGTGTTATTTATAGATATTTTATTCGTAAACTTCACAACATGTGTGTAAACTTTGCATCATGTGTATGCAATAATATTGGGTGTTTGTGTATGCGTTTTATAGTATGTTCATTCTTTCGCGGGGAGACACATTCAAACATGAAGTGGGCGTGTGGTGTGCGTGTGATGTGCGTGTGATGTGCGTGTGGTGTGCGTGTGCAGTGAATATATGAACGACGTCACCGATAATGCTAAGAATAACTTTGGGGATCCCCTGAACGCCATGTATATCGCCTGTTAGAACAGTGTCTGAAAACGTCGCACTGCTACTAAAGAACTCGTACGTAGTAAGCAACCATTTTGACGTTGTGTTGTTTCTTGGCAACGCCTTTGTCCCCCGTTGACATGCAATTGCAATGGATTTTTTGGCACTAAAAAGGGGGGGGGTGCGGACCCCTGGACCCCCCTTCTGGATCCGCCTCTGTCTATGTCTGTGAAAGTGTTGCTATTTACACAATAAATTGTAAATATAAATTAATTCAGGAGGAATACTAACTTGAGTAGTAAGAATGTCTGAGAAAAAGGCAAACTGTATAATAAGTCATTTCGCATAATGCCCGCCTGACATTTTAAGGCATTACGCCTAAAGACTGTTTAACTCATTCTCAGTCATTTCGCGAAATGAAAACAGGAAAAGATGGCGCTGTTTTTACAGTTTGACTGGTGTCAATGTCAGTTATGGAGGTCGATAATTTATTAAGTCATTACTTTTTAATTGTTATGGACTTTTACTTTGTGAACATATTGATTGGCTACTGAAGCTAGAGACTGGCGTATCTAAGAACTGTTATTGACTTATTATTAAGTTAGCGTTCGACATAAATTAGTGCAAAATAACCCGGTAGATGGCGCATGTGTCCACAGACGAGACTTGGAGTGAAGTTGTACGATAAATAAATAGAACATGGCTGATGGAATTCTGACACTAGCTTCGACTTTTGACAGCTGAGACATTCGCAAAGAAAATGGTACGACAAATGTACGGTTTATAAGCCATGTATACATTGTCATCGTTTGTTGCATGCACTACCATGTCTAGGCATGACCATGTCCAACACCATGTCATGTCAAAATCACATAAACAGCATCATTCACAGCTCGCGCCAACAAAATGCTGGGCCTGGGACTAATCAGACGCAATCTTAGAGGAACCTCCCAGAAATTACGACAGCAAGCCTACATTTCACTAGTCCGCCCACACTTAAAATATTGTTGCACCGTATGGAACCCATACACCAGGAAGGAGGTAACTAAAATTGAAAACATCCAGATTCCAGCGCCGTGCGGCCAGATTTGTCTCTAAGACAACGGGAGAGTGTCCGCTATCATGATCAACAACCTTCAGTGGGACACACTCGAGAAAAGAAGACAACTGTCTTGCTTCCTCTTGATGTCTAGGATCTACATCCAGCAGATTGCAATCAATGGCAATCGATACCTTGCCCCAATGCTCCCGAACAGTACAAGATATTACCACTCAGACAAATATCAAATCATCCCAGCTCGCATCCAAGGCGTACAGCAACTCCTTTCCATGCATTGTCATCTGGTGGAACGCCGTCCCCGGGAATGTGTTGGCAGCTCCAACCTTCGAGGTTTTCAGAGGAGCTGTTACCACACAGTCACAAAACTAAGCCGTGACCTATGTTTTTACTTGCATGCACTCTGTTCATACTTTACTCGCACCTTACACATACGTTTACTTGCACTTTCACATCTGGCACAGCATAGGTGTATATACAGTTTATACACCCATTGGTGTTAAATCCCGACTGATGGACACTGCCAATTAAAGAAGTAGAAGACGATTTGTCAGTTCTTCCATCTTTCGACGCAGAACTTTCCCTGGCTATTTTGTGTCAGACACTGTCTCAGCCATTGTCTTCCACTACTAGTACTATGCATCCGTACACAGATGTCGATGCAAGACTACGGACAGTCACGGTCGAACACTAATCTGGTCGGGGGAGAATCTGCTATACTTAATTTTGGGGACGCGGCTATTTGCATAGCCCGGCTCTGCATTGTCATTATCTGCAATTACATGTCAATAACTATTTTATGCCCATGTATGTGTGGGTACGTGTGTGCGTGCATATAGGATGGTGTTCTGTCTCATTTAGTTGATAATGAACCTGGAATATCACCTTCAAAGATATCCCAAATAAATGTGGCAGAACACCATCCTGAAATTTGAAATTGTTGTTTACCTAATTAAAGGTCTGTGTCTATGCACAGTGCAAATAAAGTGACCATTACAAATGTTTTTCGAATGTTCTGACATGTTTCTGTGACAAGTGGGAGTTCATTGACACAGTCTTTGCTATGACATGTAGCATGCCCTTGTAACACAAACTAAATTATTGCCACTCTCTTAAACCACTTCAGTTAACTTTGATTTAAAAATACTATCCATCATCTTAACACGTGATATTAGTTTACAAGTTGATGGTAAAACTATAATGAAGCCCTAACTTAATCTCACCAAAGTTCAATGTTATGTTCCACTTCCATTGCATGATAACCCGTGGCTTGACATTGTTCTGTTGCAGAGAATACTGTTGGGATTGTGTCGACTCCCTAATGGCAGTCCCTGTCAATCCCTCGTCCTACGCCGGATGCTAGCCCACAGACTCGCCGTACCACATCACCGGAGTTACATGATTTCTACCAATCAGCTGCTGCGCATAGCATCAGTGGCAGGTACTCGCCAGGTCCAGTGGCAGCAGTTTCGACACAAGAACAGATATGACGGGTTTGCAAAGAGGAAACCTGGAAAACCAGTCTCCAAAATTGGACTCGCATGGTACATCATCCTAGGTGGAGGCCTGTGGTTACTGACAATGACAAATGCGTAAGTAATAACAGTTTACATACAGACTGGAAGTATGAATAGTTTGTCAAGTAGAATTATTGCTTTAGTGTTGTGTTTTTATTGTTATTTAATAATTTTCTGGCTTAATTATTGTAATTATTAGAGCTCGGTTGAATGTTACATAACATTTAAGCTGGTTCAGCCAACTGATTTACCAAACTACCAGAAAGTGTCAATACTGACTGCTAAATAACAGAACAAGAGGGTTAAACTGTTTGTATGCTTCAGGCAATTTGAGAAGTAATGAGAACAACCCCTGATAGCCAGAGTTGGGTGAAAGATATTAGATAGATGCAGACGTAAAGCTGATCACCATGCAAGATGTGGCAGATAGCAGACTAAGTTGACTAATTTAGAAATAATAAAGTGGTATGTTATGGTGTTACTTGTAACGTCAGATTATTATTACTAAATAATTTATACATTAATTGTGATCTTAAAGGAAATAAAGGAAAATAAAGGAAAAATAATAAATAAATATTATATGTGCATAAACCACATTGTTTTATAATAAAAAAGCTTTTAGTATGTCACAGTAAGTGACATGATGTTGTGTGTGCTCAGGTTACCTAATCTGATTGACTGGGTGGTTCGTGCCGCCCCACCTGAGGTGAAGGAGAATGAATCGGGCACGGAAGAGAGTGGGGAAGACATAGGAGAGGTAGTGGAGAGGAAGAGGAAGAAAAAGAAAGTGGGATTTCATGACCGCAAGGTAAATATTAAATTAAAATCTGCAAACAGTGCACACACAGGCATACACATACATAATATATGTACACACAAACTTACCACAAAATTAATAATATGCCTCAGAACTGCAGCAGCATTTCATAAAGCACCATATATCTAGCACCAGCCATACATCATCATGGTAAATCAATAAATTTTAAATTAACAATTAAAAAGCATGCATTACAAAAATTATTAGATTTAAAAAACGTTATGCTTCATTAAGTTGATTAATAACATATTTGATTGCATTTTTATGCCATAATGACTAACGTTGTCAACTAAATTGTATAAAATGTATTCCATAATTATTGTATTGGTGATTGTGTCAATCCTGCAACCAACTTAAGTTTAAAGTATTATGGATGCTTTCTGTGGTGAAAGTTTCATACCAATTACTAGGGACAGGTGCAGTAGCATTCTATTGCTTCTGTCCTTTACAGATGATAGAATATGAGAATCGTATACGAGACTATTCGACCCCGGACAAAATATTCCGCTACTTTGCCACATTGAAGGTAGACTCGGAAGTGTTTATGACACCGGAAGACTTTGTACGTTCCATCACCCCAGGGATGAAGCAGCCAGAAGGTGAGAGGACAGCACCAACGTTCCCCTCATCTGCATGAAACGCATATATATGCACACACGAACTTCACAAAATCTCACTGCCCATTATGGATCATGTTATAATTACTGGACAAAGTCTGACTAGGGTTTATTTCAGTGCTTCCTTCTCTAGAGTTAGTGAGTTTACCACAAATTACACATTTATCTCTGTATATGGGACCATGGCATAGACACCAGGTAGAACGGACCATGGCATAAACACCAGATAGAAGGGACCATGGTACAGACACAAGGCAGAAGGGACCATGGCACAGGCACCAGGCAGAAGGGACCATGGCACAGACACCAGGCAGAAGGGACCATGGCATAGACACCAGGCAGAAGGGATCATGGCACAGACACCAGGTAGAAGGGACCATGGCATAGACACCAGGCAGAAGGGACCATGGCATGGACACCAGGCAGAAGGGACCATGGCATGGACACCAGGTAGAAGGGACCATGGCATGGACACCAGACAGAAGGGACCATGGCACAGACACCAGACAGAAGGGACCATGTCATAGACACCAGGTAGAAGGGACCATGGCACAGACACCAGGCAGAAGGGACCATGGCATAGACACCAGGTAGAAGGGACCATGGCATAGACACCAGGTAGAAGGGACCATGGCATAGACACCAGGCAGAAGGGATTTATATAGCCTTTAGTGCCTCATCCGAAATATACAGGCAAAATGTGATGAACAAAACAGCAGCAGGTGGACTCGAACCCAGGTCTCCTCGACTGACAGTCTGGCATTCTAACCGCCAAGTTTTGTTTCTATTATTTGTTGTACACTTTTTAATAAAAATTGCATATTAATATGATTGTTGTTGTGTCACAACGAAGTTACCACAACAATTAGTTGTAACTCCAGAATTGGTAGCTAAGAAAATAAGGGCAATGAAGGATAACAAATCACCGGGAGTGGATGGGATTCCTCCAAAATTACTAATGGAAACAGTAGATCAAATCAGTATACCACTTGCAAGAGTATTCAACTTGTCATTAAAAGAGGGAGTTGTTCCGTTTGAATGGAAAGAAGCAAACATCATACCATTATTTAAAAAGGGTTCGAGAAATAAGTCAGAGAATTACAGACCAGTGAGTTTAACGTCAGTGATTTGTAAATTATTAGAAAGGTTAATTAAAGACCATATGGTGGACTTCCTCGTTAAGCATAAATTATTAAATTCATCTCAACATGGATTCCTTAAAGCAAGGTCATGCTTAACAAATATGTTATGTTTTTTGGAAGAAATCACTAAGTGGATAGACGTGGGATCGCCAGTAGATATTATCTACTTAGATTTTCAGAAAGCTTTTGACAAAGTGCCACATCAAAGATTGCTACTTAAATTAAAAGCCCATGGTATCGGGGATAGCATAACTGACTGGATAGAACAATGGCTGACTGACAGAAGACAACGAGTTGTAGTAGATGGAGAAGTTTCAAATTGGAAATCGGTTTTGAGTGGGGTACCTCAAGGGTCAGTACTAGGACCTATATTATTCTTAATTTATATCAATGACTTGGACGACAGTATAACAAGTAACGTACTGAAATTTGCGGATGACACAAAACTGTTTAGAAAGGTTAATACTGATGGTGATAAACAACATTTACAAAACGATCTAGACAGATTAGTGAAATGGTCTGAGAAATGGCAGATGCTGTTCAATTTTGGGAAATGTAAATGCCTACATACAGGACATGGGAACTTGAATGTAAACTATAAAATGGGAGATACTGTTCTGGGTACTACTGTAAAAGAAAAGGACTTAGGAGTTACAATAAGCGCTGATATGAAAGTTTCAGAGCAGTGTGGTATTGCAGCTTCAAAGGGTAATCAAATTCTTGGATTGATTAGAAGAAACATAACATACAAGGGAAAAAAGTTAATTATACCTCTTTATAAAGCAATAGTTAGACCTCATTTAGAATACTGTATACAAGCATGGAGACCATATCGTAAGAAGGATATAGATACGCTTGAACGCATACAAAGGAGAGCAACTAAAATGATTCCAGAACTTAGAGACCTTAGTTATGAAGAACGCCTGAAAGAATGTGGTTTAACAACTCTAGAGACAAGGAGGTTAAGAGGAGATCAGATTGAAGTTTTTAAGATATTGAATGGGTATGAAATTATTGATAGAAATATGTTTTTCTCACTCAAGAAGGATAGCAGAACTAGAGGACATGAGGTAAAATTAGTAAAGGATCAATGTAGATTGGACATCAGGAAGCACTCGTTCTCACAGAGGACAATAAATGAATGGAACAAATTGTCTACAGATTGTGTAACTGCTAGCAGCGTGAATATGTTTAAAAACAAGGTTGACACATATCTCAGGAGGGCGGGTTATAAGTAGGTGAACATTGTTGGACTCTCGATAAGCCAATGGCTTCCTTGTCCACTTGCCATCTGGGCCTTTGGCTTGGATGGCAAATCTTGTTAAATCTTGTTAAATTGTTTCTGTACCACAAAATATTTTTGTAGTGGGCATGCCATGTTGCAACATTGTTAAGCTGTGGGGACATTTTAGATAAAGCCATAGTTTGGAAGATTGGATTGTGTTGTATTATGTTGTTAGCACTAGACTGGTTATTGTATTATTTCAGTAATTCTGACATTACTGCTATCTCCATGCTATACCAATTCTTGAATATTCTACTGTAGATATACACGCCACCTAGTGGACTAGGAAGAACCAGTTGTCAGGTTGATAGATTACTGTATAGCATGTCAGATCTCAAGTTGGTGTTCTTTATTGAAATACCAGGAATTTATATATCGTTTGGTGTTTTTGATTTATCAATTATAAATGCCTTCTTTGATCTGTTATACATTAGTTTATGCTAGTATTACATACAGCGCCTCTTCCATATGTGCATGCATATTATGAGTTGTGTTGCTGTCACTCCAAACTGGCCAGGTTTGTAGAGAGTACTGCCCAGTGGGTGAGACTGGGGCTGGTAGGAGATGATATTAAGTAAATGGAAAATGTAATTATGCTAAATTTAAAAGACATATCTCCCTCATTGGTTGATTCAATGGTTACCCATGTCTTGTTTACAAGTAAACTAGGAATTCATGAAATGTGGACGTATCCAAGCTGTTACAACTTACCGCGATGTGGGGCAAGTTGTAACATGCTACGGGGTAAATTGTAACATCAATTGTATGATAAATGGGGCAGATTAATACAGTACAATTGATACATGATGGTTGTATGCAGCACACACAGTTTGTGATGACACAGTAACCGTCAACCAGCAAAAGGTGTACATGTCAACGAATACAGAGGAAATGAAGCTGCTTGCACAAGTTTGTGTTCCTTGCAGCTGATGTTGTTGTGGCAGCTTTAATATGATGTCCTCCCATGGATGGATGACAATATCATTATTTACTGGAATGGCAATATTGTGTTAATGCTGTTGCAACTTACCCCTTCTACATGCCCCACAGGCACATACTAAACATTTCTCACCACATTGCAAAAACAATGGACGATTCTCGTTAGGCACTGTTGTCCTCTTAAAGACTGACCTCTTGACTCTAGCTGCAGGTAGTTCAAATTGCTACACACACATACCTTGATATTATATGAAATCATAAAATAAAAAAAATAAAAGAATTTTGTTTGCCCCGCAAAAATAAGAAAATGGCGTCGTGCAATTACTGCGAATTTTGGGATAACTTGACAGAGATATATGACAGACCATCAGAGCATAATAGTGACACCTGGTGAATAATACTGGATCACGACTCTTGCTGCTAGGCCCACTGGTACAACCTGTCCTTGTTACTTCTAGCCCCAGTCTCCCCCCAATGCACAGCACAAAGCCATGCACTAATGTTGTATATAGCATGTATGTATTATTTCAGGGTTTTTTACATTAAGATTTTCTTCTCATGCAAATTCCATGTCATGTTTGATGCACCTTACAATACGTGTACATTGCACTTGGATAATTTCTTGCATTTTCTTTTCAGGTTTGGGACTTGATCAATTCAAGAAGTTTGATCCAAAGGTCAGTCAAGCTGTCAACGTTTACTAGTATTAGTTAAGCTGTATATGACTAAGACTTCATTGTTTGATAATGTCTTAACTGTTACGTAATCTGTCTATGGTTCAGTGTTGTATCATGTTGTTTTCGCAATATTCCCGCAGAAAACACCTAAATGTTAATTTTATTGCAAGCTTTGTTTTTTGTGAGTTATTATTTCAGTATGGCCTGTTGTAAGGTTGGTCGCAGTGCACATTCTATTCCACCGGGTCGTAGCACATGATCACTGTGTCTGGTTCAATATGTCGTATATCTCTGTGTCAGAATTTATCTTCTGTGTTTCATGGTTTCTAACTGGCAAAATCTGACTGGAATCAGCTGTTTCATGTTGTCATATAAATTAGGTGTCCACAAACGTTTTCTAAAAAAAAATTTTAGTTCAATCAGTAAGACTAAACTGATCAAATATAGAGTGAAATAGTTTTAATATGCCACATATTACTACAATATCAGTTTATGATATTCCTATAGGATTACATTGTGGTTACGCATATACAGTATACAATACAATAAAAAACTTCTATTGCACTAAAATCCTTGGGCAGCACACCAAAACAAAAGGGTTAGAGTAATCACATTGAAATTATGAAGTATGCAGCATGCAGTTTTAATTTGACATGCGGGAGAGTAGAGGGTGCATAGAGTACTTCAATGTGGTGCAAAATAACTTGCTGTTTATCGGCCTATTTTCAAAATGCTTCTGAGTATAGAACTTATCTACAAAGGCTGTCATGATTGTGTTGTATATCGTATGTCCACCTGTCCACAGTGCTTAGTGTTTGACCACGGCTGTAATCACCACATCTTCCACACACATTCATACTGTCAATAGCTTGGACCAGTTTGTCTGTATATTTGGCCCCATTTGCTGTATCCTTGTATACAGTATTTTATACCTGTCACTAAGTGTGTTGTGTAGAATCCCATCCAACGCTTTTGTACTGCTGTTGTGTTTGTAAAGTGTTATTCTTTTCTTTCCCACACATTTAAAAGGAAGCCATCACGGTGAGTATCATTATGGTTGCACCTGCTAACCCTGCGACTGACTTCTGAGATCTTGTGGTTTGTCATTTCATGTGCAAACTCCATGACATGTTTTTTAAAGTTGTGTAATCAGGATAATGCAAATTTGGACTTCACTCGACCTCTAAAATAGTTGTGTGAGTGTATCATAAATTATGTAGCATAGCAAAATCAATATTTCACTAAAATGAAACTTACTTGGTGTAACCCTTTATAAATACAGTACCACTCTGTTAACATGAACTTTGATAACTTGAATACCATTCGTAGCTCAAACCTTGAGCCCAGACATTGTAAATAATTGATTATGATGAACCCAGTAATTCAAACACCTACCTGGGTAGATAACTAAAAGTGTTTCCAAGGTCCCTCCATCTTCAAGTTAACAAAGTTATACTGTATGTTGTACTCCAGTTGGAATCTTGGATCTCAATAGTTGATCTGTGATACCTGAGTATGTGGATATGAGCACGGCTGTCATTTTTTATTTTGCTTCCTCTGCTGACCGTTCTAAAGTCACAGTCTGCTGTGGGTGTCTCAGCTATCGGCTTTACAGCTCTGCTTCTCAAGGGCTTGAATACTTTTTTCTTTGCCTTAACTGGTGAGGGTGC
Organism: Lamellibrachia columna; assembly: GCA_963662155.1. Classification (NCBI taxonomy): domain Eukaryota; kingdom Metazoa; phylum Annelida; class Polychaeta; order Sabellida; family Siboglinidae; genus Lamellibrachia; species Lamellibrachia columna. The sequence goes on from OY759266.1 coordinate 54,825,990, forward strand.
AAACTTGTTCTTAGTATGAGGTGTGTGTACTTGTTGATTTCTCTGGTATAAGGATGTATGTTTTTTTGTTTTTCTGTGAGATGTGGAGAAATGTGTTTTTTTGTGATCTGTTTTGACGCCTATTACACTAACATAATTCCTACACAGTTTTTATTGAAAAAACACAACACACACATCCAGTTCATCAAATTTGATGGATAAATAAATATTTACAATGTGATTAGAATTGTCTTATTTAAATGTGCAATTGTTCTAGCTTAAATCATAAGTGATTCAGTTCTGTAATTATCATATGTTTACAGGAACAGTGAACTCCACTTAACAGAATCACAAATAACTCAGCCACTTAGTAGAATTGAATATATTGGCTGGGACAAAATCATTCCCTATTCCTGCTTTATTCAAATATATTGGCTGGGACAGAATCATTCCCTATTCCTGCTTTATTCAAATATATTGGCTGGGACGGAATCATTCCCTATTCCTGCTTTATTAAAATATATTGGCTGGGACGGAATCATTCCCTATTCCTGCTTTATTCAAATATATTGGCTGGGACAGAATCATTCCCTATTCCTGCTTTATTCAAATATATTGGCTGGGACAGAATCATTCCCTATTCCTGCTGTAATAAAATGTGCATAGTATACAAAGTATACATCTGCAAATTAATTGATACTTTATTTACATAATAACATCATTGTGTTACTGATAAATCGATGTTTCAAGAAATTACCCGGATACCCACTCATCAGTATTCTCATGTCATTCTTAATTTCAGGAAGTACCTCTGTGGCGGGTAACTGATTTTGTTCAACCCCTTGGAGAAATCTGTGTGCCTCTTTGCATATTTGTGTGACTTACAACTCCTTTGTTCCCTATCCTAGAGCTGACCTGGAGATATTCCTAATAAAGGCCTACATGGGTTGATGGGTGCATGCAGGTTAAGGGTTAACGCAGGGAGGCTTGGAAATTGACCTAATTACTTATATCTAACCTCACCGTTATTTAAATGCATAAGGAATAATACTCCCACTAGTACCACTACCTCATATAAACCCAAATATTCCTAAATTTTTTGTGCACAATACAAGTATTCCCAGGGCTATTTTTACAACTATTTTTATGACCGCAACAAATTAATTGTTGATAATGTGATATTAACATGTTGCACCGTTTCCCCATTGCCTCTCGTAGTGTCCCGAACCATGTTCACCGTAACATTTCTTAGTGGTTAGTGAGCCGTTTGTTTTTAGGGTGTGCAATAAATAGTTCAGTAACTTTGGTTAATGGTTTTTATTTTGTTAGGAAATTAGATTGAGTCTTTCACAGGCATGCGTTTACATTCACAGTCATCATGCGTACATGACAGACATTATCCTCTTTTGTATGGCATCTCTGTTTGCGAAGTTCTTGTTTGTCAAATGAGCTAATTTTATTTTGCCTTGCATTGTAATTTATATGAAGTAATATTTTTGTTAGTCTCCACTTGGAAACCAAACTGGCTGAAAGTCAGTTTTTACTTGGTTTTCTGAGCCATTTAGTTATATCAGCAGCATTCTAGACTAGGTTGTTGTTATTATGAGACTTCTTTAACCAGAGTTTTTATTCAGAAACACTGTTACGTGCGTATCTTATGTGTGTAGTTTCCAATGACAACATGTGGACATTCACAATTTCATCATATCTCCTCATTGTTTTACGCTATGTGTTTATGTAAAACATCAGCTGTTGTAAATTTTAATGACACGGGTGACAAAAAACTAATAGTATTATTATATTGCACATGTATAACTGATTCTACATCTTGTGAGTTTAACTGATTGTACATCTTGTATACGTTAAAAGACACCAACACAATTTTAGATAATGTGTTTTATCATTGATGTGTTATGTGCTTCAAGAAAATGAAGAAGCTGGGTTGTGGTCTGGACTCGGACAGCATCTTCTACAAACTCGGCGAGAGCGGACTCATCTCCTTCTCTGACTACGTCTTTCTTCTGGTTCTCTTATCAAGTGAGTATGTGTGCACAGGCTACATAGAGAGCTGATGGTTGTAGTCATCTTCAGCTCTCAGAGTGACTGGGTGAGTGGAGACTCATCTCCAAAATTAACATTGCACACAGTGTTAAATGACCATGATGCATAGCAACTCACATATGTGTTCCACATTTACATTGGCACTTACTTGTTGTAATACCACGTGTTGTAGCTCCACCACGCATGTTTGAGATAGCGTTTAAGATGTTCGACCTCAATGGTGATGGCGATGTGGTGTTTGAGGAATATGAGAAGGTATGCATTTCAACATGGACATGTTTTTTTGTCACCTAATGAACTTGTTAGTTGCCCTCTGGTTCACTTTTAGGAAGTGTAGGTATAGGGAAAACCTGGAATTTTGTTTCAGTACAAGATATTGCCCTATGAAACAAACTTTTGTTTGTAAAAACCTCTTTCCAGTGTATATTTATTTTACTAGAAACTTCCCATTGCATTTATAGAGGACATGATTCATATCAGCATTTTTATACCAACAGTAACTTGCTTGGTTAACCTTCTTCATCAAGTTTTTATCAATATAGTTTGCAGCATCATGTAGCAATTGTACATACATTCCTACAGAAGTTGTCTGTTATTGTGACTGTAATTTTATTGTCAAGTTGTGTTTAAAAGGTTAATCTTTCTCCAAGCCATGGATGGGGCTTCTGTCCAGATTATTTCGCAGAAATGGGTGGGAATTTATTTTGTATATTAAATGATTTATTCTGGATGGCTGCAGTTCAAAATGGCATAATAAACAAGCATGTCAGCGTAACCTTCAAAATAACTTTACTTTCTTCATTTCCACCTTGTCAGTGTACCTAACTCTGAATCATGTCATGTGTCATTTTATTATGAACCAATGCCATGTCAGCGTCTCTTAAGCCTACTCTGAGCCATGTCACTTTACCGCACTCATCAGGTGGCAAATGTCATTCGGTCACAAACAAGCATTGGTATGCGTCACCGCGACCACTCAACGACAGGCAACACATTGAAGAAGATGAGCACAGCACTGACAAGCTTCTTCTTCGGCCCAAACCTCGACCAGAAGCTGAAGGTGGAGAAGTTCCTTGACTTCCAGAGACAGCTCCAGAGGGAGATGATCTGGCTGGAGGTGAGGATCTTAGTTCATCAGTAACTGGCCTGTCTAACTTGTGTGTCTGTGTGTGCTTCCACAATACTGGACAACAAAATGAAGACAAGTACATTAACAAGTAGAAGTGCAGAAAATTACTAAAATTGGTTTCCTACCAAAGTTCGGATTGGTCTCAACCAACTATGATATTAAAAGATAACTTGTTTCCCAATGTTACTCACCTTTCTATTATAATTATATAGCCAGTATTCTAATGACACGTTATACATGTCTTGGTTGACTACATTCACCTTTGTCCTAGTTCTGTCTTATGCACAACAGTTCAACAGATATGATCCAGTTGATGGACGGATCACGGAGCGTGATTTCGCAGATATCCTGCTTCTTTATGCGGGACTACCAGATAAAAAGAGGGTGCGAATGTTAAAGAAAGTACGAAAAGTGTTCAAGAATGACAAGGTCAGTGACATGACATGCGTGTGGCTGCTGTGGAGACTTGTCTGTACTTTGTCACCAGTTTCTGTTCTCCTTTTGTTAAAATCATCCGACCACACAAAGAAACTAACTCAGTGATGTATGTCATGTTCAAAAAGGAGAAGACCGTTGAAGAAGATACCATACTAATTCTCAGACCCCCTCCTTCAATCAGTACTTTAAAATGTTAATAATTTTGCAGATCCAAAAACAGCAGTGAATGGTTATGCTATTTAAAGCAATAGTAGTTCCATAACAGTTCAACAAATGGCGCTGTATGATGCAACAGTGGTCATATTTCACATGCACCCGACATTAATTAAAATTAGTATGCAGGCTTTGATCCCCCCTTAGTCTGCCCTGAACAAATTGGTAAATGTCAACAATTGTGAATGGCCAAAACACAGTTCACTCTGATTGACATAGAATGTTGGTTGACACAGTTTGTTTGTTCCCGGTGCAGTAATAAAACATCTCCATGTGATAAACAACAACTGGCTTTTGAAGAAGGAGTAAACTGTTTTGCTTTGTGGTCTCCTGACATCGAGAGATCCCAGGTCAGAAATAATAACGCAGAATACCTTTAATAAAAATGCAGAACACCTCATCAATGGTGAGCGGATAATCAGTGGTGATGTTGAGCGGATAATCAATGAATGGTGAGTGGATAATCAATGAATGGTGAAAAGATAATCAATGAATGGTGAGCGGATAATCAATGAATGGTGAGTGGATAATCGATGAATGGTGAGCAAATAATCAGTGAATGGTGAGTGGATAATCAGTGAATGGAACAAATTATCTACAGATTGTGTAACTGCTAGCATTGTGAATATGTTTGAGAACAAGGTTGCCACATATCTCGGGAGAGTGGATTACACATAGATTAGAAATGTTGAACTCTCGATAAGCCAATGGCTTCCTTGTCCATTTGCCTTCTGGGCCTTTGCTTTGGATGGCAAATCTTGTTAAATCAATGTGCTAAGTACCTGGCATGGGTTGGAAATCTGAAATATGGAGCAATAAAACCTCAACTATCTGGTATCACTCTAACTCGCTTAGTGGGTCAATTTTAACTTGGAATAGTGGCCTCTTATCCAACAAAAACATCAGTCACAGCGGTATCCAGAAATTACTACATAAAAGGCATTCTTCTCAACAATTCCATAAATTTACCACATCATTGAATCTTTTTACAGGGTATCACATTCGATGAGTATCTTGACTTCTACAAAGTGCTTCGATTCATCAATGACGTAGATACAGCACTCATGTTCTACCACGTGGCTGGCGCTTCAATTGATAAAGGTACATCCAATGGCAAGCAGGGAGTAATGTTGCAGTTCAAGTCAACAAGTCATCTTAAAATTAAACCAGATGGCATTATTGTTGACCTGGGTTAGTACATACAATTGTATTACATACAATTGTGGCTAACATTTTTATGCTACAGTTTTACTAGAACCACAGTAATGTTAATTTTTTTATGGAACTATTTTATGCATCCCTTGTGCACAAATGCTATGTGTAACAAGTTGTAAATAACAATGGCGTTGCCTAGCCTACCATTAATTTATACCACTCTGCCACCCGCCATTTTAATTTATAATCAAGTAGTGGCAGTAGTGATATGGTGAGTGGTGCCAATTTTGGGGAGTGCTGCTGCAAAATTGTGGTTCAAAGTGCCACCTGTTGACTGAGATGGGAATTTTAATGAGCATTGGAGGAGTTCCCCTTATACCTGATTGCAACCCAGTGGTCCTGGTGCAATGACAGTTAAATGTCATTACCTGTTAAATGCTGTTATTTGCAGGTTGTATTCATGTAACCCTGTTGCAGGTACACTGCAACATGTCGCAAAGACAGTGGCCCATGTCAACCTCAGTGACCACATCACCAACGTCGTATTTGTTCTCTTTGATGAGAATGGTGAGTGTCTGTCTGTTACTTTGTAACGTAATTTATGCTGCCAGGGTGGGCTTCTTGTGTGGATCAAACACTTAGAAGCATGTTTAGCCTACGTATTCTGTTGTTTGCAGTTGTAGATATTAAAAAGAATGTGCTGTAAGAGCCAATAAAACAGTCTGAATTGCACAAGAAGTACACAGAGTTTCCCAAATTTGGTAACATATTTATTGGTTTGGATGTTGGTAGACCTCAGTGATAGGCGTGTGACTGAATCAAAGTGTGTGAGTGTGCCAACGAATGGGAACTGTGTAAAGAAGAGTTTGTATCTTTGTAGATGATGGTGAGTTGAGCAATAAGGAGTTTGTGTCAGTGATGAAGAGGAGGTTGATGCGAGGCTTAGAGCGACCAAAGGACACAGGATTTGTCAGACTTATCAATGCCATGTGGAAATGTACGAAGAGTGGCACTCCATCCATCCTAGACGGTGGCAGTCACTAAGGCACTGTGACTGTTATCAGTAGTTTCACCAGAGTTAAATTGTGGTTAGCCTTGTCAATCACGTTAGTGTAATTTTTCTTTACGCGTGACTCTTGTACGAAACATTTTAATAAAATATGCTAATTGAAGGGCAAGTCAAACAGGATCAGGAATTGACGTTGATGCATCATGCAACCAAGCATGGCAGCAATTTGTGAGCAGCAGTGAGCCCAATCATGTGTGACAGCAGCCTTGCAGCAGTGTTGTTGCCATGCAGGGGAACCACAGAACGCCGAAGTCCTTAGTTTGTCACCAGCATACAGTTGTAATTTTTCCCATGATAGTAGACTGTTTTCTTATATATATGAGCCATTATATCTGGATTTGATTGAATAAGATTATGTAGATAAATTACATTTCTTGGTGTGAAGTGGTAGAATGCTTATTTAGGTTGCAATTTTCACAATGAATTTGGTCATGGGGTCTCCTTGTCAATATGATAGTGTATATACTAAGATGCATGCAACACTCGGGTCCTGCAGATGACCAAAGGGAACTATTTCCATTACAGCTGTATTAGCTACATATAATATATAAATGTAAGTTTTCCTTCTCTTTATGGGTTTTTCTCTACTGATGGGTAGTACCCACAGTATTGACCATGGAGTTACGAATCATGTACATAAACAGACTGTGGTCAGTTAGTTTGAATTTAATATATCACATATAATCATGTTGTCTGGAAACCAATTGCCTTCAGGTGCTAAACTTAATGCTGTGAACTTATTCTGTTGCACCCAAATTCAAATAAAAGATTCTTGTGCTATAATGATGTTAACTCCTGCAGTAATTTTGCCAGCACCTAATTGTTTTATGATCATATTTCAATATTCAGCATGCAAGGTTAATTTCTGACGAGTTTGGTGCCTACAGATGAACATGGCATGTCCTGTGCTGCCAACTAAACACTGTAGCCATTCACAGACTGCCACAAACAGTGCAGTCGTTAATTACATGTTACTTTGATTGTTTTTTCTTAGTCATTGTTTGCACGAACTATACCTCTGAAAGTTGAGACAGGAAGGTAACCCTATCTTCTACCACACAACCTGGCTTCAACTGATCAGATGGCATGACAGATAACAAACAAGGCCACAGTGCATCAGGCAACAATAATTTCTTTTGCACATGTTAATATATTAGACCAGTTCATTTTATTATTTTCTTCTAAGCTCTGAAAAAAAATTAATAAAAACGTATTGGGTGTGGGTGGGTCAAGGGCCCACTTGGATTATAAAAAAAAATTAGAAAGGTATATTTTATTGATTTTTCTCCACTTATTACTTACTATAATCGGTTTTCCATTGACAATGCATGTACACTGCAGTGCCTGTGTCTGGGTGGGTGGGGCCAACTCTATTGAATTATTTTGGATTAACAGATTCTATTACATATGTTCTCCCAACAACAACCATTTTGAATCATCTTTATTGTTTGGTCCATCTAGAGACCTGCAACTAGACCCCAAAACAAAAACAAGATAAGTAACGAGTGCCCAGTTTAAAGCACTCACAGAACTTATTTACTTATTGCCTACATCTGATACAGCCATAACTATGCCTACCTAATGCAACAAAGTAACCTTACAAAGTTTTCTTAACTGTTTAATAAAGCCATTCTCATCTCGCCACACCACGTTGAGAACAGTTAAGCAAACCTATGACAGTAACAAAAAAGAAAGCAAACAATCAGGTGACTATTTTTCTGCCATCAACACATTGTGAAAAAGGTAACAAGTTCAGCCCTGTAAATGCCACCCAGCTGCAAAACAAGGCTTCTTCTTTCAGGTGACGGAAGAAGAATCCTTGTTTGGAAAGAAGAAAACAAGGAAATGTTTGTTAACACTCAAATTAACAAATAGGCATTTCAAAAATTACAGCAAACTGAATTTTAATTGCTGCTTGCGGTTTATACCAGCAAGCCATCCTTCAGTTTGCTATAGGTGAAAGACCAGGCAGACAGTAGATACTTATTAGATTCCTTGAAACTGCAGATACATTTTAGACAAACATGATTCATTAAAGATACTCTAGTTTGTAAACATAACAATGGACAAGATGTAACAAGACTGCCATCCAAGGCAACAGGCTCCAGATGGCATATGGACTGGCTTATCAGAGTCCAATAACTTCATCAAATGGTACATACATATAGATACGAATGACTGAAGATGCTGTGAAGAGTATATACATATTGAAGTTCCATTATAAAATATTGACCAGACAGATTCTCAACAGAACCATAACAACGATACACCAGTAGCCAGGACAAGGCCACTTCACAAGCTCATTGCATCAGCCTTTCCCTCTCAATAATAGGGCTAATGTTTTGTTATCGAGATAAATGTAGGGAAAGGAGCTCCTCAATTGTTAGTGAAATTATGCCCCATTCCTGGAAGTGGCATTCTTGAAAGATATACTAATTTCATAAGTCAAATATGTGTGTAATTATATATATATATATATAACAATTATATATATATATATTATATTTAAATACGAGTGAAGTAACTTATAAAATGTGTACCTCATGAGAATATGGGACCAACTTGATACACATATTGGCCTCTCGTGACTTCAAATATATTACATGTGAATGTTTGATATGTACACCACCGACAATCACATAGGTCATTTCAGTGGTGCAAGCCAAAACTGGCTACGTATATCAGTACTACGATGTGGTGTTACTTCAGGGAACACAACCACACTACTCTTGGGCTTGCCCAAGTGATGCCTTTTGTTTTAGTCCTCAACGTACCTGATGACTACAACATGCTGCTGTTTTGCACTTTTCAATACATTGTGCTTTGTCACACGCCAACAGTGACATTATCATAATTAAAGCTTGTTTATATTGATAAATATTTACAATGTTTGAATGAAAAGCAGCAATGTAGCAATCCACCACCAATCGTCTCAGATGAAGAGGCACTAAATGCCATAATATTGACACTTGAATGTTAAAAATACTACCTGTTAGCCACTGCTTGGCTCTATGGTGCATGTCTTCTAAAAGCACATGCAAGCACGCCTGCATGCCCAAACAGCCACGACGCAACATGACAATCGAGTTTAACATTGGTTGTTTAAAACATGCCCTGTACCACGTGAGCACAAGTCATAAGTGCGTGCCGGTGTCGTCTCATCGGTCCTTACTCGTCAGTTTGTCTATGAGCTCCTGCAGCGGAGCTAGTTCACGTTTATCAACGAGGCCAAACTCTTGTACGAAGAAGATGAAGTGCTTGAAGGATGTGTTTAGGTGCGCCTCCTCCTCCAATTGTATCACCTGGGGAAAGTGTTGGTGGTAGATGTGGGCATACACGCGGAACAGGCGCTTCAGGATCGTCTTCGCCATAGACAAGAAGTTGCGTGGAAATGGCACACCTGCAACAGTGGGTGACAACAACAGGTAACAATAGTAGCAACATTGTGACATTCATTTGGATCCCTCCTGTAAATAATTAATATTATTAAATAATTAAGCATGTCTTATTGTACTCATGTTACAACCATCTACACAGGAATAATATATAGCAATACTAGCTGCCATAAATGTATGCAGTTAACATTATATCCTGACAATTTTGCATAATTACAATAATTTATTATTGAGCATCTGTGAACATTTAAAAATTGATCAACTACTATCAACATTTTGAACTTTTTATATTGTATTTCAACCAGTATATCCAGTTAACTTGAAGTCAAGTATATATATTTGATTGTGTTTGCACATGTGCATGCACGCATAAATGTAACCATGTGTACACATTTTACTACAACCACTTAAATGTCAACAATTCCAGACCTTAGAATACTGCTTAACATTTGATCAACTACTATGAGCATTTTGAACTTTCTATATTGCAATGCCGACAGCCATAACTGTATACGATGAATATCATACTTGACATCGAGTTGACCACCAATGACAATATATATATAGGCATCATGCGATTGACACACCTATTTTTGATGGGAACAAAGTCTCATCATCGAGTTGATCCTGCACCCATGTCATCAGATAGTCAATATACTTCGGTGCTGAACACTTGATGGGTTTCTTGATGGTGTGTCCATCGGCCCAGTGGTACTCGTAGCGGGGGCCGGCCGACATCACTGGACAGCTCTGTTCTGTACAGAACTCAGTCACGGTGCCGTACAGCATGTTGATCTGGTTGAAGAAGTCGACCGCTGGCAAATATATACACTTGACATTGAAATAGAATTGATTCCAGGGTCCATTAAAATATGTAATTCCTTAATTAAAGTTAAACTAACACAAGTCATGAATACCCCAATGAACCAGTGGCAATATTTGTTATCACCCCTTAGGATCCACCTGAATAAATATTCAGTTAAACTTTGACCTAGTTGTGGCATCAACTATTTAATAGGGTGTCAATGGAAATTTCAAATTGCAGATCTATTTTGTTTTACATATTTTTTATAATATGGCTGCAGCCAGGAGAAATGTTAATATAAAAACAGTTTCAAAATCAGTAAAGTACTTTTTGATATATGAATTTTTGAAGACGTCAAATTTAACACATTTTTCAGATTGTGTGCCTCTCTTGTATAGTAACTCTGAACCAGAAAGTGCATCCCAAAATTGGGGCATATTTCATTAAAACTGTAACAAAAACAGTTATGTTCAATTCTTATTAGTGAAATTTGACATTAATAGATTTGTAGTTCTAGATTTCAAATATGTCAAAAACTAAAACATTTTTTATAAATTATTAAATCTCCATTGGCCTAATTTGTATAAATGTGCATGATTTTCAGGGAAGCTAATTAATTCAATTATTAAAAAAAAATATTTAGTTGTGACTATCATGAATAATGCAACAAATGAACAGTCAAATGTGTCCATTATTATTTTAGACAGAACAAGAAACTAATTAATTAATTAAACAAGATTATTAATTAATTAATAGAACAAGGTGAACTATTTTGCAATGATCAGTGTTGAATATATCAAATGGAAGATGAGGACCTCAGCAAGTGATATAATTAATTAACTGAACAAGATGAACTAGTTTGCAGTGATCGTAATGTGTGATGTCAAATGAAAGCTAACAAGCTCAGCAATCAATATACATACACTGTATACATGTACCATAATAAGAAATTAATTAATTAATAGAAGATAAATTAATTCATTAATTAATAGAAGATAAAGTAATTAATATAACAAGATTAACTATTTTGCAGTTATCATAGCATTAATTTTCATTTGTATAGCGTCAGGCCCTTAGCCAGAAATAAAATGTTGCCAATCTTGAACATTCTAAAAAACCTGAAATGTGCAAACGGCTTCCGTGGAAGCTGTTGCGTCTATGACAGTCGTTATTGGTCCAATTGATTTTTTTTCATTGGCAAGCCAATGCTGGTTGATATAATGACAGCCATTATTAGTCCATTTGGTTTTTGTACTGGTAGGCCAATACAAGTTGAGCAATAAATTCACCCTCAGCAATGGTCACTCATCGGTCACATGAACAGAGCAAACGTGAATTAACCCGACTCGATACAATTGGTCTTAAATGATCTTTCGTGAGGCCAGTCACAGAAACTTCTGAACGCTTATATTAGGAGGGTGGGTGTCTTTAAAACTCTCATGTCGCTAGATCTGGACCAATTTTTTTTATCAGATTTAAAAAGGAATAATGTAATAAAATTACTGTTTGTGATGTAGCAACTTGTTGACAATATCACGATGACGGGAACGAGACAACAATTCTTTTCCTTGCCATTTTCATAATGTTACAATAAACTGCTTGCGATGCTATTCGAGATTTAATAAGTTTATTATATTAGCTTTAATTTGATGTATAACATAAATATATAGACAAATGAGATCCGGTGCCAGTTTGTCGTTGAAGCAAGATGCTCCTAAATGTGGAGTGGGGCTGCATCGGAGGCAGCCACTTCAAAGTGCGCTTACACAATAAATCTTTAAAGATGCAAAGAAATGAATATTACACAAAGTAGTAGTCATGCCATGTAATTTTATTCCAAAGAAACAATATGTATGACAAATGCTTAGTTACGTGAAAGCAAGTTGAAAGTCGGCCAAATTGTAACAGATTCTTGTCCGACTGAATCAGCAGCATCGCTTGTTGACATCCCTACATTAAAATTTGTGTTTGGTAGAGAACTATATTAAATGCAAACTATCACTGTGTTATTTAAAAGAATGCACTGAGCAAATCCAAAGTAAAAACTGAGGTAGTAACATAATAAATAAGTGAATCAGACAGGACTCACTGTTGACTGCAACCCATTCGTTGAGGTCTTCTCCCTCAGGTAGCATCACAGCTAACCGCAAGTTTCCGCTGCCCAGTGTTGCAGCAGCATGTTTCATCAAGTCATACTGGTGAGTGCCCTCGGGAATGTTCTTCTTTGGCTTGAATGTCTTGCTGTTGCGACTGCCACTGTCATGGGCATAGCATGGCAGTCAGACTACACGTAAGATTTCACTCGCAACTGATCCTGTTTCTAGCCATTAGTCCTGTCATCATATACCATTCTATTCTATAATGACAGTGGAACAAATACATAATAAGTGTGTTATCACTAAATTAAAACGCAAACAAAATCATATCTACACCTGTCAATACACGGAAACCGTTTCGTTTTAAATTTAGAAAGGAAATGAACTAGGCTAGGGCCAGGCTTTATTGTGAAAACATATATTTGTGACGTTGTACTTTCCTTCTTAAGGTATGCATATTGAACAATCGATAACCATTAACAGCGATTTGACGAAGAATACATTTTACAAAACGACATAGACACGTAACTGAAAATCGACTGGAGACTGTCCAGTTGACAGGCCAGTAGTTTTCAATGACAGTCAGTGTTTACATTTAGAAGAGGATAATATTGGAAGACTACTTACAAAAGGAAGCTCATTATTCCCTTAATGTACCACGCGGCCAGAAAATATTCCAACGGATATTAAATTGAATGACATAAAACTTATTCGCAGCCCTCGCACAATAAATTTAATTAAAGATTGGTTCAGATTTCGTCGGAAATCCTTCCCAATCCTACACTGTTATAACTCAGGAATGTTTTTGATGTCATGACCCCGGAAGTTATTCTAACCCTCGAAAACCGTTACTTTTTACAGTGGAAGAAGTTCTTTTTATGATGCATTTTAATTATACCCTTACATTATTGTGGAACTACAATCATATTAAATCTAACCGGTGACAACATAGCTATTTCTTTCATGTTCGTAACTGTTCGATCTTTTCCGTAATGAAAAAGCGCCATCTTGTTCCCAACGCCATATTGTGTTTCCAAATTGTGGGAATAGGTACGGAAGTTTCATAATTGTCGTCTTTCTAAATTTAATGGTGAGTAAACGTGAACATTTTAATAACTAGTCTAGAACGTACAGCAGTACAATTTAAATTTCGGTGTAAATTGTATTTTAATTACGTGTGCATGTCTGCTATTTTTTTTATAACGTCGAAACAAAGTAGCGCATGCTGTTTTTAGTTTGATTTTCGGCGCTACAAATGGCGGTCGATCTTGCTAGCTGCCTAACGAGTTCGAGTAAAACTGCGCGATATGGTTTATTTATGCTATCCATTATTAAAGCATAGCAATTACTTATATATCGCAGTTCTACATTTCCAAATTAGTTGGGGGGGAAAAGTATAAAATGCTAGCCAGACTAACAAAACGAAAGTATGCGTTTGTGCATAACCATTTTTATGATTTTAAGAAAATGTATTACATAAATTGATCGGTAATATTGCATTAGATTGCCCGGTACTTGTCTAGAATCCGGACCCACCTCGATTTCGATGTTATTAACATTCAATATATACATTAACCATGCATAATGCATACTGAACTACGGAGCATGTAAATTATTAGGACGTGGATATTCTTCCGGTTGCCGTAACCCGACTTCGCCCCGTTAATCTTCCGTGAGTTTAGTTGCGCATGCGCAGAGCTATCCCGCCTGCCGTAAATCGATTCGGCGAGGTTACTCTTACGAGAGCTCGTCAGCGCATGCGCAAGATTTGCTACGGTTGCCGTAACCAGACCTGGCTCGGCTATTCTTCCGTGAGTTTCCTCCGATCGCCGTAACCCGACTTTGCTGAGTTATTGTTCCGTGAGCTTCCTCCGATCGCCGTAACCCAACCTGGCGGCGTTATTCTTCCGTGAGTTTCCCGAGGTCGACTTGGCAGTATTAATATCCCGTCAGTTCTTCCAAGTATGCCACATTCTATAAATGTCTAATTACACTGTCCCACGTTGATGCATGCTACCAACAATTAAATTAGCCGAAAAAAAAATAGGTTTGTGGCAAGCCCTCGTCATTTGTGCATACATTTGTTGTATTGTATATCTTTGAATAAATATAACATATATAGTGTGCTGCCATAACAATGAGTTTGTGATTAGAAGAATAACATTATTCTTAAAATTATTATTCACCAAGAACGAACTGCCTTTTTATAGAAACGTACATTTACACAAACAAATATTCTAGGTGTAAGGATAGATATTACTTGCTCGGGAAATATTTATACACCGGGTATCAATCAACAACACATTTATTTAGTGCCATTTACAACTGAAAGGGTATGCATACTATATATATTTAAAAAAACAACAATACACAATGCAGTTTAAAAACACTTTACTGAATGTAAACGAACCAATGAAAGTGGTAATGTACAAGGTAAAACAACAGCTGTCACAATACATGTGCAAGTTCTGGAACACATTATGACATGGTGCAAAACAATAGAATATGTGCGTTAAAAACATTGATACTATCGCATAGCTACACACATGCTTGAAAAAGTATACACTAAGCTAATCTGCATCCTTGAAGCAACCTCTTGTTTTTACAATGCTATCGCATAGCAACACACATGCTTGCAAACAATATACTCTAATATAAGCTAATCTGCATCAGTGAAGCAACATCTTGTTAAAATACTATAGCACAGCAACACACAAGCTAGCAAAAATATACACTATACATTAAGCCAATCTGCATGCTTGAAGCAAATTCTTGTTTTTACAATGCTACCGCATAGCAACACACATGCTTGCAAACAATATACTCTAATATAAGCTAATCTGCATCAGTGAAGCAACATCTTGTTAAAATACTATAGCACAGCAAAACACGTGCTTGCAAAAAATATACACTAAATCTGCATCAGTGAAGCAACATCTTGTAATCAATCATCATCATCAATCAGCAGAAATTATGCCAATTTGCATCCCTTGCAAAACCATATTTTTGCTTTAGGGGCACTCCTTACTCCAGCACAAGTAAAGTGATACCACTGAAGGCAGCCATCACATGCAACACAGTCATCCTCATCATCATTCAATGCCAATGTGCACGTCGCACAATACCATAGACCGTCCTTCTGCAGGTCCTCTGCTATCCGTTCCACTGCATGCCAGGCCGGTGTCTCGCAGTACTTTTGTATAGCCTTGAGACATACATTGCTGTCAAGGCACGCAGCAGTCTTCGGGTTTCTTTTGATGTCTGAAGCTTTCAACATGCGATCACCATGTAGTGCTGCCTCCGCAACATCTCTTCTTGCAAACCAGCACAGCATAACTACAAATGTATTTAAACTACATATATACACATAGTATTGATGTCATCTAATATACAATGAATAGTATATGTATATATTTATATGTGAACAAATTACAAATAAATCTAAAATGAATATAACAAGTCTTTAGATGCTTGACACACTACAGACTGTAAATAATTAACCGTACCATGCTCTCTTTCCACAGGAAGTTTGGTCAGGAATTTGACCGGTTTGTCTTTTTTTCTCCTTTTGGGCAAACCAATGACAGTCAACTCTGCCCCCTTGGGTCGACCCCTCTTCCTCATTGACGGTGGCATTTTCATGCTACTGAGACCTGTCAACAGATTAGCAGAAATTAGGATAACCACTAACAAGGTCAACTAGGATACCCATTTATCTAATAACAAAATATGTTTATGGAAACCAACCAAACAATGAGTTTTGGAGTGGACTTATCGTTCAATGTTCACGTATTGGCGGAATAATAAATCACCTTAATATTAATGAATGATTCCGATAACTTAGGCTACTGCAAATATAATGTGATATAAACGCACTTGTCTTTAATGACTCTGGTAGAGCAGAAGTGCCCTGGTTGTTGTTCTTGGTCATTGGTCGCTGTTCATGAGCTGCATCAGCTGAAAACAAAGCAGAATTATAAATCAATAGATGTCACTGTGAACTTGGAAGTTTGTTGACGGGAACATGCAGCATGTATATGTGACTGAACATCTATAGTCATTCTCAATACTTACATGCATGTGCACTGTCAGGGTGTTCGACCGGTTCGACGTGTCTCATTGGTCGCTGTTCATGAGCTGCATCAGCTGAAAACAAAGCAGAATTGATGTCACTGTGAACTTGGAAGTTTGTTGACGGGAACATGCAGCATGTATATGTGACTGAACATCTAAAGTCATTCTCAATACTTACATGCATGTGCACTGTCAGGGTGTTCGACCGGTTCGACGTGTCTCATTGGTCGCTGTTCATGAGCTGCTTCAGCTGAAAACAAAGCAGAATTATAAATCAATAGATGTCACTGTGAACTTGGAAGTTTGTTGACGGGAACATGCAGCATGTATATGTGACTGAACATCTAAAGTCATTCTCAATACTTACATGCATGTGCACTGTCAGGGTGTTCGACCGGTTCGACGTGTCTCATTGGTCGCTGTTCATGAGCTGCTTCAGCTGAAAACAAAGCAGAATTATAAATCAATAGATGTCACTGTGAACTTGGAAGTTTGTTGACGGGAACATGCAGCATGTATATGTGACTGAACATCTATAGTCATTCTCAATACTTACATGCATGTGCACTGTCAGGGTGTTCGACCGGTTCGACGTGTCTCATTGGTCGCTGTTCATGAGCTGCATCAGCTGAAAACAAAGCAGAATTGATGTCACTGTGAACTTGGAAGTTTGTTGACGGGAACATGCAGCATGTATATGTGACTGAACATCTAAAGTCATTCTCAATACTTACATGCATGTGCACTGTCAGGGTGTTCGACCGGTTCGACGTGTCTCATTGGTCGCTGTTCATGAGCTGCTTCAGCTGAAAACAAAGCAGAATTATAAATCAATAGATGTCACTGTGAACTTGGAAGTTTGTTGACGGGAACATGCAGCATGTATATGTGACTGAACATCTAAAGTCATTCTCAATACTTACATGCATGTGCACTGTCAGGGTGTTCGACCGGTTCGACGTGTCTCATTGGTCGCTGTTCATGAGCTGCTTCAGCTGAAAACAAAGCAGAATTATAAATCAATAGATGTCACTGTGAACTTGGAAGTTTGTTGACGGGAACATGCAGCATGTATATGTGACTGAACATCTATAGTCATTCTCAATACTTACATGCATGTGCACTGTCAGGGTGTTCGACCGGTTCGACGTGTCTCATTGGTCGCTGTTCATGAGCTGCTTCAGCTGAAAACAAAGCAGAATTATAAATCAATAGATGTCACTGTGAACTTGGAAGTTTGTTGACGGGAACATGCAGCATGTATATGTGACTGAACATCTATAGTCATTCTCAATACTTACATGCATGTGCACTGTCAGGGTGTTCGACCGGTTCAACGTGTCTCATTGGTCGCTGTTCATGAGCTGCATCAGCTGAAAACAAAGCAGAATTATAAATCAATAGATGTCACTGTGAACTTGGAAGTTTGTTGACGGGAACATGCAGCATGTATATGTGACTGAACATCTATAGTCATTCTCAATACTTACATGCACTGTGCAGGCTGACGGTTGTTCCTTGTGCCCAACAGCGTCTCACGTCTTGTAGGAAGGCCAGCCTTTCCTTGAAGCAGGGCATTCCGACCTCGGACGCCAAACTTGCCAGATCTTTTGCCACAGAGAGTGCTGTTGAGTATTTTTGGTGTGATGACAGAACTGAGGGCACAGAAGGAACTCTTGCGATTGTCGCACCAACACTTCCGACATTTCCGACACACTTCAACCCACACGATATTTCATAGTATCTGGCGCTCCATCTTTCAGCCACCAGATCTGTGTCAAACGATGCAATGTTCTTTGTCTTCCTGTAGGCAAATATGTGCCTACACGGTAGTTTTCTGGTCGTCCAGAACGAACATTGACAAGAGGACGCTGTGACGTTAATGGGACCTTCTGATGAGTCACACGGATGACCATCTTCTTCTGGCATCTTGACAGAATCTCGCAACAGCAGTTGCTTCAAGATGAGCGAGTAAGCATATGGCGTGACATAAGTGGCATACTTCATGTCTTCTGATGTTACTTCGTGTTGACGCATCGCAGGTGTCTTGATGCGTTGCATGATGTGACTATGGTTCCGTTCACTGCGCAGTACACGTAACACGTCGAAGAATTCGGAAAAGAATGTGTCCAAACTGGCGAACTTCGAGCAAACACTCTTTATTTTGCCGTTCATGCTTTCCAGTCTGTTGTTGGTAAGTTCTCCTAGGGTAAACTTGGAGTTCTTATAGCACGTAGCCCACTCTTCTTTGATAGGCAGCCAGTTCTTCTCAAAGAAGTCGATCACTGCTCGCACACCAAGGTTCTTCAAAGCTTCGTACTGTTCGTTGAACATATGTGGCGACTTCGCGTTTGCCATCTTCCCGAGGATTTCCAGTACAGTGTCACGTATACCTGGACGAAGACCTAGTTTGTCCAACGAAAACTCGCGCTTGAATGATCGCAGTGTGTGGAAGAGGCACAGCTGCAATGCTGCATTTGGAAATTCTTCTGCCAGTGTCTTCCTCTCGGTCAGGTCCTTGTCAGTCATTACCACTGTTGTCCTTTGCCATGCATTGTTCATTTTCTTGAATGCTTGCAGCATACCCCGAAGAGATGTGGCTGTTTCGCTGACGGTCAGGTACAGGCCAACAATTTCGGAATGGCCATTGCCATCGATGGCCATCAGGAGGTAAAGTGGCATGCGAAGTTCAGTCAGCTTGTAGGTCGCGTCGAAGAGGAGTACTTCCGGGTAACTGTTGAACACAGTCCTCATCGTATTATCCTGGAAGAAGATTCCACGGAAATCCTCCTCGTCACTGAAGACTTCTACAACAGACCCTGAAAAAAGAGGATAACAGTTATGTTTCAGGGTTATTTATGAAAAAAAAGTGATGGCAAGTGAAAATATAGCAAAGTGATGCACATACAAATCAAGGAGACACACCAACAAATGCATGTAAAAGAACGAGAACACATGCACTAATACAACATTTAGATTTGTGAAAATGCATATTAGACAAAAAGACTGGTATGATCCATGACTTCTGACAGTCATTCCATAATACAATACACCTATAATATTAAACATGAAAATAAGGAAAACAGTCATGTTCAGTGTCATTTGT